>CABPRJ010000480.1:1771283-2247825 GCA_902439185.1 Cinara cedri
AGTAAAAAAAAAAAAAAAAAAAAACAATAACAACTATAATAATAATGTTATAAAGTCGAGGACATCACCAAGAAACAAAAACGCCATGTGTGACGATATTTTCGATTGTGTTTAATTTTTTTGTTTCTCATTCGATAACCTACATAAAATAATATAATATGAGATTATCCTGATTATCTATAATACGCATTATTGTCATAACATGCGCATCAATATTATTATTTATGTACCCGATTATCATATTACAGACTATAGGAATCCGCTTACGTCGTCGTTAAAATACCACGCGTAACACGAAAATTCGTTTTTTGAAATTCTTCGAAAACGCGGGCTCTTATGGATATACGCACGTATCTATCCATATAAAAACGGTATGACGATTGTTTGAAAAAAAAAAAAAATACGCTCACATTTTCGGGATTTAAACAATGAGTGTGAATGATTGCTTGGATTATCGTATTTATATAGTGTTTATAATCACTAAACAGTAAAAATAAAACAACAAATGAAAGTCAGTTAAAAAAAAAGTAATACGAATCGATTACAGTAATGTTTTAACGTACGTCCAAAGCGTTAAAAGTGATTACCGATTGTTATTCGCATTTCGCATCATAATTTGCAACGTTTCATTAACGAGTTGTTTAAAAAAAAAAAATACGAAAATTAAAAAATTGAGCGGTTAAAAACGCGTGCACGTAGTTATTTTTAGTAGAACAACAAGGTTGATGGGGAGGGTGGTTGGGGAAATAACCTAACCTGACCGAAATTTTAGATTTATTTACGAACATTACATATAAATCTATAAATTGTGTTGCAGTTGCAGACATTTCCTTATAATTTTTAATACATGTACATGATTTACGGCGCTTATTATTTAATACTTAATTTATTCTCCCGAAAACCCGACGAGAAATTTGTTTGCAATTTAAAACAATCCATCCATCAACGAATTTTAGTTACGCCCCTGGTTATTCTAACAAATAATAACAATTAATAATATATAGGTACTCGTTTAAATAAAATACAGTTTTAATTTTTAAGCACAAATATTAAGTACCTTCGCTTGTTTGAAAAAATTGTTTTCACGTGAAAATTGGAGAATTTCAATTATATTTACATTCGTCCAGTTCAATAATAGATATTTGAAATTGATTATTTTTGGTGGAAAAAAAGTGTTTTCCTATTTAAACTAAAACCGTGCTTATAAATATGATTTACTTATGTGTAGGTACGTGTACCCATAATAATTATTATAATCATTCTTCTTTCAGCGCACAAATAATATTATAAGCCCTGCAATCGATATTTTCAATTAATAACGATACAACATTGTCGCATCAGTGTTTAAGTAATGGTTTTTTTTTTTCTGGTGCAGATTCATACTTTATCGAAAGCAATTTAATTTGTGTATGTAACAGACGGGAGTGACCCGAAACAAAAGTGCGCTTTGATGTGGCTAAAAAAAAAAGGTTTTGCAGAATATAACATGGTTATAAAGTGGAATAAATTACTTTTGAATTCTTAGAATAAAAATAAAATTCATATAGTATAGAAAAATTCAATATTTCTTATTTAATTATTGTTTTTAATTAAAAAAAAAATAATTGTACCATGATAATGGGGACGGTAATGGGGACGATAATGCAGCCACTGTTATAGGTGAGAAGTTAGGTAGGTAGTAGAGTGGAAATTAAATGTATATCTGTAAGAAACGATAGACCATTGCCAGCGAAAAAACGATTCTGAGCGGAGTTCGGTTGATAGGTTTGCTTTATCAACAATATATAAATGTCATATTATGGTCAAATAATTGCATATGCGTTACTCGTATACATATTTTTTAATAATATTTGTTACATATTGTACCTATTTTATCGGTTTTTTTACGTTTTCCTCATTTGTATAATAATTAATATTCATCAATAACTGTGCACAGTATGCATCGCAATTGAAATTAGTAAACATTTTCTGGTCGATTTCTGGGTACCTCGGTAACACGTATGAAATAATAATAATAATAATGAAAAAAAAAAAAACAATTATTATTTAATTCGGTTGCCACCAACAAGGAAATTCCATTTTTATGAGATAAACTACCGTGCGACAACGGTGAAATGTGATGTAAACAAGGGTGAAAACAATTATAGGAGACACGTTAAATTAAATTCGCGTGTTGGTGATCCGTAAAATATTTACATTTACTTACATATCTCTCGGAAATACCAAAAATATTATGCGCTTACAAGCAATTAAATATAAAATGTTATCATCTCTTTTGTACTACTTGCACCTATTGAACCCGGGAAATACCGCCGAGTAATTCAACTAGTATTGTATAAATGTGTTCAATTCGTCTTATTATTATCAATCAATACGTTTTTGTTGTTCAATTGATATTTTTTTTTAATTTTAATCAAAATAATAGAATCAAATTAGAGAAAACTCATCGTGAATATGTAAAACTCGCAAAATTAAAATATCTGGCTCAAAAATGGCTGAAATTTTTAAAAATTTTACCGCATCTAGAAACGGCAAATATGAGTGTTCTCTCTAAATTTCAAGCCCTTACGAATATTTTTAACTGGACCACAACAAAAACACAATATTGAAAATAATACATTTCGTGTTCATTTTCCCATTTGTTTATAAAAACCACTTCATCAATTAAAAATCAAAAATTTACCTCTTGAAAGTACCAAATTATAGATACAACTTCCTTACAGAAAAGGTGCTACAGTTGAAAATCTGAGTAAGATTTCTGGCAGAAATTGTGTACACAGTATAATAAAAAATAACAAGAATGACAAACATCATTGTAAAACCAATATATTTCTCGCTCCGCTCAGAATCTAAAACTATTACGGCATGTTATAAGTTTATAATTGTCGCCGTCTATATAATATGTATGTATAAAAAAAAAAAAAAAAATGATTTTCGTAAATTAAAAAGAAACACCGGATATCCGAATAATAATATTGTGAATTCCGAAATTCGGATTTTGGGATTGATTTCAAAAAGTCACTGTGTAGCAAAAATGGCACACCTGTTGTCAAAATAGTGGCGCATAATAATTTTGTAAACTATACATTAAACGAGATTAGAAAACGCAACGAAGCAAAACAATATCTTAATAATATTTTATCGCAAACTCGTTATTACAATAACTGGACACAGATATGAACATTTTGTTATGCTTATAAGGTTTGGCCAACAATCGATGCGGGAAGCAAGACAAAACAAATAATATTTATTACGTTTGTCTATATTCGCGTCTCTGCCGCAACGCACACAGTAGCCGTTCACACAGAGAACGTTATTATATTATATCGTTGTTTGTGTTTTAAATAATTTTTTTTTTTCTCAATCGTCACGCTTTCGGCGAATTTACGCGCGAGATCCCATGGATATCATTAAAATAATTATTTAAAAAGGGTCGGAGAAAAAACTTTTCCTTCCAGAAAAAAACAGTTGGAGGCCTTTGATTCATATAATAATAATAATAATAATAATATTATTATTATTATTATTATTTCATTATTGTGTTCGCGGCTGCGTTATATGAAATAGATGTGTAAACCGATACGAACCGGATGCTTTCCACAAAAAAAAACCGGATGCTTTCCACAAAAAAAACCCCCGAAAAGACAAGAGAAACGAGATAATTATCGTCTCTCGCGAGTCCGGTGACCAGCGGCGGCGCGGCGGCGATGGAGATAATGGGCACAATGGTCATACGGTCTCCCCCATGCGGTTTATTCCGAGGCATTTAACGCGACTGGTCTCGTGGAAACATATATCCATCACCGTACACTATGCCCACACACACAATCGCAACCACTCGCACGCACACGCGGACGCACACTCGTGTTGTACAGGGCGATTCTTTACAATGGCCGAAAACCCCCGCGCCGGAGATCTCGAGAAAACCGTTCGCGTCCGCGATATTCGCGCAGACGACCGCCTGTTTGTGTTCCTGCGCTACGGCACGGACATAATACAACACGGAGCGTTCTCGTGTACGCTCAGTGCCACGGCACTCGCCAGTTTACGGACCAGCGACGAGAGCCGACGAAGACGACCCGGTTCGCCGTTTTCGCGGGAACTGCAGCGATAACAGTGATTTGTCCGCGTGTCTCGCTTTTCGTTCATACTATACTTGAACGACACACACACACACACGTATATACGTTACGTAATTACGGGAAAACAAATACGTAACGGCCGACAAGATCCCTCGTTCCCACAGTTATAGCGGCGAGAAACGGCCGCGTCAATTGTGTGTACACGCGGCGTGTTAATAACGACACGGCGTTGAAGAAACCGAATCGTATCGTTGTCGCGCGGAGGCCGCGTAGCACTGTTATCGCTACACGCCTTTTACACGCCGTTTCCCCCCCCCTCCCCACCGTTTTTCACGTGCCGTCGCCGCGGCACATTATCGTCTCGAAAAAGGTTATACCGTGCGGCCGTACCGGCGTAGCGGTTTGTAGAAAAACCAGGCGGTGGCGTTCTTCTCGTTCCTCCGAATCGGCGGGGTCTTTTAAAAATGTCCCGAAAACACAATCGCCCTGTATGTACACGCGATCCGTCGCGCGCACGCACGCACGCACGCACGCACGCACGAATAAACAAGGTGTTTTACGACGATTCACCTGTTGACAATTAGTTCAAAGAAACCCCCATCGCACTGTCGACCCGGGCGTACTAATACTTTACGTATTATTATATTATGCGCGCGCGTTGATTGATGGCCGCAGTACAAACGCATACGCGTGTGAATGAACGGACGGAGATTGGTAATGACAATCGTGAAAATCCGCGCGGGCATACGGAGATTATCCGTCAGAAAAGACACGGACAATGGGATGCGTGCACGTGCGTATGTATGTGTGTTTTTATTATTTTTTTTTTTTTCCCCCGGCGTAGATTTTCGAGAACCGACGTGCCAAAAGAAGATGAATCGGCGACGTGTACACACGCACGCACGCACGCACGCACGCGTACACACTCGCACAGTACTTTATAACATTGTATCGTTATCGCAAAAGGTACACGGCGAGGTGTCGCGACGCCCGCGGATACGCGAATACGCGTAGGTATACAGTGATAGTGTTACAATAATATATTCTCGCGCGTTTATTATGTTTCCACAAAAGGAATTCCGCGGGGACCGATGAAATCCGCGCGTCTACTGCAGTAGGCATACGCGACACTTGTATCGAACGGCCCATTTTTTTTTTCTTCTTCTTCTTCTTCTAAATTTACCGCCCTACTCGTTCGGACTAAGGAGAGACGATTGTACGTGTGTGTATACGTGTGGGTATGTACGATTGTACGTATAATCTGCGTATGTACCGAACAACACAATGCTCCGCAAAGCGTGCCGGGGTACACCTCATTTTGCAAAATACAAATTTCGGTTTTGAAACTATTTTACTATGCGTTTTTCTTTTCTTTTTTTTTTTCTTCAATTTTCCCCGAAAATAGAGACTATTGCACTGCATTGTGTCTGGCTGGTGCATAAATAACGTTAATAAATACAAACGATTTTTTTTATAATCTTTTTCCTCGGAACACTTTTAGCGGCTCGCTGTGGACCAAAAGAGCTCGAATTCGGGAATTTGAGTTAGTTTTTTTTTTTTTTTTATTCGTCGACAAATTAAATTGATTCGATTTCAAATAGTTTTCGATTTGAATTTTACTATGTTGTTGCGAGAAAATGATGTTTTTCAAGCATTACACAACCCTGAAGAATATTCAAATTAAGCCAGGGGGATAACATTTTGTACACGTGTGGTATAAAGAATGTGGTTTTTGATAGTTTCAACTTTCAACCTATCTCCGACTTTTTGTGCACCGAGATTTTATGTTTTCACAGAAAATTACGGGTTTTAAATAGCATTGTAATAGACTCATGCAAGTAAGTAACTTGATTAAAATGTGTATATTATATAACTAGAATTGTTTTCAGGAACTTGCCTTTAGAAGGTTTGAACTTCCAACCGCCGACCCCACCGTCTGTTTGTACTCGTATGCAGTTCTCGAATTGGAAAAATACAAGGACTAGAAGACTTAAACAAATTAGCGTCCATTGAAATAATTTATCTAAACGTAACCTGCGGGGGTTCACATTCATCTCACACCCGTCTCTTATACTCATTTTTAAACATAATTTTGAAAAAATTGAAAAACAATTTACGAAAAAAAAACCCCATACTTAATACTACTAATAGCCAACTAACTTTATACTTTACATAATAAACTGATGCATACATTTATTTTAAATTCTAATATATGATATATTTAGTATTTATATAGAATATATTTTTTTTCAAGAGTTTAAATTTATCAAAAGTTTATTTTTATTAAAATGTAAATTGATGTAACAGCAATTTTTCTGAAAAAGAAAATCGGACTGGGAAGGTACTTTAAGGAGGTCATTTTTTGATTTTCCTAACATAGTTTCCCCAATAAATTGGAAAAACAAGGAAAAACAGGAAAATGTACGAAATGTAAGTATTGGTTAAAAAATATCGCGGCCTTTATTTTCACAAATATATTGATCAATTTTTGTTATTGTATCAAATGGCGATAATCTCGTTTAAAATATTAATTATTATGCACTAAAGGTAAGTACTTTTCTAGACCGATGAAAACCAAGGGCAATACGATTGAATTGTTTTTTTGTTATGCAGAATATTAATGCAGAAACATTGCAACTTTTTATCACACGGATTTCTGATTACATATTTTTTATACTGTGTAGGCACGCATATTAATCATTGTTATTTGTTTTGGTTTTCTTCGAAACCGAACATTTTGTTTTTACAAACCTTGACAAACGATCGAGTCAGAGAAAGCCGGATTCGATCGAGCCGGGATTTCCAAACGTCAACCTTTTCACAGCCCTCTCTTTTTGCAACGCTAATAACTTTTTTTGATTTTCTTTATAAACGAAAATCTTTTTATATGTTTTACAAACGTAATTTAAAATAATAATACATTATTATTTTACGATTTAAAGAGGGGTTCAGAGAAAATGGACATATATCCGAGTACATCATAATAGTATACTGTACAAATACGTACGGTACGAGAAAAATACGACTTTTCGGACATCTGGTTCGTGACAGGTCAACTATATTAGTATTATAATAATAATACACACTCTCCTTTTGCCATGGAATGCATAAATACACGACCGGTCTAAGTTTTTATTTAATTTTTATTGCTACTGTTTGTTATGTCTCTATAGTATTATTATTATTATTATACTGAGTGTGTCTCCGACGTTAGTCTATACGTCATGCTGCACACACATACTATCCGCGCGTTCTATAATACGGTCTCCGGGATTTAAACCGATCGAAAGACACGTACAGGCGATAACAATATTAAAAAAAAAAAACCAATACACGCTCGTAACATCGATGGGCGTCGATCGTAAATCGCGTAGTGGTATAGCGAGGTAGTAAAGTCGTCTGGAAACTTATCTCGTGTCCACATAATATATTGAGAAAATTGTATCGAGAGAAAAAAAAACAGTCTGTGTATAAAACAGACTTTTGATTTATCATCGAACGCCGCGGTAACTATACGTCGCACACGACTTTACCACACTCACGTATAGCTTATAACGAACAGAGATAACACCACGCGTTATAGATACAGTAGCGCTTACTATAGTAGTTAAAAAAAATATAACATGTTTAAATCAACAGGGAAAAAATAAATAGTATAATATTATCCATTCATAATAATAATACAATCACTTTTTTTTCGCAGATAACGATATTGAATACAAATTTTGCATATTTTAGTTCTAAAATTAATTCATTACAAGAGTTCCCTGCTGCAGTAAGTAAATTTTAGATTCCAAGCATAACAAAGGAGCCATAGGTTTTAAAAAATGTACGGTTAGTAAAATGTTTCGATTTTTTTATGCCATAAATAAAAGATGCAATTTTTTTTGTCTGATGGTACTTTATTTTTTTCAAAAAATTAATTATTAATTGTGTAAATGTTTCAATTTTTTTTCACGCAGTATTTTAAGGTTATTTCTGACCGATGCAATAGTACTTTATTTTAAATATTTATCGACATTTTCTGCAGTAACTAACCAAAAACCCAACTTCAACAGTGAACATTGAACAGTATCTATTTTTTTTATGATTTTTTTTTACCGTACTTTATTATATACAAAATTTAAATTTTATCAAAATTATATCAATTCTCAGTGAGGTGAAATATTATTTTCTAAATGAAATCGATTCATTGTGGTATATATAAAATATAAGGCAATTAATTATTAATTAGAACGAACTATGTATAGATAAATTTTTTTAAATCTTCGTAGAATTTATCGCATTAATAATATGTATGATTAATTTTTTAATGCGCACATAAATGTAATTAGGAATTTTGAAATATCAATATAAATTATTACATCTCAACAATTAGACTTACAACTTAAGTTCATTTATAAAACTCATAGTTCATTAAATTTTAAAACCAGTTTGAAGTACAAAATTGACTGCATATTTGATCATTATTTCATTATTGGAAGAAAGGGCATCGGTATAAGAACAATTTACGTGAATAATGGGGAGGGGGAGAGGTTGAAATGGTTTTTTGTTATTTATATAAGAATTAATATAAATATGAGATATCTATTACCAAACATAAATAAATAATGTACAATTTTTATAGCATAAAATATTTGTTTAATTTAGCTTATAAATTACTAGCTGTATTACCCGGCTTCGCTTGTGGACATTTTGGTAACGTAAAATATTTTTAATATTATTTTATATTTCACCAGTTTTTTTTTTTCATCCATGTTACTAACCTTTATATTTATTTTTATTTCATCCGTGTTACTACGGTAATCCCCAACAATAAATAAATAAAATCTTTATATACTTTTATGTGCGTATTTGTCGATTATTTTAAAAATTAATAATTTGATTGTTAATACATATTGGCGATGAATAATTATTATTAATTAATCAACTTAAACGCAATATTTTAAAACCTTTTCGTATTGCACGTTTAGAGGATAAGAAAAACCTCTATTCCAAATTTCAAATTCATAGGTTATGTAGTTTTTGAAATATAGCGATCAATGAGTGAGCGGTATTTGGCTGTTGTATACAGAGTGTAACAGAACAATTTGACATTTTTACATTATAGTTACAAATAATAATGTTAAATAGTCAGTTATACTCTGTATATAGATAATACTGAATTAGAGAACAAAATCAAATTTACGGGGTTTTTTAGCCAGCTTTTAGAGGCTTTGTAAATGTGTTGCGGTGATGTGGTAGTCGGTGAAAAGTATTGGTTAGATCTGGTATCATTCGAGGTTACAATTAAAATCAATTAATACCGTTCTACACAACTGACAAAAAAATCAAAATTGTTTTTAGAAACTTACTTATTTATAATAAGTGGGTTTATAGGTAATAAGGTATTTCTCATAGTGTCATTTGATATGGATCAAGAAAGTAGAAATGCATGTACAATTATGTAAAATCAATAAAAATTTTAATAGTCAATGTGGTGGGAGGGTTTGAACCTCCTAAACACCCCCCTTGGCACGTTCATAAATGCACACAAGTCAATATTTAACAAATCTATTCATTGTAAAATTGTAAACATGTGGCAATAAAAACTAAACGATTGGTGCTGTAAGTGGTAGGTATATCCGCGTTTTAGGAGATTGAATTTTGGGCGAAATAAATACGAAGAAAAAGAAATTTAAAATTCCCTATCATTTTCGTGTTGACTGTTAAATATTTTATAACATCATAATAGTATAAAAATGCCGATCTAGGCCATCCGTGTCCGAGCCTATGTCTGTGCTATCCCCGTATTTGATATTGTATCTAAGTCCGTCCAAATCTCAAAATTTGGCACAAGGCGGACACAGATACAAATCTCCTAAAACTGTTTTTTTTTTTTTTATACTACTGCCATAGGGCCAATAGTTATAGAGGTAAAAATCTATTTAATTGATGTAATCTAGTTTTAAAAATCTGTAACTAATTTAATCGTCTCTGAATCGCGTAAGTGGATTCCAGAATCTATTTTTTAGTAACGAAATAAAATATAAGAGAAAACCATAGTATAATTATTTATTGTATAAGCCTGGTCATTTTTAAACGAAAAGTCTATTCACCATCATCATTCTATAATACCAATAATACCATCATAGTCATTAACAACTGAAAAGTTTAAATTATAATTTATATAATATATTATAATAAAATGTTCGTATTATATTTCATTTTTTTTTTTTTATTTTCATACAGAACCGTCGAGTGAAAACTGACGGGGGCGCAATCAAGACCACTACGTCGTATAATAGTCGTCATCGTTTTGGATGGGTGAGCAAAAACACACGTCGAGCAGCACGCTAAAGCTATAAGTATATGTTTGTGTGTTGAACGAATTAAAAAAAATTAAAATATGTACCGCTGTACTTCGGTAAACCGTAGCGAATATTATAATCACCTATCACGTGTCGAAGAGTCGTGAAAACGGTGCGGTAGGGAGTGAGAGGGAGGTGTGGAATATGCAATCAGCCTTAGAGCTGGAAATAAAATTAAAAACGCGGTGTGGTTTAGCCGAAGCAAATCGTACCTTTATTATTAAGTACCCCCGATGACGACGATAATTCGGATCGATATGTGATATAGAAAAAAAAAAAAAAAAAAAATACCATTTCCACCTCGACGCTCTGTTTGAACTTATTATCATATACATAATGGTATACTTGTTTGTATATACCCATTACACGACGATAAATTAAGTTGCAGCGGAAGCCATTGAAATTAATCGAAAAGAGGAACGACTAACTACTATTGTACGAATAATAAGGGACGAAGCCTTCGATAAATCCATTTCGGCCGCGTAATGTTTCGTGTCACTTTTGTTTGCCCCGTGCAAACGACTTCAGACCCGCGCCCGACCCGACCCCGTACCCGGTAACCACCCCTGTTATACCTACTTATATGCCGGGGTAGTTTTGGCGCGCACGCGTGTGTGTTTTATATTATTATCTGCCGTGCGGTACCCATTATATTATCCGTGGTGACCCGTAACCAGGACGGGGTATCGCGTCAGAAGCCGTCGCCGAAAATGTATACCGAGTCAATGTCAATACCGTGAAAAATACATAGAGCGAAATTGGTTTTTAACAGCGAAATAAAAATAGTTTTCCTGTGCTCTGAAATGCTAACACGTTCAATTTTGGGATGGTCGAATTACCCATTTTACCCAAATTAGATGTTCGAACTACACTTCAAAGATACAAAAAGTTTTGAAAACGCTAATTTCCCATCCTACTTACACTACTGAAAATGAATTTAGTCGTTTACGTGGATAAAAATGAGTGTTATTTATTTAAAAGTATATTTATGTAAGTGTAAAAAGCGTTTTTTGAATTTTTATTATTTTCTAGAAATTAATGCGTTATAATTTAATTTAATATCAATTAAGTTAATTATAACGAGTTACTTTTCAATGTAAAAACTTGATTGAGGTAGGTAATATTTTCAATTTCGTTTCATTTTTTTCTGGTATCATGTTGAAAGTCTTGTACCTACATTGTACATTAAAATATGTATAACTATTTGTGATTGTATACAAATCAAGAAAAATGAGTTTTAAACATTTTAAATTAAGTTTATTTTTTCGGACATTTTCGTTGAAACTCATTTCTTAACCCGAGTGCAGTTCGATCATTATCTGTTTTTAAACCTAACGCAGTTTAATAACTATAGTCAATAATAATAATAGTTTATTTTAGCAGTATTGATGTTTTCAAAATTGGGACACATATATTAATATTCTACTGCACCGTCTATCACTAATAAACGTTTGGTCAGTTATTGTCTGTCTCCCGCTTACACCACAGTTATCAGCTGGATTTTTCATTTTAAATGTTATTAATTATTTCGACCATATGTCTTTTCGACGTAAATCCTCTTAAAATGACCCGTTTAATAAAATACATATACACGCCATCTTGCATGACACGCACCGCAGAAAGGATTTTAAATCCGTGCACACGCTTTCTCTGGTTTTTGTACATTTACGTGCACACGTCGTATTTGATTTTAGAAATGACGCGTTTTGTCCCGGCGATTTCGTGATTCAACAACGGGAAATTACTCAGGAGCTCTTTAATTTCCTTTACGGAAGTTTATATATTAGTTTCTTTTATTCCAATTGTTTTTCCTCCTTCTCCTTCTTCTCGAATTTTCCCGTGGCGCGAGCAATGTTTTCCCAACCCATTCAATATGGACACTCGGCTGAGATTTACCGCATTAAAAGTTTTTCAGCGTGGTTCTCCGTCATCAACTGTTATTAACTTGTTCCATTACAACATTTTATTAATTTTAACAATATTATTATTGTTTGTGTAAGTATAAGTAGTATAACAAAAAAAAAAAAAAATGCATTAATTTATTTAATTTATATTATTACTAAAAATTATTTTATCGAGAAAATGTAATAATTATTGTTTTAAATAATAGTAATTTATTCTACTAAACATTAATTAATATTACCATAATTAATTAACTATACCTATCAGTAGCGTATTTAGAATTTTGCCAATAAGAGAGGTTAGGAAGCTAAAAAAAAAACTAAAATTATTATTTTAATTGTTTTCTAAGTAATTTATAATTCAACCTGCCCTAACATTTTGATTAAAATTATATTTTACAAACTCAGAAAGTTGACTTGAACTTATTAACTTTTAAAGTTGTAGAAAGTATAAATATTACGTTTGATTGACTCAGTTTAAATGTTTTATTTTGGGGTACTGAGAGATGATGGGACATTGCAACCGCATTCTTTTTTCCCCCGTGGACGTCTGAATGAAATCAAGTGAATTCACCACGACTGTTCTCATTTTTTGTATGTACAATATACATACAGTCATACATATATGTATATACTTTTTAATATTCAGCTGAATGCATTACATATAAGAAAAAGTTATTTTCGAATACCTACTACACTTAACGATTATTCTGAAATGAGATTGATAAACAAACAAAAAATACGTGTCTTACTGTAGATAATAAAAAATATTGAAATGTTATATTACGGAGAGCGATTTTGCAAAGTTTTCTTTTAGATCCCCGGTGTAACGAAGAAGCTGTTTGAAATTGTTTTAACGATTTTTTTTTTTTTAGAAAAAATGAAAATAATTTATGATATGTCAGTTTTAGAAAAAAATCTACAGAACTCTGTACAACAAGACACTACTACTTTTATTCGAAAATGACTTTTTGATAGTTCCGAATAACGATATAAATGCTATATGATTTGGTGCAATAATAGTACGTAAGTTCGTATAATAGATACGCAAAAAACACTTGTTTTATGATGGGTTGTCTGCCGGAAGCAATAATGAATAAGAGATAGCTAGCTTGCGTAATCGCGTTGGCATCACTCGTTTTTCGTTTCCGGGCCGGTTTTCTACTTTACGCAATTAAATATTATTGATAACTTACCATTAAGACGGTGCAACAGTGTTCCCCGAATAGGGAGGGGAGGGTTGAACAGATGAATGGAGTAAACAAATTACTGGAGAGATGCAAGCAGTCATCACGAAGTAAAATTTGTATTTCTTAAATTAATTGTATTTTACAACGTAGGGAAAAAAATAAATAATAATGACCATATTTGATAGAGGTGACAGGGAGCAGTTTCGAATTTTTGAATTAACAGTTTAATTAATTGTAAATTAATTAATTGTTAATTTAATTGTAAAAATTGTTAAGATTTGATGACCTTTTTTTTTCTCATCGTGTTTGTTAAAATAGGGGCGAAATATTTTTAAAAACCTACAAAAGGAGCGTAGAAAAAAAGAAATTGGGAATCACTGCGTTTCAAATTATTCTCTGATTGGTCCACACTGAAATCCATCAAGGAATTAAGCAAAGAAATAGGCCATGTTCTATGGTAAAATCTAACACGCAATCTCGCAGCGGACCAATCAAGGTATCTATCACAGTTCTCAACAGGCGAAACAAAATACCACTAAACACAAGCATTGTTGTTGCAGGACAAGACGAAAACCAGTCCACGGATTACTTGAAGTAACTGTTAGCTAGACTATAGTACTTGTACACGTGTTTAATTAAACATACTTTTTTTATAATAAACGATTCATGCGATTATTTCCAGACCTAACCTATACATTAGAACATATCAAAACACTATAGAAGGTGATTTTTTTTTTACCGAACGATTTCGAAAATAGACTTGTCTTGTTGCTGCACTGAATTCTATTATTATTTCATTTAATATTTAACTTTTTTTTTTATTTACGAGTTTTTTATTGGTTAAACAGAAAAAAAGCTGACTACAGTGAATCAGAAACGTATTTTATTTCCGATTTGTCCAACTATCCGTCAACTATAGTATATTATATTTTTTATTTTTGTGTAATCTTCATTTGATCAATCGTATACTGTTCCTATCGTATCTATCTAATCAATAGTTTAAAATAATACTTTAATTTATGTCTGAGTATAATATGTATACAGGGTGATCGATATAACGCAAGACACTTATTATCTGGGGACGTATTAACTTTTTTCGGAATTTGTTTTTTAGAGCGTTTTAGAAATAAGTAGCTCTTAAACTTTGCACTACTTTTGTTTCTTTCACCATTATTTTAGAAGGTTAAACTATTACCCGATTTTGGTTTTTAAACGGCAACCTATATAAAAAAAATGCCATGGATAGATGGAGTGTTAGCCATTAATCAATTTTAGTGTTGCGAATTTTACATTCCGTCAATCCATTGACGAGACATTCCACTTTTAAGATTTGGCGGATTAGAATAAAAATGCATCATTTGTGTGGTGACATGGCACGCGGCTGCGTTATAATAGTATTCCGCTACTCGACCGGTATCTAAACTTAAAAGTATTATATCTAGTCAATGGATTGACGGAAATCAATAATGTAAACATCAAAATATATTCAAATTAAAATACCATTTTTTTATGAATTTTAGTATTGATCGCCGCATGAAAAATAAAAGTAAATAGTGGAATCATTTCTTAAAATGTGAGTGACAAAAAATAATCGGATAGCAATACTTTAGTGCTAATTTTTTCTTGAATATGCTAAAAAACAAATTTCGAAAAAAATCTAATTCTTTCCGAGATAATGAGCGTCTTGCGTTATGCTGATCGCCCTGTATACGTTTTTATTACGGCACATTCTATACAGTGTAATAGCTTGCACTCCGGGTGGAAAAAACTTCTATAACGATTTAAATGCGTTTAAAAAATACAGTATAATATTTCCATATACAACATATTATAATATTTTAACGATATTAGTACCGCGCGCGGCTTATACCGACGATACGTATACGAAAATGAAAACCAGTCGGATCTACATATTATATAAAACGAGTGCATAATAATCATTTTAATGTCATATTATATGGATCAGAAATAACGGCAGATTTTGCCGTATTGTTTTCGCGACGGCGGCGTACCCGTCATTATTGTTTTTCCCGCGTCACTTATCACATTATAGATTCCATGCATCGCATAGTCGCATGGTAAGTATGTGTGTGGAATCGATTAAAAAACCGTTTGAGAGGAACACTGCGGTAGTTTTTGTGCGTGCGCGCGTCGGTATATGGTAGCAATAATAATAATAATAATAATAATAAGGTTTCCGATTGATTGGTAAAGTCATAACCCCGGTGGAGTCTCTCTAAAGGTACGTATAAATTATTACATAATAGCGGTTCTAGAGACTGCACCGGGACGGCAGCCAGGAAAAACCGTCCCGCGATTCCCCGACCGCCGAACGACGAGGGGCCACACATACGCGTCCTTTTGTCCCGCGGTACAGCAGCATCTATGTATGCCTACGAAACAATAAGAGTATAAAAAAAGATATACAGGCAGGTACGGCGGGACGAACGTTTAAAAAACCATTATTCATTGTCTTATTATTACGATTGTTGTGAAATGACGATTGTTTGAGGAGCTCTATACCTATATACTCGTACCTACCTGTGCTTATAATGTATATGACGAGAGCGTTTCTTCATCAATTAGATTCATATTCATCGTATTATGCGTGCAGAGAAATAATCGGACCAGATCCAACCGTCGCGGCGCATTGTCAACACAGGAGAAGACGAAAATTACAATGTTGCATATGATATGCAGGTAGGTAGTATTTAAGTAGGTACCCACTATAAGTGTGAAGTTTGTAATTAAATTGCCGATGGGAATATTTTTATTATGTTCTGTGTCTGCTACTTTAATACTATATGGCATTTAACAAGTACATGTTTTATAATCGCATCGTAGATCCGTTTCCGCGTCAAGAGACAAAGACACACGGCTCCCTTTTCGTCTCTGCCCCGTTGCAGCTCATAACCGTTGTTTGGACAGGTACCGTTCAAAACAGCGCCGATTTGAATTTAAACCGTAACGGATTAACGACGTGACGCATACCACTGTGATAATTAAAAATAATCGACGTTTCACGAATACGATGTGTATTAAGCCCGGCTACACGATAATGGCCTATATACCGCGAATCTTTAAATGGCGGCCCGTGGACTAATTTTATCCGGTATGCAGACAAGGAATAGAGTACATTCGGCAGCGTTATTTAGCTACCAAAACCGTTCCATATTTCTTAATGACAACAAAAACGTAGTTTAGCCATTGCATTTTTGGCAGATATTTTTCAACATATCAAGTCTTTTAACCTGAAACTTTAAAACAATTGGAAACTTATTTGTCACTTAGGTGTCGGAGGCCAATTGCTTTTGTAAAAAAACTGAATTCATTTTGGAAGACATTGGCAACGACCGTTAAAATGTTCCCAACATTTAACAAATATGTGTTGAACTATACGGAATTGATATCATTTCGCCAATTTTACGAGAAGTATGAAAACTGAATTAGAAAGTTGTTTTACCGATTTCGAAAATATTCAAATCGTTGGGCAACTATTAACCAGTAGCTTTACTTTGCAGCCAGACACAGTGAATGGGTAAATGAAAGAAGAAGTGTTTTTAAATGCAACAACGCATCCCTGGAAATAGAAATCATTTTATTCCAAGAAGATTATATTCTGAAGAATCTGTACGTTACTTAATAGTTTAGAAAAATGGAGCTGGTGAGATTAATATGAAATTTTATTTATAAAATAAAAATTTTAATACACGACAGAAATAACTCATATAAAATTTCTTGAAAATAAAATGTTCGAAATAACCGAGTACCTAAAGTAAAATGAGTGCATGTGACGTGTATAAATGACGTTGTTACAGCAGAGTTGCTGAGAAAACTGTATATGAACTACGATATTCTATAACTTTTTTTGGCGCGTAAATGTAACAATCCAACAAAGTGCTAATAATTATAGATCTATGACCTAGTCGTTATGGTTACTTCTTGATCGAATAACTATTTTCATTTGGGAAGAGCACTTTTGGAATTTACATATTTGTTTTGTACGACCGCGAAACAAAGTCAACTAAACACAAATTCGTAATCTTATGTTGCATATTATTATTACGTATTTATAAGTTCTTTTTGAGCGTATATTTGGTTTGTTTTTTTTTTTGTACTTTTTTTGCCATAGTTCAATGATTTTCGCTAAAATACTATACAGTTCATTTTTAATGTCAAAGCAAGAAATGCCTAATTAATTTATTAGTAGTCAATATAAAATCACATCACATTATATCAATTTAATCAAAAATATAATTGTTTAGTAATTAATAAAAATTGAATGGTGAATGAAGATAAGCAGGTTTTATTTACTATTCGGTCACGGTATTAAAAAATATATAAATATTGTAATTTATTATATTTTTTTATTTTGTTTGTAATTATACGAACTAAACCATTGGGGGAAAATTAAATGCTTATTATTAGAATAAAGCACATACAAATGATTGCATAGTGCATATGCAGCATACTTATAGTGCTTTTTAAAAGCTATACAATTCCTCTCTGCGTCCTAATTGTTATATAGGTGGTGTTTATAATAATATACTGTGTAGTATACAGTTCAAAACATTTCGTTTCCGTGACAAGATCTTGCGGTTGCAGTGTCCGAAATAATTATAATATCTCGACGTTGTGGATAAGTATACGTTATCGCGATACTTCGCAGTAATGATCGAAACGCTCTGCAGCTATATTATAATCTATAGGAATATGCGACAACAGCTGCAGCTGTTTAGTGTTATAACGTGACTCTATATAATACAATAATATTGAAAAATAAGTGATAACCGCAAATTATGGCAATACTAGCGATACCACTTTATAATAGACGAGTATAAATATATATGTATCGAGAGAGATTGAGAGAGAGAAAGACCCCAGAAGTACGATTACGATGTCGGCTGGATGATTTTTCGTTTTTCTGCGGGATACGCATCGACTAGCGGTGGTGGACTATCGCGGTGGCGGCGATGGTATACACATAAAAATGTGTTTGTATGTACGCGTGTGTGTGTGTGTGTACACAATGATCGGCTATTATGATATTGATGGGATAGTGTTGTCGGGGACAGTGTGCCGTCCGGATGATGATAAATGACTGAAACAGAGCGCGCGCGCAGGGGAAAGAAAAACATGGAAAGGCAGCGGAAAAAAAAATGTATATACGAAAAATACACGCTCGTTAACCGCATCCACATATTATAGAGGGTCAAAAAGTTATTCCCTTTCGCATTATTATTATTATTATTATTATATATATATACACGTAATATTGTCGAGACAACTGTTTTTCAGTGTCCCCGTCGTCGTCGTTGTCGTTGTTCAATTACACGGCAACTAAAAAAAAATATTATATAAGAGTATCAGCACATAAAACAACGTGCGCCCCCGACGCTATATTGTGGCCGATAATAAAGTTCATCGGGATCGCGCAACATAAATAATGATGATATAAAAATATTAACCATCTATTCAATTAATCGAATTATTTTTCATTAAGTCCAAAACATCAGTTTTAGATTCTTAGTAACACTTATGGTCTAGTTGGTGCGTTTTGGATGTCATTTTTTTAATTTTTCCGTGTAGTTTCATTAATAAATGGAAGGTCTGACAATTTTATGTATACCTAATTGCTTTAATTTTCGAAATACTTAAATAAC
Organism: Cinara cedri; assembly: GCA_902439185.1. Taxonomy (NCBI): domain Eukaryota; kingdom Metazoa; phylum Arthropoda; class Insecta; order Hemiptera; family Aphididae; genus Cinara; species Cinara cedri. The sequence goes on from CABPRJ010000480.1 coordinate 1,790,470, forward strand.
CAAGGAAAAATACGACTTATAATACTCTGTTCAGAATCGTTTTTCAATAACAATTTTATCGTTGCATTATCAAATCGCTCTATATAGCACCCCATCCGAATCCCTCCTAAAATAGTGGCACATGCATTTGTAGTATCAGTCTATTTAGGGTTTAAAACTAACAAATATAAATATAAATACGCGTTCAAATTTTTATTTTTCTATCACTAAGTATAACTTACGATGAACCATGTGTTAAAATATATCCGGATCATAAAACCGAATAAAAACTAAAGAAACTCGAAAATGTCAAATGTCTAAAAATAGCTCAGACGTAGTCAGACTATTAGGCTTTTACGGTTATTTTTAACTGAATTTTAAAAAATTAAATAAAAATAAAAAAATAAACTAATAATAAAATCGAAAATATATGAGAAATCGTCATTAGGTACATATTCCTATTTTTCAAAATTATTAAGAAAAATACAAAGAATAACGATAAATTAGCTCCCAGCCAATATTAAACCAAATGTGGCCTCCCATTTTGTATCCCGAATAAAAATAATATTATAACGAAACTACAAGTTCATTTTATATATTCATTAAAAGAGTAAATTAATTCATATTCGCTAATAGAAAATATACATATACATATATTTTTTAGTGAATATTTTGAAATATTTAAGTCAGATCTAATACAAACATATGTTTAATAGATTCGATTACGTCTGTTTAATAAAGTAAAATACACGGGACCCGATCCAAAATGTTTAAAATTAATATCAGTTTCAAGTACATAATATGTAAAATTACATACTTAAAACGGACGGCTGGTTAATTAATTGAAAATCTTCAGCGAACCAAGATGTTTTTTACGGGTGATCGTATAAAATATTCAAATGTTCACTGGGTGCAGTTTCGCAAAAAATCGATACGATTATTATTTTTGATTAAGCGTCTAAGCGAGCTCGCGAAGCGGAGTCAGTATAATATGGCAGTTATTACCATACAATGTCGCCGTAAAATATGCAAACCGTGATTTGTGTTTTTATTAAGCTTAAACAAGTGGCAGCTACCTATAGTATTGCGATAACAAGAAAATATTATACCCCTAACCCAACTGCAGTTTAATACTGTGGAAATAAAAGGGTTACATATATTAAACTATAGCAACCCGTACAAGTAAAGAACTCATTTATCTCGGATATCTCATACCGACATTTAAATCTAACCGGTTTTAGTAACTCGGTTAAATTTCTGTTTATAAAAATACACGATAATACACAATATTCTTTCAGAATCTAAACGAAGCGAGAAATGTATTATAGTTTTACTACGATGTGTTTTATTTCGTGTGTCTGCAGATTAAACAAGTTTTCTACCAGAAATATTACATCAAGGGTTTTTTCTGGTAAAAAAATGTTGTCTAGTTCGTGGAAAATTGGAAATATTTGCGCAATAACGATTTCTATTTATTTACATTTTTTAAATTTTTTTGATTTTTGTAGTCAAGGGTAAAATAACCGTAAGAGCATCGAAATTTTAACCGAATATTATTGTTTTTCATATTATAGACATGGTACATTTTTGAATTTTCATAAGTTGTCTGAGTTATTACTTATTATATTTGAAACGTTCGAGTTTTCATAGAGACTGATTTGTGGATAAAATCTATTTTACTCAAAATTTTCGTCGATAATCGTCGGATTTTGATGGAAAAATCACCCCAGTGTCTACGGTTAATGTTTTATGCAATAACATTATTATATTATTATAAATAACTGTGCGGTGGCATTAACGAACACGTCGAGAGGACGACGGCGGCGTTTAAATACGCGATTCGAGAAGAGGGCGAGCGCGCGCGCGCGCTCTCAGAGTGGTGACACGACGAGTGGCCGCCACTCGTGATCGGCAAAACGAAATACGTTTTATAATAGGTACCTATAATAGTAATTCTAATCTGTCGAAACAAAAACACATTACGAATTAAAAAAGAAAAAAAAAACGAAAAGTTGTTCTCTCTCTGTTTGTAATTGTCGTGTAATGTGTATAATTTAACAATACTCGTTTTAATGTCTCGATATTATACTGTATAACAAAAAAAAAAAAATTAAAAAAAAAAATCTATACAATATTATAATATAGTATACCGCATGCGGAAACAAAAAGCCGAAAACATAACAATAACGTATGTAATAAATAGCACTATTATTTTATATCCGAGAGCACGTACCACGTGCCCCGCGCGTTTATATATATTGCACACGAGGACCTCTTCACGTTTTTGGCCACATGTCGCTATAATATAATATCGGCGCTCTCGCAAAACATTCGACATCCCCGTCGTATATTACGTTAATCACCCGTCAGAAATATCACCTTTAGCTGCAGTGTATGCATGTAACGTCGGGCCAGTTCGCAATTGTAATTTCAAAAATTCGTTTTTGTGTTTGTGATATTTCCGATTAAAATCATTAAAACAATTGATAACGTGTAACAAGGGGGGGAGATGGCGATATGGGCGATATTTTTTGTGCGGAAATGTTTATCTTGTTGTAAAGATTGATAAGAAATTAGAGATATTGTAGCCATCGTCAACATCTGTACCTACTGTTGATTACAATAATTATATTACGATTGTCTATACGATTATTTTTTGTACTCTTCAATCGTGGTCCGTGTTATTAACCGATTCAGTTTTCGAGAAATGATACTACAGAGCCGTGATAATTATATCATAACGGAAATTGATAAGCTTTAATGGAAAGACGGCCATGTTAGTATGAGTACGGCACTGCAGGTCTGCAGTAGTTTTCAGCGTTTGTGCTAGCAGTTTTCATTAATACTCAATATTGAAATCCGTAATACACTCATAAACGAAAGAATATCTATATATAATGACTAATAATAGATCCAAATATACAATATAACATTGAGTTATTTGGTACCCATACCTACAGCATATTATTTTATAGTATTCTATATTGGGTTTTTTAAGCAATAAATTAGAAAAATATATTACTTTTATAACTAACAATTTATGAGTATGAATAAAGTTCGAATTTCGGCCTCCCCCCCTGGAAGATGAGCTGAATATGCCCCTGGTGTAGGTACCGTTTAAAAATCACGCTGACCCATCAAAAACAATATTTATTCTCCGGCGAAAGTGCGGATAAAAATATAACGAATTTGTCGTATTGAATATAAAAACTCAAGTCTCCACATTTATGAAATATCGTTATTTTGGAGTTGCATCGCAGACTTTTGCGACGCACACGTGTTTTGCTTCTCCCGGCACAGTTGCCATTTTGGAAATTCAAAAAATTTAAAATTATGACGACTATAAGTAATAAATAGCTAGGTAGCCTAGGTGTACAATATAATTAACATGAGTACACGTGCAACTCTGGTTCATAGAGTAACACAGAGGAGACGTGTGTTCCCAGAGTTATTACGAAACTTACTAAACGACGGAGCAAAAAACATTTTACTGGAATCATTTATTTAAGGGTGTTGGAAAATGGAACACGTCTATTTTCCATACTTTTTAGGCAATAAACGGTGTGAAATTAAACACAGAATCTAAAAATATAACCTTAACGCAACACATTTTCAAAGTCCGATCATTCGCAGATAACTATTTCGAAACAAATTATTTTTAATTCTGCAGTCATTTTTAGCCTCACATTATTATTAATTTTTGTTGAATGGACTATGAGCGTTAAACAATGCGTTACAATATTTTCCTACAGTAACAAGCAAGTATTTGTATTATTTTTTTTTTTTTTTTTATCGGGGTCACTCGCTATGTTTTTTTTTATATGTATTACCTACACTCGTATTCGGTCTTTCGCGTTGTGACAACTCCCCAGATCTTGTCGTTTGATAAATTTCCCATTTTTTTTGTTTTTCATTTCGTTTCGGTACGGTTTTTGTTTGTTTTTAGTTTGACTATTTTTTTTTTTTTTACCTCTCACGTCATAATCGCGCACGTGAACTGTCGTGTCGCCGACCGTACAATACGTTATCTCTTCAGGAAACCCGGTTCCTTCCGGCGACGGCGTTGACCGCGCCGTATACACACCGCCACTAATGATTGGCCGACGACACAACAGGACCCGCGCCACTACCACCCCGGCAGCCCACCCCGCACAACTCCGGTCGGCAAATATTATTATTATTATTATTATTATATTATTGCACTCGAGACACTGTCACGCACCACATTTCGTGTCCACCGCCCCGCAGTATACAGTCGTTATTATTAATGCGTTGTTATTATTATTTTATATTTATTTGTTTGTGTGTGTGTGTGTGTGTGTGTGATAAGGATATCAAAGTATAGCCCGCGAAGAAAATGTCGTGTGTCTGCGCGCATAATTATATACCTATATATATATATAAATACACCATATAAATATATATATATATATATATATTATACGGCTCGGGGAGGGGGGAGTGGGAGAAATATATAATTCAATTTTTGATATAATATAATATCATAAAACCGGACGACACGGAGGTACTGTTCGTACCTACGGGTATTATACCGCGGGCATGGGGTGGGTTCGTTGTCGTCGTTTGCCGCAAAAGTCATGAGGAAACTAGGTGCCGGTGATTTATTATAGGTGGGAAATTATTCAACGCCGGACGGTAATAAAATGTATAAAATATATTATATAAGCGATATACGCGCGCGATTCTTATCTTCGGTTTTTTTTTTGATTATTATTTTAGTATAACAATTATTTAAAAATATTTTTACGCTCTTTTCGTACCTATTTAGCGTGTGAACGCCGTTGGTTTTCGTTTTTGTTATTATTATTATTCATTTATACCTAGTAAAAATGACGTTACACGGTAATATTTATGATTTATTTTAGATTTAATTGAGCGATTTTTGATGAAAAATAAAATCGCCAAGTTAAACTCAAAAAAGGCGTCGTCGATGACCGTATTTATATATATATATAGAATTCGGACAATTCTCGGATTCTATAATTAGTGATTAGAAAAAAAAAATCCAAACAATATAATTCCTGTAATATAACGGTTTATATAGTTAAATACCTTTCGGGAAAAAAATACATTTTAAGAAACACGAATTTCAGATTTATAGCGTTTAAATGATTTAAAGGTCCGAAAATTGTATTTTCCGTACGATAGCCTTCAATATTTATATTTTATTTCATATTATATGACAATACAAAATAAAAAAAGAAAACGCGATAGTTCAATTTATTATAAGTACAGAGTGTCCCAATACCAGTGGCCAAATACCAAGTTGTACCAAATGCAACGACTCAGAAAGTATTTTTTTTTTCTTTGCTTTAAAATGTTACATTACCATTATTTGTTGTTGCCCTTATTTTTGGGTGTGAAAAGACTGCCTATTTTTGTTTTCAGGTAATCATATTTCATGTTTCATATTATATTAATAGATAGAGCATTAGTTTAAATATATTTTAGTGTTGATAATTCAGGAAAGAAATTGTATTCAAACCCCATTTCATCAACGGATTGACGGAACTCAAAACTGTCACCAAAATATATTTAAACTAATGTATTTATAGAATATTTTATACAGGCTGTCTTAAAAATAATATGCAGGTAGTCATTTTACCTCTAAAAATAAGGGCGAATAAAAAAAAAATAATAGTAATGTAACATTTTAAAACTGCTCGTTTCTTAAATCCCCGCCCTATAAAAAAAAAATTCCCAATAAACTGAATACTTTCCGAGATATATCGCAACGGCATAATCTTTGCGGGACACCATGTTTACAATAGGGAAGAACACCGTGGCTAACAAATATAATCCGAAAATGAAAAGAGTAACGCGACGATTCGCATCAAGCGGATTATCAAAGGGCATACGATTAGAGGAGAGTTATAATTCTTGTAATAACCGACGAGAGGAGAATCGCGAATTCCGATTTCAGACGTAGCAGGAGAGAAGGAGAGTAAATTGCACATTCGGAGATAAGCTCGAAAGGGAAAGTGTCAATTGGCGACGCGCGACGGTGGCGTGAAAACTTAACAATCTAAAATACTCTAACGCGCAGTGGCGGATCCAGCAGATGGAGGGCACAGGGGCACGTGCCCTTCCTGCCAATGGACTACAGTTTTTATTTATAATAATTTAACGAATAACTTATAATAATAAAATTAACTGAAAATATAAATAATATACCTCCCCCCTCCCCTTTAAAAAAATGTCCGGGTTCGCCGCTGCTAATGCGTTCCGACCGCGTCACCTGACGGATAACATATTCGAGGTGTTTGAGCGGTTATTTTCGACCGAAAAATCGGACGATTCTGTCACGCGGCAGACGGTCGGTAATTATTGGTAAGCTGCAGTTGCACACGCCCGTCTCGCTAATTACGATTATTATTATTTTTTGTTGTCGCGCGCCGCACGGTCATTTGGTCAGCAGACGTCTCTCGGTCTCGGTCACCTATACGCGCGGGGCAGCTGAACGGTCGCGCGCGCACACGTGCTCGCCCGTGCCCGTCTATTTTGAGGCGGCGAAGACAGACGCCACCGCCGCCGCCGTCGCCACTGGCCATTGCGGACTTCCTGTACCTCGTGAGCGTGCGCAAATCCTTTCCGGCTCCGCTACACCCCTCCCCCGTATTTCGTATTGTCGCGTCGCTCGTGTCCGTCGTCCAACGACCGAGACAAGACGTTTTTCACACTCCCGATTTATAAAATACATACGTAAGTCACACAAACACACGTACATATTATCGGGAAAAAATCTCGAAAATCTCGTCCGTTACTATACACATATTGTAATGTCGTCGACTAAACCCTCGAAATATACCCTACCTAGCTACGTCGACGTTTAATAAATTGGATTTCGGTAACGGGAATCGGACCCGTTTCAGCTGATGTCCTGTAACCCAAATACTACTCAAATAGACCCATCTCCCCCTTAATATGTTTTAATACGAAAAATACTGTTTATTGAAAAATAACTTTTAGTAAAATTGCTATTTTGGTCACTAGTTTCCATATAGTAACAGACGCTTTGCTAGGCAGACAGACAGAAAGACAGCCATCGGATATTATTAATATTATTGATACCTATCTACTAAACTAACTCTATATCCGTAACCGATCAAATAAGCGCGCTTGGTAAAGTTGTTACACTTAACACTTAAATTCAGCCATTTAGTGTGAACGTTTGAGGTCATATCGGACGCGTAATTATATACAATTATTATTATTTATTCATACAGAAACCACAGTTGAAGTGGCTCTTTAAACTAAATAATGGTAATTATTATATAATTATTAAAAAAAAAAAAAATCAATTTTAAAAGTTTATTTAATATGCATTATTCACCCCAAACAAATTAATAGGAATTCTAAATGGAACGAACATTTTTTCAAACGAATTACGGTTTACATTTTTACACTCTTTATTTTATGCACATCACGATATTTTTCAGTCATTTAGTTTCGTTAAAAAACATGATTTAATGTAGACAACTAGTTAAATAGAATATTATCGACGTACATGAAATAAGCTTCCCCTCGCATGGTCAGATCGACTCCGGACGAATTCAAGCATTTAGAAGCTTTTTAGTGGATAATTGTAACCGACATAAAACAATTTTCAACCTAACCGTTTCTAAGGTAACTAAATTTTAATTTCGGTGCACCAACTTTTAGTAGATGAAGTAATACATAGCTTCATACTATATCTATTAGCTTTATTACCCGACTTTGTCCGTGTGCAGTTTACAAACTTAGTCAAGTACCTATCTGTTATTAAATATGATCTTAATCTTTAAAATATGAAATAAATCTGGTAGTTCAATGTTTCTTACATAAAAATGAAGAATTTTTTTATGTGCATACCCACCGAAATTACAGAACGAAATAACCGTTTTTAAACTCAATATGTTCTAAAAATGTAAAGGACTTTATAGATTTAAGAGACTAATAAATATTATTAAACTAAATACCAGATATTAATAATATTATAATTACGACAATAACTGTTTGTTGGCTATTACGTTTTCGCGGCTAAACCGTTGAGCCGATTTTAATGAAATTTCGAGGAAGGAAATAGTCTACCTTTTTTTTTATTAATGTTCTAATAAAACCCTTATAAGTGTTATAATATTAATAAGATTGAGTCAACTGAAAAATTTTTAAACAACCAATTTACAAGATTTTTTTCCACATGTACTTACTTATTTATGTATCGCGGTAGTCACAGGCAAAACAAATTGTTTGCGTTTTTCACAAAAAAAAAGGTAGGATCAAAAACGTTGTGCATAAAACTGTGTTGAGGTAATTTAAACAAAACTGATATGCGAGCTATATTAATTTTAAATTTTTATATAGTTATCTCTTTAATATTAAATTAAAGTCGTGACAAAAATTATACTACCTATACTTATAATAACATTGCTGTTTATTTTCGTCCCTGTCTAATATTACAATAATATTTTTGTTTGGTTTTTAAAGAAATAATTAAAACATTAAATATGAATAAACACAATATTCAGATATTTTTCATCTTTTAGAATTTAGAACTCCTCTCCGCAAAACATATGTGTATGTTACAAAAAGGAATTTTCCCAGTTCATTATTCGTCAATAAGTCCTCAATCATATATCATTCTTAATTGTTATCTCAAGAAGTACGTCGATTACGGACTCCAGTCTAAGCACAACCTGGTTTATATACGATCAAAAATCACGGTTATAGACGACGTGAGAATATCAATAACATTATACCGCAAATAAATTATGTTTATGATAATAATAAATTAACATAAGGACGCCCCTGGTTTGCAAGGTATCGTTGAATTGTTTTGATTTATTTTTAGCCTTTCTCCCTACCTAATAACCTATAACTTAATCCGGACGACTTATCCGAATTCGATTTATCTCAATAATATGGGAGAAATAACAAAAATCATTCGTTTTTATACTACTCCGATTTTGAATAACGATAATCATATTATAACATTGTAATGTAATATAATGTAATATTACGACGGTTTTGAAATTTTCCCGAATGGACGGTCAATTCGTAAAATTATTCCTACGCGGACGGGACAAGAATCAAGGCGGTATAGCTTTGTATTTTAGATTCTGAGTGGAATGTATTGGTTTCACAATTATGTCAATTGTTTTTTTCTGTGGACAACTTTTAGATTCTAAGTGGAACGAAGAAGCTTATGGTTTTACAAAGACGTGAACAACTTAACTACCAGAAAACCTGCTCAGTGTGGGGAGGTACATCGAAAAGGCCATTTTTCGATTTTCTCAGGAGTTTTCCTAGGGAAAACCGAGAAGAACGTAAGAACATTGGGAAAATCGGTACAACATTAATCAAATATTATTTAATAAAATATATATTGTGCAAATGTAATTAATTTACCATACATATGACATGCATGTTATATTGTTGACAAAGCAACGCTATCAACCGAATTCCGCTCAGAATCATTTTTCGTTAGCTATGGTTTATCATTGCGTACAGATATACATTAAAAAATATTCTCTCTATACTATCTTACCAACTTCTCACCTATAACAGTTGCTGCACCCGTCCCCACGGTCCTAGGACAAATTTTTTTACTCGGCGATATAACCCGCAGGTTTTTCTCTCTCTCTCTCCAATAATTATTATAGCCATTCGTACTTCGGATGTCGTTGCAATTTATTATTAGGGCCGACCGTCTGCCAGTTCGGAGGGAACGCGAGACACACACGTGTCGCGGTCGTCGGTTTTCAAAAAGATTGCGCGATCTTCTAGGAATTTCCGCGTGGAGGATACATGACGGTGGTGGTGCGACCGGTGGGAAACGGGAGCGCGGAAGGGATCGCCCGGTAAACGTACCGGCTGAATGATATGATTAATATCGCGCACATCGCACGGTTCCGTGAAATAGGACACGTCCACCGCCGCCGGACACCGCGGTGTGTCCACCCACCTACCGCCACCACCACCATATCCCTCTCCCACCGCCAGTGACCGCCGACAAGTCCGGCGTATACCGAGGTGCGTACTTAGGTGCCCCGGAGACACATTATAATATACTGTCCGCACACGTGTGCGTTACTAGTGTCTGTATAATACGGCGTAGTGTGTGTGTGTGTGCGTGTGTGTGTGTGCGTGTGTGTGGGAAAGAAACTAGTGTGTAACGATGTGCATGGTTTGTCGATTGACACGATGCCTTCGCGCGTTCCACAGAGGCATATTTTATAAGGACCGTGTTTTCTCCGAACAGAAATCGGTCGAAAGCAATATAAAAAGGACCTACAAGTATATTTCAGGATACGTCCACGTGAGGAGGTCAGGCAGTACGAAGCGTTTTCCCCCTCCCCTAACTCTGATATGACAATAAATTTGTTACATTTAAATAATGTTCGTTGTTTTTTTTTTTTTTTGTCGAATTGTATATATTGCATAAGGTATGAAATATTTGAATCTTGCCCTCCTTCCCACTACTAAAAAAATGCCTACGGATTTTGATGTTTCCGTCCTCGGCCGAGTTTCGAAAACCGATATAATATTTCGGCCCTCGTCCATTTGATGTTTCTCGTAAACACGTCGCATACTGTTTGTTTTCGTTGCTTTGGTGTTCGTCGCCCATTCTAACTGTTTATTTACAATTGGGGTGCGGTATGATAATATTATTAGGTTATTAGCGCTGAACCTGCGGATAAATTATGTGACCAAAACTTTACACGACCAAAATGATAAATCATTGTTGCCATTATTTGAGTAAGTTTAATTAAGTTTTTTTTAAAGTTATTTTTCATTTAAGTGAGTTTTACAAATAATGATATAACGTATAAAAAACTGAACAGACCTTACATACATTTCGATGTGAAAGTATAAAAGAAAAAGGTTAGACAAATTTCAATGCTGTTAACCGTGATTCAGTCAAAAGGTAAAGGGAATGAAAAAACGACAATCAGAATATAGAAATACATACCTTCTAGCTGCTACACCTAATTAACCGTTTTATTGTTATAACTTGCAACTGTTTGAGATATTTTTTATGCGAAAATGATTTAAAACGAATTTAAAATCAATTTTGCTGGATTATTCACATAGCAGGAACATGAAGTCAGAAACGTAATACGAGTATACTGAAATTAACTCGAATTTAACTATACAAGGACCGATATCATTATTCATGTTTAATTTTAGTTTCGGACTACAAAGATTAAAATGTGACTACGACTCTTCATCGGTTTTTGTTTTTACTTTTCCTTATGCAATGGAATAGGTATATAAACTTGCAAAAAATGTTGTAACCATGTTATAACGACAGTATTTTTAACAACACGAATTTAATATTATATCTGCAGACCGTTGAAAATAGAATTATCGATTTCAAAACCACCGATGCGATGATTTGGAGGCTTAGTGCGTGTGTAATACGATATACACACTCACATCACATATATTTAATCGGTTTTGAAAAACGCTTTAAAAATAAATTGAATGTCGTTTGAGAGTAATAAAACAAAAAAATAAAATATGAATCTACTTTATTACTATATTTCTTGTTGTTACATTTTTCTTGTATTCTATTTAGTAGAAGTCTTCTGTTTTGACGTTTGTGTTGCGTGTGTGTGTGTATGTGTTTTCATCATTATTATAACATAGTCTCTCACTAAAAACCCTACTTTTATTACTGTGTAGTAATAGTAATAGCCTCCGAAAAAATATTATTTGTCGTCATTAATATGTGTAAAAATAAGGGGGATATGATTTTAACCCGAAAATGTGTGATTACTTATAAATACCTAATAATTACCCAAAAATTACGTAATTACGATATTATAATCAATGAAAAAACAGACATGAAAATAGTTTGTTGATTTTTTTTTCTAAAATTAATATTTTAAATTCTGAGCAACGCTGTAAGAAATTTTTCACCAAAAATCTCGCTCCAGTCAAAAACTTAGCAAATAGTTTCTATAGGTGGCAAATTTTGTTTAGTTGATAAACATTGAGTAGATAATTTTTTTTTTTTTTATTTCCCTTGTGTTTTCGTAATAAATAGGAACAACTGACAAATGTTTGTTGATTTCTGTAAAACTTGGGAAAATGGGAAAAATACAATTAATAATACTCTGGTCAGAATCGTTTTTTGATAGAAATCATTTATCGTTGAGTATAGATACAAACTAAATTACTCTATAATATCCATTTCAACTTCCATCCTAAAATAGTGGCTCACCCATCAAGAAACAGTGCCAACCTTTTTTTTTAAAAAAAAAATGAACGATTAGTTGTTACTGTCTATAGTGTCCTGAAATAATTTCTTATTGATTTTTTTAAATTCCATCACTAATTTGTTATGCACATTATTATTATTATATTTTTTACATATATCAAATTAACAACGGAAAACCGTTTTAAATAAATATTATGGGAGACGTGAAACTCGTAAATAATAAATTATACATCGATATGTTATTTTAATTTTATAACAGCATATTTTCTATATATAATAATTTTTCGTTGACTTAGAAGTAATAATATTATATTTATGAAACTCTGTAGTGGCAATAGTACTTTAACTGTAATTATGAGCGATTCTTACAATAATTTCGAACGACAATAAAATTGTGCGCTGTGCGCGTTTTAAAAATAATACACACGCGTGAGTTTTGTATGCAATTTGTGTAATCTATACTTAAGGCGTTTTTTTTTATTTTTCGACTGGATCATCTAGGAGTGTCAAAAAATAAATATTTAACTACCTTTCAATAAATCGGCTGATATGATTTAATACAGCGTTTCTCAACCTTTGGGTTGCGAATAATGTTGATTGGATCACCCTGACATTAAAACAGTTAAAAAAATGATAATTTAAAAAATGTACCAAGAAAATGATGAAAGACCATCAAAATTATTAAATGGTGTAATGAGTCTACAATGATATTTTTACGCGAAAATTGGCTAAACAATTTCCGTCCCGAATGAGATTGAAAATACTATGAATTTCTATAAATTCTACGTGGGACGCGCAATCGACGCCATTGCCTATAGATAAAAGAAAACCTCGAATTTCGCATTTGAAGTTTCAGGCTATCATGTACTTACAGAGTGTGGGGGAGAAATTAATGATTATTGGTTTATGAGGATTGCGAATTAGGAAAAAATCTCCTCGATTTGAGACGACGGGAAAAATAATTTAAAACAATATCCTAACGGCGAAAACACTAAGTAAATTTTTCGGGAGAGAGTGGGCCCGCGAGGGAGGAGAAAGGAACAAAGTTGATTTTCTAGCGAGACAGCCCCCTCCACTCGAAATTTGCTTGCGGAAATATTATTATAATAATATATTGGTGCATTCAGCATATAACGTTAATGCAGGTGTCTTACCTTTAGCGAGACGCCTGGCCACCGACTTCGACCTCATTTATACAGAGCGCTTAATATATCGTGATTCGGAGTGTGTCGCTGCGATCGCGTGGCTTCAACTGCCGCGGTGGCCACACGGTGCACGTTTCCGCGCACAGGGCTTTGGACGCGAAAAAACGGTCCCCGCGGCGCACCTGTACGCCACCGCCGATTATCACTTTTCGAAAAACGCATTACGTCGGATCGCCTAGACAACCGGCGGCGGCGGCGGCGGCGGCGACGGCGACGGCGACGACGACGGTGGCACACACGTGATCGTGTGCACCCCCCGGACTCAACGACCAGAGTTTTTTTGTAAACGTATAAATATGTTGTTTATTTTTTTTTTTTTTTTTGTTTTTTTACACCTCTATATGCAACGGCGTATTGTCTTCGAAGCGAAATTCAATTTATACACGATTGGCATTGTTCGATTTCGCGAGCGATATTATAACATTGAGCAACCACTGCAGGACAATATTATGATATCGAAATATGCTGTCGAAATAACGTTATACGTAGTACGGATATCGTCATTCTAAGAGAACGACGATTTCGATAGGGCGGTAAATATTATCGGCTTGTAAGTACAGTTGTTTTTTTAATAGCTCTATCTATTATATATTTTTTTTTTCTTAATACTGTAAGCCGCATGCTTAAACACTAATTTTAACCAAAACACAATTTTGTTGTCGGCTCTTAGTATTAAGTCGGGTACCTATTTAGCAAAATTCTAAAGCGAAATCCTCCATAAACTTTAACACTCTATACACCGTAAATTATATGAAATTCCATGCGATGATAAGATTTCAAAAGCTCTTTTCAAAAATAAAAAAACAGAACAAAAAAAAAAAATCCTGTTTCGAACGAAATATATATTATAACAACGCAGATATCTGATATTTTGAACTTATTACACTAGGAGTCCGACAACAATTCTATGATGCCGAATTTTCAAATTTAAACTTCTATAGACAATTATATTTTTGGACTATTTTCGATTTCCGAATTCTCTTTCCTGGTTATACATAAATAAAAAATTTAATGAAAGTGTGCTTTTTTTTCTTTAATATTACCCGTAAACTTATATGAGGTTATACCACCAAATCACTAACAACCAACACATCTTCTTCTTCTCCTTCGCTTTCATTCCAGTAAATTGAGGTCAACCACCCTTGTCCTATCAAACTTCTACTTGATCCGAACTCTCGTCTCGCATACACTTGTCCTTGATGAGTGTTCTCATAATATCATTCTCAATCGCATCCATCATCATCTCTTTTTGGTCATTACTCTTCTTCTCTTTCTTCTACTATTCTTACTGCTTCTGATCCCGTTCTCCTCATGACATGCCCCAACCATCTCAGTCTATTTTTTGTTATTTTTCTATTATCGGAGCCACTACGCCTATGCTACCTCTTATGTACTCATTCCTTATTCTGTTTTCTCTTATCACTCCATTCATCCACATATTATGTATTTTTTCTTTTATACATTCATTCATTCTGTAATCAATTTTTCTGTCTATCGCCCAAGACTCCAAATCATACAACATAATCGGTCCCACTACACTCTTATAGAACTTTGTTAAGTCTAATTGAGATTCTCTTATTACATAAAACATTTAAAAATTCTCTCCACCTTATCCAATTACACTTAGTTCTATGTTATTCATTCTCTTCTATTTTTTTCCAGCGCACATCCGAGATGGGAAAATTCACCCAAGCCTCGTTTAAGACTCCTCAAACTATTTTACAAAAAAAATTTACCATTGGAAGTCGACCTGATACAACCCCAGGTCTAGGTCTTATAATGGCTAGAGGTACCATGGAAGTATTCTTATCCCACCCACAGGAATAGTCAACCAACAAATCTATATCTTAATATTTATATACGGACAAATTTAAATGGTTACTATACTATTATAATAATATACTCCCATACCCATTTTTGAAAATAAAACAATGTCTTGAATAAAACTAAAATTACTAATCACAACTATCGAAAAACCGCAACCGTAAAATGACACGTCAAAATCTCATTTAATTTTTTCGTATATTTGTCCGTATTTTTTCACGTACAGATCACATATACCTACGGATTTATATATCCGAAATAACGAATTTTGTATAATTTCTGTGTTTTATTTTATTGTAAATTTAATATTTCGGCAAAAACGCCATTATCGTAATAAGTCACACAAATATTTCACGGTAAGAAAGACAGAAAATTTGTAGCGATCGATATTTTTCGTTCAGGTAAATTTATACCCTTGTCAACCGCACGTGGATTTTCGTAAATGTATTATATGAAAAAGCAGAGGTTTTTTTTTTATTACAACCGAAATTGTTTTTGCTCGCTATTATTTTTGTCTAACATAATAATAATATATTGTCTATATAACTACGGTCTTGAAAATAATTACGGTCATATACAATATTTTTTCTAGCAATGTAAAGACTCATGTTTATATTTTTAGCTTAAAGAAAATATTTGATGATTGTGGTAAAATATTTGAATGATTTAAATACATATTTTTTTTACTTATCATTGTAATAACTAACTAAATATATTGTTTATAGGCACCACAAACGTATAGTTCACCACTTGCAGCACTTAAAATTATCAACATCTATAATACTGCTAAAATAAGTAAAAAATAAAAGAGAAATCCCTCCCATACCCAATTCACAACTATAGTATAAAGCAAAGAAAAATCTGGATTTTCGTTTATAGCTAATGCTTTGTCAAAAAATATGGAATATTCAGTAAATAAACTAGTAAAAAAAGTATATACCTATAATTATTCTTTTTTTTGGAAAAAACCATTGAAATAACAAAAAAAATAAGCACAAATATCGATTGCAACCTGCTACATTATATGTAAACCCCCAAAAAATTGCGAATGTAAAAATAAATTATGTACAATTTTATTACAATAATTATAAATCAAAAGTAATTTGTAAATTAAGTGAAAAAAATTAATTAAAAAATGTGAATATGTTTAGTGAATTCAAATAAAATA
This sequence comes from Cinara cedri, assembly GCA_902439185.1. Classification (NCBI taxonomy): domain Eukaryota; kingdom Metazoa; phylum Arthropoda; class Insecta; order Hemiptera; family Aphididae; genus Cinara; species Cinara cedri. Next base: position 1,806,872 of record CABPRJ010000480.1, read on the forward strand.
ATTAAAGTCCAGCAGTCTACAGTTTCTGCGTTTCGGTTGTTATAATATATCGAATAATTGAAATAACGTAATTCAAATGTTTAGAATATATTACGAATCTTGAAACGAAATGCAAATTGTGTTTACGCCGAATTACAGAGTTCAGCAACATACAAGCTACGAAAAAATAAAAAAAACGGTTAAATTCACATTAGTGTGTCACTGTTGTAGGTAGGGAGTTGAGAATTATACATAAAGTAATTTAATTCATAATATAAAAGCAAACGGTATATTTTTGTAACGGAAAACGATTCTGAGCAAAGTTTAATTAATTGTGGCTTAATAAACTTAAATTGAACATACTGTGTTAATTTGTAACTAATTTTCCATATTTTCTCGTCTTTATTTTGTAAATTTTTAAATAAAGCCGAAAAAATTGTATCCACGTTGCCCGAAAAATGATGAACTGAGGTACCTACGCAAAATGCAGTGATTAAAATGTTAAACTATTATAAAAAAAAAAATAGTGAATTTATTTTCAATATTTGTATAAAGCTGTAATAACGACTTTTAGAAATTCGTTGACTTGTTGATATAAAATATCAATATCCCCTCAAATCTTAATATTATTATTTCAAAGTAATTATCACTTAATAGCTACCACATTGTTATTTCTTGATTATTAATAAGTTAAAACCGTGCTATTAATTATTAATTATAGTGCAGCTATAATTATTAACTATATAGACTAGTAGGTAAACTGTAAAGACTAGTATGCAATGTTTTTTAATACAAATGAGTAAGTTTTAAACTGTTAAAAGTTTTTTTTTCTAACTAAAATTCTTGGTAAGAATCATGTTATTTATATATTGTACGTGCATTAAATATTCACCCATCAACACAACACTACGTCCATTCGCTAATAAAAATAAGATTCTTGAAATCAGACACTCAACAATCAAAACTAAAATTGTAATCACATAATTGTAAGTAATAGCAAATACTAGATAATTTGATTATAGATTATGTTTTACTAATCTGGTAATGATATGAAATAGGAGAAAATCTCGATGAAGAGAATATAATATGCAGGGATTATACCCGTACAAATAAATTGATCCATGTCACAAGGCGGGTTCAACATATTATACGGGTATAACATCCATTTTGAACTGATATCGCAAAGGAATTTCTTTATTTTATACCGGTATTCTTTTTGAGGAGACCTTTTATATCAAACGAATTTGTTGTTTATGATGAATTTTTTATATCAAATTTCGAGTTTTATGAGAAACAAAGCAAATTTTACACTATGAAAACAAAAAAAAAAACCAACTCTAAAATTTCAAATGATTGTTAATAACACAAAAATAGTCAACAGAATTTAAACATTTTTTCACGCCTAAAAATACTATAGCATAATTATTCGATAAAAATTTCAGGAGTCTGCGGTTAGTTTTAGCTGAATTACAAAAAAAAACCGCATTATTACGTAAATTGAACCGTTTATCATTTATCGGATTTAAAAATATTTACTTGGAAAATCAAAAAACGACCGCCCCAATGCACCGACAAAATTCATTACCCGAAACCATCCACGAAGTTGATGATGAAGGAGTAAGATTTCAGTAACAACGTTATTAATTGACAAAAAAAAAAATGAAAAGAAAGTACACCATATCGTAGGTAGTAAAACCAATACGTTCAGAGTGTCAAACACAAAGATTTTCTCTGATAGTATCGCTACACAGGGTCGTAAAACGTTTTTAGAGACCCGTTTTCACGTGTCCCACACGAATTATCGCAAAGATGAATTATTATATTATATATATTATTTCGACCCCGTCTCTTTCCGAAGAACTTTCCGAGCAAACGGGCAAACGATAAACCATCGTTTAGAGGACTGTAATATATATATATATATATAATATTATATTATATATATATATATATATATATATATATATATATGTTATTATCGGGACAGTGGCTAAAGTAGTGGAGTGGGCGAGGTGGCGGAGTGTGGCGGAGTTACAGTATTGTAGGTAATGTTACAGCCGGGCAGTATAAACTGTTCGGGACAATTTTTCCGAAGCATTAAAAACCAACCTCGCCCGCGTAAACACTCCCGTATATTATCGTTTCGGGTATACGTTAAAAAACAATAACGCGTGGTCGTAAAATATAAAATCCTATTCTTTGCTGTTTTCTTGCGATGTCATAAAATAACACACACACACACACACACACACATATATATATGTGTATACCATATATATACCTATATAGTAATATACGGTGCCACCATATAGATATCCGCGCAGTGTTATTATAGTTCTCACGATACGCGCACACGAATAGTTATAGACTATATATTTCTGCGATTATTATGTCACAATCGCAATATTTAAGGGGTTACAATACGAGGGCGGAGCATAGCCACCCAATATAACGGCCGTCTTAAAAATATGTTCTACGGTTATTGAAAAAAATTCAAAACTACTCGTTTAATATAAATACATTATACGTTCGTCTGTACTTAGTTCGATTTCCAAAAGTCTTAACAACGTTATATGGAATGAAAAATCAATATTAATATTTTTTAAATTTAATTTTGGCCACAGCAGAAATACTGGTCATAGGTGGTGATGCCACCCTATATATAGTCAATATTTAAACGAAATTCAATAGAAAATTTAATTTGTTGTATTGATTTTTGCGCGGTATTGTATTTATCCGTTATTGTAGCCATGGAGTCAGGGCCCGAGAAAAATAATCGAAAAACTAACTTAAGATTTTAGATACATCGTTATTATTAACAATTAGTGTCTTTTCCATCCATACCTTGGACAAGATTAAAATTGATTCCGACTCGTTTATATTTCGTTTTTGTGGTCTTGTACACCATGGCGCAGGCAAACGTAAAATTAGAAACGTTCGGAAGTACCGATCCTCAACCGACGTGGTTAAACCAATTGCAAGTGACCACTTCGATGGGTAAACAGTACGAGCAAAAAGGCGAAATGGAAAAGGCCGCGAAATGTTACGAAACCGTGTTGTATTACGATCCCAAGAACGTCGGTACGCGCATCCGACTCAGTAAATGTTATCGGAAACTGTTACAGTTGGAAAATGCGTTAAAACACCAACGTTACGCGATGCAAATCGATCCAAAGGCATTTCGAACTATCGAAAACCAAGCCGAGTTGGACTTTGAACTGAACGAATACGAGACCAGTCTAATCACGTACAATAATTATTCGAAAAAATATAAAACGTCATACGACTGTAATCAGGGACTGCTGAAAGTGAGTAAACCAAGGGTGGCAAAATCGAATGTCTTATTTTGAAATATAATACACTCATATGTGGTTTCGTTTCGAAAGTATTAAAATATTTAAAGAAACGTCACAAAAACATGTATATAATTTAAAAAGAATCACGGACATTTCAAATAGCTTTATAGAAATAACTCAAAAACATCCAAAATTATACCGCGTCTAGAAAATAATAATATACATATTAAATAAATAGTCTGTGCGCGTTTCTACGGAATGTATTTACTGAATAATAGAACAATAAAAACTAAGTTAATTTTGATAAATACCAGCGTTACGAAAATATTCCCGCAATTTCACCTCATCGTTATTAAGGAAAACACGAATTAAATCAAATAATGCACAACTCCTCAATTTACCAAAATTTACAAGATTCATTAGGTTTTACTCTAGATATTATTATAAGTTCGCTGTAATAAATAGACTTAATGTCGTTTTATAGGTCAATCAAGCCATAGAGCACACATTGTCCGTTAGCGGAATAATGGACTGTTTGGGCGGTACGATTTTAAAAATGTTGGATGACCCACACATTCTAAATGAACCAAATCAATGTAAAACTTGCGACAGGTCGATCGTATGGAATAAATTGCACAGAGCTAGCCATAAAAGAATGCAGGAAGCGTATTATTTACGAAACATAACGGGAAACTTGGAATTTTACAGAAAACTTTCGAAAGAGTTACCGAAATCGAATGTAAATGATAAATTAATTGTTCGACATATAAGAGAAATCATTCAAACATTTGAAACGGCCAAGGTAAAACAAAATGTGTACTAAATATACAATAAATAATATTATTTTAAAACTTGACTTTTAGCTAAAGAGAGGATTTTAAATTTAGAAATATTTGTACCATGTTGAATAACTTATACTTGGGCTAAAACAAATAAATTTTTAATTTAATATATTATATTTTTATAAGTAGTTTATAATTCAATCTGCCCTGAAAATAATGTATCTGATTAAATGTAATGTATAATGTTACACTGCCATCCCTTCTTTTTAGATTTTGAACTAAAAGATAAAGAAATAAAAAAGAAAAAAGAAAGGTAAGATTATGGGGACGGGTGCAGCCACCGATATAGGTGGAAAGTTGGAAAGATAAAATATAGACAGGAATTTAATGTATATCTATAATCAACGATGAACCATTGCTAACAAAAATCGATTCTAATATATAAGATATAGGCTTTATATCTTTAAGAAAACTTGTTTGATGTTGTACCAATTTTACCAGTTTCCTACGATTTTCTCGATTTTCCCATGTTTTATCCCGGATTTTCACATTTTCCGAGAAAACACTCGGGAAAATCGGATTTTAATAATATAAAATTAAAGTACCTCCTCACGCAAATTCCCTTTCAGAAAAGGTGCTACACGTAGAAATCCGAGCAAGTCTTCTAGTAGAAAAGTTGCGCACAGATAAAAAAAAAAAATAAACATTTTTGTAAAACTATAAGCTTCTTAGCTCCACTCAGAATCTAAAACTTTATGGTCATTTAAATAATATAGATAATGAAAAAAATGGTCAAAAAAGAAGTACTTGTCCCCCTCATCTCCTTTAAATCATATCGATAAGATAGCTATTGAAATAAACAAAATATAGGTACTGTGTTTAATTTCTATGACGTATACTTGCCAACAATTGCGTGTTTTCATTACGAAAATATTTTATGACGATATATTATTGTTTATATGTTTTATTTATTGCGCAGAATGATTTGTACCGGCAGAAACCATTTTACTTCGTCTCGTGTCAACGGCCCGCCGCAGTCAACCGTCGGCTCGACGACCGTAAAAAAGTTAAAGACAATATGATCAAATTACAAACGGCCAAATACGTCGAAACGATAGTTAAACACTGTCTGGCCGGCGAATTGGAATCGGCTCGACAACAGGCTGAACTGGCTCTGAAATACATGGATCACCATTGGTACAGACCGTTAAACGTGGTGAACGCTTTATACGAAGTGTTCGGCTTGGCGATTTACCTGATTAACCGGGACGTGCCGGAATGGTCGGACGAGTTGAACAAGAATAGAATAATGTTCTTATTTGGTTCAAGCAATGCTGCAGATAGGAACGGCGCTTACGAAAAAGTCTACCGAGAGTCATATTTCGGACCCCAGGAAAATTCTAATAGGAGGTATATTTAAAAAAATTAATGTTATGACTGTTTAATTAATGTTATATATCTGTTATTACTGACGGGTGTACTAATTTCTTAAGTGGAAAGTTGGGAAGAAAGTATACATAGAGTTATTTAATTTATATCTGTATAGGTAAAAATAAATCAATGTTGACGAAATTAGCGAATTTCAGTTACACATATTCCGGAATATTGTAATTTTTATGATTTTTGAAAAAATTTGAACTTAAGACTTGTAAAAAAAACTACTTTATAATGTTTAACCATTTTGTTTTTCACTACAAAGTACAACTTATGTTAAAACTTGTGTACAATATTCAGGCATTTCAAAACAATTCCATTCATATAAAATCATATAAAAACTAAAATAACTCGAAAATGTTAACCACCTAAAAAGTATAAATAGTTCAAAAAAACCAGAATTATTTAAAAATTTTCCTTCGTCTGACAAAGACTAATTTAAGTTAGTGTTATGTGAACATTTTAGATCTCTATGATTAAAATGACCAAATTGCACCAAAAAACCAAATCGAAAATAACGAAATTACAGAGCATTCCTACGTTTTTTATAATTATTAAAAAACTACAAGGGAAATAATAAAATGACCTCTAACTAGGTACAATATTTGTTTTTAAAAAAGATGCTACACATGAAAATCAAAGCTATATTTTTGGTAGAAAATTTGACCAAACGAAACACACGTTATAACAAAATCAATACCTTCCTGATTCCTATTTGGGCTATCTGCATTCAGAATTAAAAACAATCGGTACGAATCATAAAGTAATAATATAAAGAGTATGAAAAAATGAACTAATGCATACTTGCTGGGTTACGAAAGTGAAGAAAAAATAACTAAATACAGTGTGACCACTAAGAAGAAAAATATGCCCTACTGCATATATTGTTACTCTGTCTTTCTGATAACACAGATATATTATAATTCAATATAATAACTGTTAACATAATATTCGTTATCATAGTAATAATTGCATCACTAATGCAAAGTGATTTATAGAAACTCGGTATATATTGCACGGTCATGTTTTTTACTTTAACTAGGAACTCGTAGTGAAGTTAGTAATTTTGCTAGCTTCACAATAAGGTTTTTTTTAGACAACCCCTGGTATGAATACTATTTAGTAATAGTTATTATCATTGTACGTTTTAGGAGCACCCTGAAGAAACTCAACAAACAATTAAAGGAAACCGAATTCGGCACCTACAGTCTGTACCTTCAATACGAGCGGATCAAATGTCATTTAAAACTCGGTGAAATCAAAGAGATGAGACGGCTTTCGAAACAAATGTTTTCGGACGCTTTTACTTTGGGCAGTATCGCGTGGCAAGTGAACGCCCTGATGACGATTGTAATAGCCGAATCCAGATTGAGTAATACGGTGAAGTGTATGGAAACTTTAGAAATCATTATATCGCTGAGCAAAACTCTGGGAAACGAAGATGTCACCGCGTTTTTTAGAAAAGTAACAATCAATTATAACCTATACGTTTATACAATGGCGATAAAACGGTTTAGTATTAAACCTTTTTTTAAATTTGTTAATATAGTTTAGCTAAATATCTATTACACCACCGTTTATGTATTATATTCAAAGTCCATAGATATGAAAACGATTCAATGAACATTCAGTAAACCGATTTAATATATAACTTTGTTATCTCGATCAAATTTAATCAAATATACTTTACGATTTAATTTTAAAGTGATGAAATATGTAAAAAAAAAAAAACCAGATGCAACTTTTTAAAATTACGTGTAATGATATTTGGCTACGCAACGCAAAAACAAAAACTGATAAAGCGAAAAGGTTTCAAAAACTCATTTAGGTATACATAGTCATTTTAAAAACCGTTTTAAACGCTGAAAACGGTTTTTAATTTATTAAACTACCTATTGAAAACGTTTTAGTTTTAAAATCTGTTTTATATGAAAAATAAATGTTAATATCAAAACGAATTAATTTCAAACAATTTTAACCCCATTATATAAACGTACAAAATAAATAAATTTCTGTGTATAGTAATTATTGTAAATTATTATAAGAGTTTAACGACATTTTATTATAATATAGTAGATATGATTTTAGATATTATTTAAAATAATATCAATAAGGCAATGTACAAGATCATCAACACAACGTGGGACACGTTGTTTTTTAGAATATTTAAGAAACAAGTGACTCTAAAATGTTACATAACTGGTTTTCTTTTTACATTTTTTTTTTTTCGCAAACAATGTTTGAACAATTTAAACTTAATAATGGAAAATCTCGTCAATGGGTTTACAAAAATTGAAAATATCAACACAAAAATTAGACTAAACTAAACTCAATCTATTTATGGAATTTTGAATACAGATTGTTGTTTGAAAACCAAAAGTAGTTAATGGCATAGTTATCCCCAAATTTGAGGTAAAATAAAATGACGGTAATGTAAAGTTTAAGAGATGCTTATTGTTTCTTTGATTTTCTATAAAACAAATGATGAAAAAAGTTAATACTTTCCAAGATAATGAATGTCTTATGTTAGGTTAATCAACCCGTATGTATATGCCACTTGTACCAGAAATTTTGGATATTTTAACCCTAATGGCTTATATTTTATAAGTGTCCTTTAGTACACGTTTTAAAAAGCAGGTTTTTATAGAATAAAAACTCAAAAACCGATATTGGATACTTAATGTTTTATAGTTGTATTTCGTTAGAAAAAGCGCCCCTCGAGAATAAGGGTATAATTTTTGTAGTCGGAATATAATATAGTGCGATACTATATAGAGCACAAACACGCAATTGACAGGGGTTTAAATTAAACATAATATATTAGTATCATATAACTCTAAGTATATGTAATTTGTGGATAACGAACATTTTCGTTTGTGTTATAATTGGATTCATGTCCACGTGTAATAAATAAATATCAAAACACCAACAACAACAAAAAATAATAGATATAAGTTTTTTCACTGGTCATTAATCTGCAGATTTACGATAGAAAAATATTAAAAAATAAACTGCTATATAGGTATTTTTTCAGTTTTGAACTCTATTTCTGCAATTGTTCAAATACTTCTCGAAAACTATAATTCGAATTCAGCAACGTGCGCAGAGACGGAGATCAAAGGTTATACTTTCTCAGCCCCCCCATCCCATTGACTTACAATACAATAAATATCAGTATTTATTTCTAGTAATTTTGTTTTGAAATTATAATTTCAGCTATGTTCTAAGAAAACAACAACTTTATTTATTGAATAGAAATGTTCTCTTCTTGGATTTGGTTATCAAATTCTCGCCATCGGGTTATGTATAACAAAAGAAGATTCTACGATTTATTCATAAATCATGATTATTGTTGACTACATCCCATCCCATTAAAAATTTTCAAGCACGCTACTTATTTTGATACACAAATAAATTAGCTGAACAATATTGTTCTTTGCGTGAGAGGAAATGCTGTGTTCGTGTTTTGAAAAACATAAGATAATATTATATTAACGCAGGATAGAGATATGCATTGTATAACAAAATCTAAAAATTGTAAAATAATATATACATTGCGTAAACGGAAACACATCCTTAAAAGCAGAATTTGAATGAAAAAAATCGGATTTTTATTATTTAGCGTCATAAAAAACGAGATTCCCGTGTCCGTATAAATGAGTTTTAGACGAATGTTCAAAATAGATAGTATTATTGAAAAAAAAAAAAAAATAAAACCAATTTAATACTAAACTCACGGAATTTATCGTATTATTCGGTTTCACTTTCCGAAATTAACACACCAATCAAAACTAATATTATCGTTTTCCACCTCGATACAACTGTACTGTTGTACACACTGTTATACATGTATATGATCTAAGTATACACTGGTGTAAACTGCCTACTATCGCCCGCCATTACCAACGTCGTGGATAACGCAAATTCCATAATAATAATATTATGGAATTATATAACTGCAGTGCAATATTATCTAAGCGAATGTCACAAAATGACACCGTCGATGATTTTGGCAATTTTGGTGTATATTGTATTTTATAAATATTCCGTATGCGATCTGTACTAAATTTTGATAACTCGTGGAATGTGATATCACTGACCACGTGAATTGTACACGAGTGTAGTCATATACGGAAAACGCTATAATTATATTATTACAAAACCGGTAAACACTCGGGGGGTTAGGTTTCATTCGGTTAAGAAAGTATACGATCGATCTTCCTGCGATATACTTTTAGGTTATGAACACTATTACCACTATAACTGTACAATTTATAGCATTGTTTGGTGTGTACATATAACATCCCACGTCGCACACGTCGATCATTATTATTTTTGTACCTACCTACCCGATTTTCCATAGACTGTAACAATATTATCGCCCCATACAGAGTACCTATACACTATTTTCGGTGCCAGTACTCGTACTTGTAAACGATACGATTATTAATGGAACGAGCAGCGAGTTATTTCGAAAACTACTTCACGGAAATTCAATGCAATAATACGCGCAAATGATTGTTTTGTACACACGTTGATGTATTTGCGAAAATAGAGTAAAATAATGTACATAATATTATATAATTATGATATGATGTTTTACGATAAATTTCGCGTATACTCGGGTATTTCACGTTTTGAAAATTTAATTTACCTACGTTTTTCGTTCGGTTTTAAACCCATGCACAATTTTCATGCACAAAACAGCGTTTTCCCGGTTTTCCGCAAAACATTTGGAGATTATAAATTACGTGAATATTGTTTATTACAAATCTATAAAACGACGAATTGCGGTTAGTATACGGATTTTGGAGCGCTTAATTTCGTTTTGGAAAAAGTATTGGAAATAAAATATAACAAATAATGTACAAAACCCAAAAATCTAAATAAAATTGTGTGCCCACATGTTATTTTATATTTTTTTAAGTTGTACACACGGATAACGTATTACATTATTATTTTATAGCTGATAAAGGTGATTTTGGACGAGTAAGAAAAAAACAATTGCCTCCAAAATATCAGTGAATTTTGTATAACCCGTATTATAACATTATAACTAATATTTGAATATAATATCGTAAAATATAGTAAATGGTTATCATTGGTCAGATACCTAATAAAGTCAAGCCTTTTTTGACGATCGACACGATGGTAATAATGTCGTATAATTCCTGTTTAATATTATACATTTTTAACAAATAATTACTACATTTTAGATATTTTTTCGAAAAAAAAAAAACATTTGAATACTGTGTTATTTTTCTATAGATATTTAAATATTATATACAGTTTAAATCCACGTTACAAAATCGACTTAACAGATTTTTTTTTTGTTCTATATACCTATATAGACTTGGAAATTGTTCGCCGATAACAAAATACGGGGGCGTATGATGTCGCCCGAAGAAAAGCGAATATCGGACATAATCGATATCATGCCGGACACCGAGAGCGCTCTGCTCACGCGGAATTTGTTGTTCCGGATTAACAGATTATCCGTAGAATGTCGAATGCCTTTTCTTCTGGGTGAGACCCCGGAAATCGACTGTGCGACGATCGCCCGGCACAACGTCCGGTGCGAACCATTGACGATATCTAAAAATTTAGCGAAACGACTGGAGAATTGAATTGTATTGGGATGGTCAATGTCCAGTAAACGAATCATTTTTAAATGCGAATTATACGTATACTGCTATCTAATTTAAATAATATCGTAGACGTTTCGTTTCGTGTTACACAAATTACTTTGGAGGAGTAGTACATTAAAATCGTGAGCAATGTCCCGAAGATGAAAACAACGTGAGAGGGGGTGAAAAATAATTAATAATATTTTGATTATTTTTCACTTAGTTTTCATTAAAAATGTATGTACATTTTCACTATTTTTGTTATTGAATGTAATCTAAAAACTGACACAACTAACTTAAGGGACTCTTCCCCCCCCCCTCGTTATGAAATGTCTATTTAAATATTAACGAATTACGCATATTATTATTTTTTTTTTAAATTCAGATTATTGAATAACTTTAAAATGTGCAGCAGACAATAATATTTTGACATGTTTTTAAACGTTAGGCGTTTTATTAGTCGTTCAATTCGAAACGGGGCCCGTCTTTGCGGAACAATTGATTCTCCAATGATACAGCACGTGATCATTACCGGTTTTGTGTAACAATATTTATTTTTTTTTATATATATATATATATATATTCTTATTCTTATTCTTTGGCCACGCGTAATAAAAATGTCTAATCCGTTTGCATCGCTAAATCTCCGGGTGGTTTGCAAACACGTACCTATTCGGTGCGTATATACTATACAGTGTGTTTCGTATATCTCCGTACAAAGAACGTCACGAGACTAATGTGTTAAAGTATTGTCGATAAAAAAAAAAAGAACCCGACGTTCTACTTCATACCATTGGTACGCCATTGCTACGATGTGATTAGCTATAGGCAATTATACGAGCAACCAAATGACTGTTCGGATAAGAGCTCGATCAGATTTGAACAATCAATTGTTATGATGATGTATGTTAAACATAAATTTGCAAAATCGTATAGTAAAGTAATGATAAATTATTATAAATCGTTCTATTGTATATGGTTTATTTATCTTTTCAATAAGGAACAAAAACCATTGGGAATCTAGAAACATTTTTCATTCAATGTAATGCCACTGAATGGAAAAATCTGCATGAAAGTTTTATAGCGTTTGTCGGCTAATCGGCTAATGGTTTTTCGCAACAACAAAAAAAAATTAATTATTTTTCAAAAATATTTTGTGTAAATTATATTCACTTCGATCATAAAAAAAAATCAGATAAGGTAACTTGCAATTATATAGATGTACAAGGAGATCAAGGAGGATTGAAATAATTCTTTAGAACCGAGACCATGTCAACAAAATATTGTGTACCTCGAGTTCAGAAATTAAGACACTGTCGTAAGTGAAAAGTTGAAAAGGTATAAGATAAAGGTGGTTAACTTAAATACTGAAAGCAACAATAAATCATTGCAGTCAAAATTATTGACTGCATTGATGCAAAAGTGTTCTATTTATTTTTTTCGGGTCAATGTATGACATTTTAAGTGTTAAAGTAGTATTATAATTATTTGTATACCTACTATTTTAAAATTGAAACATTTAATAAAAAATTCTAAAATATTTGTATCTATAAACATTTATTATGTTTTCGTAGTTATGAGTGCATAATTTAATTTAACTTATTAACTTTAGGAATCGACAATGATTTTTAAAGTATAGTTTCCGTATTCTCCAAGTTTAGAATTACCTAAAAAAAGATACTTTAGAATTTAAAAAAAAAAATGCACGCATTTAGGGTTAAATAAAGTATCACCGATCAGAAATTTCGCATCGCTCTAAGTACTTTTTCTGAGAAAAAAAAAAGATGTCGTATTAAACCTAATAGCTTCTACGTAACACACACAAAATTTAAAAATTACGCATCGTAGCACGGCCATCGCAAAACGGCCTAACAAAAATATGTTCATATTTTTATCAACATATACCTACTTGGGTAATTAAATTTTTTTTTTACATAAGTAAAAAAAAAATATATCCGTCCTCCATAAAACCGTTACTGCCGGTACCGTATCATAGTAAAATCAAACCGATCGGAATCTCAGAAACTTCCCCTTTGTCCGCCGAAAACACCAAATCTCACGGCGACATCAGACATTTCAGTTCGATTTTCTTACGTAGTGCCGATAGCAGATTCAGGGAGGAGAACATTGGCGGAAATTATTTGTGGGGGGGGAGGAGCTTGAAGGGTCTAATCCCGTTCAAAAAGTGTAAACAGAGAAATTAATCTTCTTCGAAGGCGGCACGCGGTTCCCTCTACCTAGCACACGGTTGATCTTTTTTCGACGCGTACATCCGTGCGCGCGTTTAGAAAACACATATAGAGGTAAACGCCGTTTACACGTCGTCGGCACATTGTTTTCATTACAATCATTTCTGCGAATGAAAATCCAAACACGGGCCGTAAAAAAAAAAAAAAAAACCATTATCGGGCGGTTCGAACGTCGCGTTTAAAGGACGCGCGTTTCGCGTCGGAAAACGCGCTGTTCTGTAGGTACTGCTGTGCGTATAAGTATGCCGGAGCACGGACTCGGGGCCGCGAGGTCGTCCGCCGGCAACGGCTCGGGTACCGCGTACGAAAAATTACGAGCGCGTCGGCGGCGGCGGCGACCGGCACACATTCGATGCGTAATGTGCGCTTCACGGTTATCGGATGGCTCACACGTACGTAATTATGGTGGCGTTTTAAATACGCGTGAAACGCGTTGTCGCACACGGCATATCCGCCCGGCCGCGTGTGACGTCGCGCGATGCGTCTGCGCGCGGTGCGGACACACAGCGCACCCCCCACGCGCACGCCGACGCATCCGCCGCGCGATAATTAAATTAAACAGTGTAATATTATTATGACGGTGTGTATCGTAAATCTGGGGCGGCGGTGACGGGCGACGGGCGGCGGACCGCGACGAGGAGGAGGAGGAGGAGGAGGAGACGAAAAACGACTCGGCTAAACGTCGAGAGACGAAACGCCCGCCGCCGTCGTCGCCGCCGCGCATAATAAATTCATTATTCCCCGGCACAACGCCGCCGCCGCCGCCGCCGCCGCCGCCTTTCGGGGAAACCGACGAACAATGCGCCGGGCGCGAGCGCGCCGACAGGTCTCAGACCGCGTGTAAAATCGTTTGCGGCCGATGAGCGACCGTGAACGGGGGTCCCGATCGTGAGAATCGCGGCCAGGTACGTGTGAAACGCGTGTCTGGTAACCGGCCGGTCCGTGTGTATGGGTGAGTATCTACATTACTGTCGCCACGGAGAAACGTTAAGAGTGCCTGTAATAATATATATACATATATATGAGGTTCTGACCGGACCGTAATATCCGTTGCCGTCCGTCGGCGATATCCATCCATCCGTTTTGTCGCGCTGTCGTTCTTGACGGCGACGAGTTGTGGACGACAGTGAAAAAAAAATAAAGAAAAATGCACGCTTCAAACGTTTAAAAACAAAAAAAAAGATACGGACATACTTCGCACGACGGGTGGGCCATTGTTGCGGGTGAGAAGTTGGGAACGTTAATGTATATCTGTACGCAGCGATTAACCACATCGTTGCTATAACGAAAAACGATTTGGAACGGAGTTCGATTAATAGTATTGCTTTATAATAATTACGAATTTCATCATAATTTGTTTTAAAAATTTGTATAAAAAAAAAAAATACTACGTTAAAATCAATTTTTTTTTTTCCGTTTGATCCTACAATTTTAACCACAGAGTATCTGCCGAACGTAAAAAAATGTCTATAAATATCTCAAAATTGGTTACAATGTTTTACTATAAGTTTACTGTTCAAAATTCAATTCTCTACAAATATTATGTTTGACTAAATCAAAACAGAACAAAACAAAAAAAAATGAAAACAACACAATTCATAAATTTCCCCGTTTTTTCCCCGATTTTTCCCATTTTTTGTGAAAACAACTGGGAAAATCAAAAAATGGCTTTCTTAAAATACCACCCCAGTCAAATTTCCTTTCAGAAAAAGTGCCATAATTGAAAATCGGAGCAAAATTTCTGGTAGAAAAGTTGTCCACAGAAAAAAAAAAAATACAAAATAAACAATAAATATCATTGTAAACCAATACATTCCTCTCTTCGCTCAAATTCTAAAACATTGACAGTACTACGCTCAACTAAATACGCTAAGTTCTACTAGTGTGATACAAATATAATTATCTATCTGGTTATATTATAATTATTAATTACATATATAGTATTGTATACTAACATATTACAGACAAAAGTTAAATTATAAATATAAAAGTAACCCTAAGTAAGTGGACAAAATGATTAGTACCTAATATTATTTTACAGCCTTACCTTGTGTGCACTAATTTTTAACATACTGTAGAAAAAGTTAATCTACTACAACGGCTACATCGCATTCTTGATCTGAGTCCACATATTATTTTCTTCTTATCAGACATTTTCGTTATCTCGGTATACGAACTGACCCAAATCTTTAATCAATTATTATTTCTAATCAAACATTATTATTATTATTAAAACGTATGACACTGTCCAAGGGGGGGGGAGGCAGATTTGGGGAAAAATCTCTACATTACACTAAACTTTATTTTTTTTTACTACTAAGTAAGACTTACAATAAACCTCCTGTTAAATTTTTAAGCATTGCTCTTTGGTTTAACAATTTAAGCCACAGTGTACCTACCGAATATATTTCTTGAAAAAAACTCGTAAAATTAAAATATCTATAAACCGCTCAAATATGGCTAAAACATTTTAAAAATGTTACCATCCAGATAAAATCTTTCCAGAAAATATGCTACACTTGAAAATCAGAGCAAAATTTCTAATAAAAAAATTATTCTTAGAAAAAACAAAATTAACATCATTGTATAAAAAATAAATTCTTCACTCCGCTCAGAATCTAAAATATACAAGTAATGTTCTATAGAATAAAACTCAACAAATAAAGTGTATATTTGTTACATGTTGTTTGTTTATTTCGTACATTGAATTTCCACTTAACTGCAGTCATCGGCATATAAATAGCCCAAATATTTCGGGAGAGGGGCGTTCCTCATAATATTGATTGATATTGAGTATCTAGACTTAGTATATACTCGATAAGCTCTTAATTCAGGGGACTTGGATGCGTTTTGAGGGCTTAGATTTCCTACGCCCTCCCCCATTTGCGTCTATGACTGCTATACAGAGTTTATTGTAGACGTTTAATAGCATAAACGAATCGAAAGTCAACGAAATTTTCGCCGTGAACCTAGCCGCCAGAAGTCGGGGACATTTTTCTATAGAGATCGTTATGGGTGTATACAGTTCATTTTCTGGCCGGAACTTGATATTTTACGATTTATCTTCGGCCGACAACACTGCGACGAGCAAAACCACAAATACATAAAAGGGACGCGGTTTACGCTACGGATATAACGGGTCGTCCTGCAAAGGGGTGTGTGATAGTCGAGGTGTGGGCGGGCTCGTAGTCTCTATATCTGTCTGGCGAATCCTCTGCCGGCGCGTCCTCGTCCGCGAGCGCTTGCGCCAAAGCGCTCCCTACTGCGCCCGCGATGAAATACACGAATAAAACGAAAATACTATAAGAAACATATTAATATTTGAACACGGATAACGGATCGTGACCAGCAACGTTGTCGACTGCCTACCGGTAGCGAACTCGGGGAGGGGGGGTTTAACCCAACCTATTTTCCGAAGTAGAAATTACACTTTAATTGGTATTTATGTTGTGAAATTATAAATAAATATACATATTAATAACAAGTTTACCGTAAAAAATTGGTACGTTTTGTGAAATGACTTTATAATATAATAGGTTTGTTTTTTTTTCACAAGCTATATGACGCCTACGTATAACTTATTTTTAAATAATATTTAATGCGTACTGCTGTTCTACGATTGGTTTTTATTTTGGTGGAGGGAGAGTGGATGTGGGTTTGATTCCTGGTAGGTAACACGTCCAAAAGATATACTTGTATAAACGGTTTCAACGGGGATATAAAACGTTTCCGCGACGACGGCGTGCACGTGGATACCCCGAGAATCCCTACCGGGATAGAGGGAAGTGGTTGGGAGGAGGCTAAAAACGCGCCTGAGTCGTCGGTCGCGATGAGATCATTGATTTGTGCGCGTCTCGGACGACGACGACGCCGTCGCAAAAGTCAGCACAAGCGCTGAAACGAGTAACCGTCCGAAATGATATTATACTATACAGGGTACACACCGTACATCGTTTTTCAGACGATCTTTTCGCGTTCTCCCGCCGTGTCCACGCTGCCTCTGTCCTCCAATCGCACGCCCAAACTAACAATCTCCGACGCAAATCGATATGGTCGCTGCTGTTGCCACCGATGACGACGACGATCCCGAGTACCTACCTATACAATATATGGCAAACAGTACACAATATTACACGTGTCAACATCTGCTCGCGGTTTTAAACGCAAAGCTTCGAAAACGTAGGTATAAGAAAAATCGCATATTATTCGAAAATGGCAACGAGAAAAAGAAAACCTTCTTAAACACGCCGATGTGTGTACGGAATAATTATTGCCAAGTGGACGGGTCAACAATACGCACGGTAAAGAGAAATTTTTATATTATTATACAGAGCACCATCTATATATTGATCGGGTCCCGAGCAGATTACCTTGAAAAAGGCAAAAAAAAAAACGTGGCAAAACATTATTTCGTATAAAAATATGGTTCGCAGGAAAAACTCTCGTGCTAGATAGATTATTTTTTCATTTCAAATTTTTAGAAATTCAAATTCCTCAGAATTGTAACTCTGAAATTGTTAATTTTTGTATTATAACCTTTTTTTTCTGACATACCATACGAATCAATTAAACATCGGAGTTCAATGTTACCTAATAACAAGTTTTTCTTTTTCAAATAAAAAATAATGTATGTAAACATTTGAGCGTTTTACGAGGCGTGGAAGTTTTTTCCGCGAAGTTATTTTCTTCTCTAAAACCGGCAGTACCCTTCTACTAAATGGACATATCGTAGAGCAGATTAGTGGAAAAGATTAATCTTTAGGGTAATTAATAAAATTTCCAAGTATAATTTTTAAGTTTTACAAAAATTTAGAAAACTGGCTCCGACTGCCCAAACTAAAATTTCGAAAACTGCAACTATAATTCCAAACCGTGTCTCAAATAAAATAGTTATTATACGTATATTTGAGCCACCATGCCTTTCCATTGGTCTTATTTTTAAATATTTTTTTCAACATATTTTCATGTTTATGTCATTTTATTATAGGTACACGAGTATGAAGTTTATTTTCATATTTCATTGATTATAACTTATAAGTAAGTATAGTATATTTTTAAATGTAATAAATTATAATTTTAGGTATGTTTTCTTTGCCTTCCTCCCATTCTTTCCCTCACAAATCCTGGTTAAGACACTGCTCAATTGCTCAAAATGGAATTATAACCTTGAAATTTCGCCATGAAAATTATGTTACGAATCAATAAAAAATTCGAGATGATTCATATTCTAAAAATCGGAATTTGTAACCCCATTTTAACCGCCTAATACTGTATTTTTATTCAATTCTTTTATCTTGCATCAGTTTGGATTCTATGTAAAATTTAATCGATGAGTGCTAGTGTACTCTTCCTCTGGAATCCGGAAATAAAAACACGATTTTGAAGGTTAAAATGGGATTACCTACTAATTTGTAATATAATTCTCAAGTCAACATTTTAAGGTCGTAGTGACAGGGTATGTATGGTAAGCTGATTCGGAATTAAATCTAACCTATAGTTATAGGTTAACTATCCGGTATAAGTATAAAATAAAATAATATAAATAATATTATGTACAATATCTTGGTACGAAAGTTTAACACTAACAATAAACATAATATGTTTTTTTTTATTTCTTGTAAAATAGTGTGTTTCGTGTGTGCTTGAAAACATAACAAATTGTTTTATGACATTTTGATGAGTGTGCAGCTGTTTTTTTTTTTTTGGTCGGCAGCTACATACTAGTAATATTTTGTATTACAGTGTATAAAATATTACAGTACAATATTAAAATATATGTTATTCTTATAATTGCGGAGTTTTTTTTTTTTTTTTTAATTATGTTCTTGTTGTTCAATAGGTTTTATCTTGAGATTCGATTGAAATATATTCGTAATTGAATTGCTCTATTAAAAATTTGAAATAAATAATTATTGTATTATGTACCGGTGTTGTTGCCACGGTTTTTTGTTCACTCGATTACTAAAATAATCACGTTTGATTACCGTCAATATTTTTTTTTTCTTATGGGTTTTTCGGTCTTCTTTCTATATTGTCATGTTCCATGCACTTTTTCGCATAGCTTTAATTGCATTTTTATAGAGGTTTATAGAACTACGAAATACAAACTCTGCCCGTACAATAATCGAATAAGCACGTTAAAATTTAGGTACAGATGTATAGTTGGTAGAACACTATTGCGTCCAGTACAATAATTTTATCTGAATTTAAAAAAATAAAATATTATTAGGTACTAATGAAATAATTAATAAATAAATAAAACCATAGTTATAAAACGAACTGTTTTCGAATACCTAAATTTCAATTCCCGAACATCAACAGCCTTAAACTTTTAAATATTTCGATACACTTTTATGGATTTTATACTCATCATAAACCTTTATTATATTTTGAATTCGAATGAAATATTATATTGTCATTTTCTTTATTTTTCCGTTGTTAATTAATCATATAACCGGTCTTGCCTATTAAAGTTTAAAAGCACTCACGAATTTCCATTTTCGGATTTTATAAATTTAATAGAATTTTCAATACTATTAAACATCGATAAAATATGCACACGCGTGTTACGATCAACGACAAACTGAAGGACAGAAAATACCTATAGGTATATTTGAAATAACGAAATTTCCAGAATATTAAGATGTATATTTGATGTCGCTACCGTTGATATCGTCAACAATAAACGTTTATGGAAAAACTCGAAATAATTATGATTGATTTCTGGTTCACTCGTGCGGTATATACCGGTATGCAAATCGGCAACAACGTTTAAAATTTCGTACGGAATCGTGTAACCGAAAATCAGGTAACGTCGTACGCAGTCGTGTATTTTAAAACGGTATCACCGATAACGAACGTACGCATATCGTATGGATATTTCACGGATTAATTCGGGGCTTGTTGCTGATATTCTTTCGGTCGGCGGGGCCAAGTTCAGAGGCCAAGTTCGCGGTGCTACAATAATAAAAACCAAAATCTGAAAGTAGCGCAAACTTAAAAAAAAAAAAAAAAAATATATCACGAAACGAAAAAAAGAACGCCTGCACGATGAGAGGCCACTCCGCGGACGTCGTTTTTTTTCCCTTGTACATGTAGTCAACGGGTGTCATTATGGCGTGTATAACGGGCGCGGGCACCACTCCAAAATCGGTTTTTTTTTTTCACATTCGTTTTTCCGCCGCAGCCTCCGACCCCGCGATTGATCGTTTGCATTATTATACGACGCGTATTGTGACGTCCCATTCATACAGAAATAATTATTATCGCGTTAAAACGATCCGTTTAACAGCGAGAGGTTATGTATATACATTGTACGCGCGTGTACAGAGACTTGAGCGTCCCCGCGCGCGTATTATTATGACGTATAGTTGTATACATAATGTATAATTGCTGGCGAACTTAGCCCAGAAACGACCGCCACAATGGACGAACTACTCTCTGTGCACGGTATACGCGGTATAAACCGCGTCCACTCGAACCGCGGTTGTTCTTTTCGAGGGGGGGTTTTTTTTTGCCCGCGCGCGCTCGTTTAAATGCGCTCGAACCCCTTGTCCGCGCGCGTAAACGGATCTCGTTCGCGCGCTGACACACGACCGATCGGTCAGAAAAACGGCGACAAATAAAATATAAAACCGTTCGGTTTTATCATTAACAATAATCTCTACAATAACTCGGACCTATACGGTTTAAAAAAAAAACTCATCCGACGTGTGCCGGGACGGATGTAACAGGCGATCGTTTCCTAGGCGGGCAATAATCACCCGAATGCGTATTAATCACCGACTACATGCGATTATTACCACACGCGTTTTGTTATTTCGGTGCGGGGTAATAACCGTCCAAAGTAGGTAATATTATTTCGCGTTTAATGCAAAATATGTGATTTTTTTAAAATCCGCATACCTACACAGGGTGATCAATACAATGCTCTATCGTGAGACACTCATTATCTCGGAAAGCATTAGCAAGCGATCGATTAACCTAACCTTTCGACATTGGTTTTAGAGAAAACTGTAAAAACAAGAAGCTCTGCAATTTTACATTCGTGTTGTTTTTCGTCACCCTAATTTTTGGGAATGAAAGTACTATCTACTTTTAACATCTAAATTCACGTAAAATCGCTGCTCTCGAACTGGAAATTTATTTTTTTTTTTTTAATTCGTGAAAAAAAAAATTCGATTCGATGTTATAGTTACACCCGTACAAATGAATTGTAAATTATAACGCCCGCGAGAAAAAAAAATGTTTAATTTTAAATAACCTTAATTTACTTTATACGAATGCGGTGTACACAATTTTTTTAACCTCCCGAAAATCTAGTATTAATTCAAGGTTACTGCAGGACAGAAATATTTTCTTTAAAATGAAACGCACGCTCTAACTGCGAACGCTACAAAAAAAAAAATAATAATAATAATTCGGCACCCACGACCATAATATAATGTTACAATATTATCGCAAAATGGCGCGTAGTATATTAGAAGTGGATACATTACATTTTAATCGAATGTGCATAAAACTCCTCGAAAATTCAGCAAATCTAACGAAATAATATAATTACACCGACACGGAATCGCTTGAAATATTCATTTTTAATGGTTTCGGGAAACGAATTATTTAAAACCGACCGTTTATTGAGTGTGTATATAAAAAATATTCCAGGGTTTTTTTTTTTTTTTGTGTAATAATTGTATTTAATTACGTCGTAAAAAAATAAAAAAAAAAAAAATAATGCGCACCACCGTTCGTGTATTATAACATTATAATAAATACATTTCATATAATATTTCGAAATGGATTTTTTTTTTTTTTTTTTGGAATTTCGTGGAAAACGCCGCCGCCGTCTCAGCGATGGAAACTCGATAAACGAGAGAAAACGGAAAAATCGCGCGCGTGTATGCTGCGGGTACCTAAGTCGTTATTCAAACACCTTATTTTTGTTATTTCATTTATACCGTTAAGTGTGCACATTTATTTCTATGACAAACCGAATAAAACGTTTCATTTATTTTTTTAATCAAACCGAGTTCAATTACGTGCGTTGGTCTGTACAATATTTTCGCGACAGTAAACATTATTATTATGTGAGCTGTGTATACTCTGTGTAGGTATTGAATTTCAAGGTTATTACCACTGGCGTTCGTTATTGTAATTCTGTATCTTTAATTTTTTTTTTTTTAATTAAAAACACGCTCGTTATTAAAAAATAAAAATAAAAGATATAAATATGTTGATTAAAATGATTAAAGATGTTTATTAAAAAGCATGTATTGTATAAAAAGTATTTAGTTATAATATTATATTTGTCAAAAAAAAAAAAAATATAAAAACCATCCCCGTTTTCAAAACGTTCTCAACAAACAGATACTCCATACTTGTCACAGATGCGTTTTAGATTGGAAGCGGAACTATGTATAATAATATAATATATTGGTTTTACTATAATGTGGGCTTTTTCTGTCTGTAAACAACTTTTCTAACCAGAAATCTTTCTCCGAATTCCAAGAGTATAGAATATTTTGTGAAAGGAAATGTTGTCACCTTGGTGAATTAAAAAGTCATTTTTTGATTTTCCTTAGAAATTTTCATAATAATCGAGGAGAAAACGTAAAAGAAAATATATACGGCGCGTCAATGATTTCAATATTTTCTGTCTATAAATAACCTATACCTTTCCAATCAGAAACCTTGTTTCAGTGAAAAATCGTACGACAAATTTCTTGTAGAAATTTCAATCTAGTTGACGCATTGAGATTGAGGTGGTGGTGTTTTGATTTTTCTTGTAGTTATTTTAATAAATCGGAAACATTGAAAATTGTTTATTTTAATTTTGTTGATTTCCGGGTTATCAATGGTTTATCGTTGCGGATATAAATTAAACAAATCTATAATACTATACTATCTTTACTTATTCCACCTTCACTTCTAAAACAGTGACACGTCTATCTCAGCAATATTAGGCTTTTTAATGTACGCGAGTATTGTGATATACTTAATAATAGGCGTAAATATCGTATAATTTATTTTTCAATAACATACGCTGCGCTGCTGCCTATACGGGGTACACGGTATCAAATTGAATTTATCGATTGAATTTCTGCGAGGAGACATCACAGAGTGTAAAGCAATTACAACAAATTGAAGGAGAAAAAATATAGTTTTACAAAGAAATCCCAAAATGGCCACAGCTGTCATGAAACGCGTTCAACAGTCGTAAAAGTTAATTAGTTTCTTTGAGAACATTTTATAATGAAGCCGTTGAAATTCGAGGGACGAGACCATTCCGCAGTTTTGCTGCAGTATACCATCAAACTTTCCGATCACGCGCCAAAAACCGTATTTATGTTTGGCACATGGACTTTTGAAAGCGTAAATCGCCGCGGAGGGGAGAGGAAAAGAGCGAGGGGTTATAAGAAAAACTATACTTTTGTTTCGGTTAATTGTCTTTAAACTTTGCCAGCGCGAATATTATATTTTACTTTTACTATAGCCATTTCTATTCCGACTTCGAACATTATACGACACTTAATTAATTGTAGACAGTGTATTTTGCATACAAAAACCATAGTAATAAGAATAAATATGATGATTGTTTAGACAACAAACAACTAATTGATTTTTTTATCTGACCAACTTCTACTCATAATTTTTGCATATCTCTGTACTAAACAACCGAACAAGCCACAAAACTAAATCATTACATCATTACAGTATGTTTGACTAATAAATATTTTTAAAATTTAAGTAATTCAGTTCCGTTTAATTTAAAAACTGTATTTCGCAATAGAAAGAATTAATCTGAGTTAGAGTAGAATTCAAATAGAAACCAAAAGAAAACAGGCTCAGAGAAAGCTAAAAAAAAAAACGGTGTACGGAAGACGAAATATAGAAAGGTTGAAAGTGACAGAATAAGAGTTAATGATCCAGGACAGTAATTATTGGATTTGGATACCAGCAACTGTAGCGATTAAAACTCTCGTTGTGGGGAAAAGTTATTTATTATTAACGAGATTATTTATTGTGAAAATATAAAAATTTTTCAGTTATAATTTGTATTTATAATTTGTATAGGTACTTAAAAATCATATTTTATTGACTATGTTATATCACTGAATATATTTAAAAAGCGGACATTTTAAAAATGCCTGACAAAAACCAGATAATAATAACATTTTTAAACTATTATTTCAGTATTATATTGAATATTAAAACTATCTAGATTAATATCATATAAAAGATAATCTAGATGACAACATTTAGACACTATATTTTACCTTGCATATAGACAAACCAAAATATGTTACTCTTACTCTTCTTAATTTTAGATTCTGAGCGGAGCGAGGAATGTATTGGTTTTACAATGATGTTTATTTTGTTTTTTTTGTGAACAAATTTTCTACAAGAAATTTAGGAAATATCTTATTTTCAATATGGTTTTTTGTTGTGTTTCAGTTAAATATATTCGTAGACTTGAAATTTGAAGAGAAAATTCATATCTATTTTTTTTAGATATGATAGTTTTGTAGAAAACAATTCACCCGTTTTCAAACTATTTAGAAATAGTTTAATTTTGCGAGTTTTTTATTCGGTAGGAACTCCGTGGATAAAATTGTTAGACCAAACAGAAATGCTTAAAAATTTGACAGAATGTTCAGTATAAGTCGTAATTTGTGGTCAAAAAAAAAAAAAAAAATATTAATGTAATGTAGAATTTTTTTTTATAAGAACTTTAATATCAAATTTAGACGAAAACCGTAGATTTTACTACCTTTCAAAACATGTACAACCGAACTCAACTCAGAATCGTTTTTCATCGTCGCATACAGATATGCATTAAATTCCCCTCTATATCCTACCTTCCCAATTTCTTATCTACATTAGTGGGCCACCCATCGTCCGAAATATGTCCGTTTTTTTTTATAGTAAATACATAGTAGATATAATAGATCGATAGTGTTGATACTAATAAGTATGATATTATTTATTTTCTATTACATCTCGTTAGTTTTAAATTATTTGTTGTTTGTTTTTTTTTTTTTGTTATCGGTGTAATTTCGTTTATTCACGATAAATACGTCATAATATTTTGATTTATGCTAAAAAAAATTGATTTTCATTTTAAAAATGAAGCAGCAGACAAACATACCTACTTAGCTATACTATTTTGAATAATTTATAATATGTTTTTACTTTGAATTACCTTTTGAAATCAACATTTGTATGAACTATCTTCATATTATAGTAACCTACATTAGCTTTTAATGTTTTCTGCGTAACTAAAAATTATCTTTTATCTTCATCTTAGGCAACAATATCGATTATCTTTCCTAACGCCGATTACCTTATAATAATATTGTGCGACATGAATAATGTATCAATATAAATTACAATGTTATTAGGCACCACCTATGCATACGTGAGTAGAATGGCTTATGCGAAAACAGTTATCATAATGTCCAAATCACAAAAAAACGAAACCTATTATAGGGATATACCTATTATAATATTATAATATAGGTTTTACGTTAAACGAATAACGAACGGGTGGCGCACGTAACGTATGTGTGAGAGTTTGTCATTAGCCAGCGGTGGTGGTCGGCTATCGTACCTACTAAATACGATACGATCTGTAAGCAGGGGTGGACGACGAAGTCAGGAATAAAAAAAAACACAAGAAAATAAAAACAAGTTGAAAATAATATATATATATATATATATATATATATATATATTATATCCCTCCTGTAGTATAGAGCTAGTGGGTACCTAATATATGGCAAGTATATATTAGCATAATTTGTTCGTGAATCATATTCGCCGATGTTTTGCACATGATAAGACTATAGGAGACGCTTTTCTTTGCGGATATATAATAATATAGCGTGACTCATTAAACCGTCCACTCAATTATTATTACTGTCCGGAAAAGACCGGAATATTATTAGCCGGCGATTATGATTTTTATTGGCCTTAATTTCATTTTTCGTATGTCATTTATTTTACATAATCACGTCAGTGAACATTATATTTTCGGACACGAACCCACGATACCTCCTTAATGGTGTATTCAGGAAACACAATAGCCGTGCGCAAAAAAAAAAAAAAAAAAGGTGACCCCTAACCCCCCTCCTACCGCTGGACACCCTGACGCCGCCGGCCAACCGTAATAATTAATAATATTGTTCAATGTTTTTTATATCTTAATTATTATAAATAGGCGAGCAATAACTTATACAAACCTGCAACAACGGTTGATTTTAGTTTAAGAATAATTTGTACGTTGAATATAATTGTTTTAGGAACAAAAAATGGGGACGGTCATAGCTCTAACCTCAGAAAATTTAGTAAATCAAAAATTTAGGTTCCTAGATTTCTGAGTGGATCAAAAAAACTTATGGTTTTACAAGGATGTTTGTTTTTTTTTTTTTTTTGTTTATTTGAACATTGAACAATTTTTCTATCAGAAAACTTACTCCGATATATACGATGTAAATCCCTTTCTGAAAGATAATTTTATTGAAGTGAGTTTCTTTTGATTTTCCTGTGGGTTTTCCTAATAAAAGGGAAAAACTTATAAAAAACAAGATAATGTACGAAGTACTCGTATATTAGTAAAATATGATTTTTTTTTTCTTCTGTGAACAACTTTTCTACCACCAATTTTGCTCCAATTTACAATGACAGCACTTTTTCTAAAAGGAAATCTGACTGTGGAGGTACGTGAAGGATGTAATTTTTCGATTTTCCCAATAGTTTTCCCAGAAAATATGAAAAACCTGGATAAAACACGGGAAAACCGGGAAAAACGTAGGAAAACGGGAAAATCGGTACAATATTAACAAATATTATTGAAGAAAATATATAATACTTATTTTATTATTTTACTATAGTATGACATATATATATATACATATTTATCACTATCATCTGAGCTCCGCTCAGAATCGTTTTTTCGTTAGCAATGTTTTATCGTTGCTAACAAATATACATTTAATTCCCTTTTTTATCCTATACGTTTCCAACTTCCTACCTACAACAGTAGCTGCACCTGTCCTCATGATCCTAGGACAGCTTTTTTAAAGTTTTAATAATAATAAAATAATAATATTAATAATATACGAATAAACAGTTTCTTCTAAAACTTTCCAAAATGTTTATTAACTGTGTGTAGCCATAATGAGACAAACTCTAAAATATACGATTGTGAGGCTTGAACATCGAACAGCATGATAGAATTGAAGTTAAGGACTTTCGAAAACAAGGATTGGGAGAACTCTAGAGAAGAAAAGAAAAATAGCTGATATTACAATATTTCGAGGCTTCGTATACTAGAGATATGTCATTTACGAATGAATGGGTCAAACTTGTAAATTGTAAACGATCAATCCGGATCGATTTGCACAAACAGATAGTCGTTTATTCGTTCAATTTCTTTCTCGTTCGGGTTACACTCTTTGTGAATAAATACGTATCGGTTCATATATTTCATCGAATGCATATTATCTTATAGAGATTTAAGGAATCCGTTATTTAAGAAATCACGGTTATAGACTAACTATAACCGTATTACAAATTTAATATTATTTAAATTCGTCTAGATTAAGGAAATCACGGTTATATCATTATCTATAACCATGGTAGGTAGTCATTCAATTAAATTCGTTCATCGTTCGTGTGGACGAAATCAACATAGTACGTTTAATCGGTTTGATTCGTTCATATCGTTCACGGGAATGATGAACGAATACTTAACTAACCATACGCATTACGCATGCTATGGAATGACCCGATCTAAACGAATCGAATCGTTCAAACCACCAGTTTTGTCCATCTCTATCGTTTACCCATTTCAAGAAAATATTATGTGTTAAACTACAAGATGTATAATTTTGTATATTATGTTTTTCGGATAATAGATTATACCTACAATTATTTCTTTACAAAGTAAAATTAAAAGAGTTGATTTTAACGGAACCGCAAGTAATTTATTCGCGTTTGATACGTTCGGGTGCACATCATAGGATGTTCGACGGCGGCAGTAAAAAAAAAAAAAGAAAAAAGAGGCGGGCGCCTATTTATTTTATTTTTTTAATATTTTTATGTACGCAGTATTCCGTGTCAGACCGCAGTATATGGTACCAATTTTTCACCACCGCTTCAAAAGGGTAGGAAACCACATATACACTTAGATGTCACGCTATGAATTTATAATAATAATAATATTTTGTATCACGTCCACTGCCTGCAAACCTTTTGACCACAGCCAAAACGAGGTTGAAAAAAAAAACACGAAATTACAGGTATTCGGTTCGTCCGATTAGCATATATATTGGACGCACAACAATATATATTCTTTGGAGATCAATTTTTCACGATATCATAACAGTAATCCGGCCGAGAACGGCTATTTAGGCACCGAACACGCGATCGTATTTACGCTACCATGTGCACATAGTATCTTAAGGATACACCATAATATTTTCCCCTTATCGTCGTGAGAAATTAACTTATATAACATTAAATATCGTCTAATACGATTTTTGTTTTTGACTTAACTCAAACCTTTTATCACTGCTTCCTCTACGCTCTTTTTGCATTCCAATCTACAACGATATGTATACACTATATACTCGCTTCATTGTTTTTGGTTAAATTTTGCATAATATATATAATTTTTGATTTTTGGAATTTTTAAGGATAGTTGAAGCCGATATTTTCGAACACTTGGATTTTTCAAGATATTTAAGGAGTATCCTGTGGTGACATCAACTTTGGTTTTTCAAATAAGAACCAATGTTGAAAATTCCATATATAGACAGAGTTTTAATTTAAATTCGTTTTTGTGTCAACATTTTTGATTTACGTCGACCCGTTTACGAAATATTCCACTTTTAAGTTTATGTAGGGGGTGAGTAGCGGAACACTAATAAAATGCCACGCGCCGTGCGGCTACACAAATTATACTCCACTACTCAAAGTTAAAAGTGGAATATCTCGTTAACGGGCACCAAAATTTATTTTAAGTAATATTCCGTATATTTAGGAATTTTGAATAAAGGTTCTTGTTAGACAAAACTAAAGTTGGTATAGCCACAGGATACTCTTTAAATATTGTGAAAAATCCAAGTATTCGAAAATATTGGCTTTAACTACACTTGAAAATTCCACAAATCAGAACTTGAATACGTGTTGCGAAATTTAACAAAAAAAAAAAAAATAGAATGAGCAAGCTTAGCATTCTGTATATGTTGCCTAATTTTTATTCTCTGCAGGCGCTAGAGATTTTCGTAGGCTCGTTTACTCCATCACCGTTGTCTAGATCTCTTGATATTTTTTTCTATAGTTTGCACATTGTAATCTCGAGTATTATAAAATTATTAAAGATATTTATTTATATGTACTTACCTATTTGTATTTTATATCTTACAGAGTAATAATGAAAAGGTATATTTATTTTTACTAACGCATAGACATGCAGGTAAGTCCTTCAAATTAAAAAAATTCAAATTTTTTTTTTAACTTGTAATTATTATTAATTTGATTAAACAATTTAAAATTTTTATGATGAAAACTCTTAAGTTGTGACCGAAAAGTTGTTAACCTTCTGCTTGCTTGAGCTAAGCGCTTATTCTTCAGCTATTGAGAATTCTAATTTTTTATATTTCGATCATCATTAAACATTGCCTTCATTTTTGTATTAGTAATTCATATTATATACATTTTTCTCCTCATTTATTTTGTCACTATATTTGTATGGTCACAAAGGAGGTGAATCTACAATTTTAAAAATAGCTGACTACAGGTGGAAAAAAAAATGTTTAAAATAAAAACACTGATCATAATAAAACTACTATATCCTTCACTATACTATTATTCTAAAAAAAATTATAAATTTATCAAGATGAACTATTACTGTCCATAAATATTGGCCAAAATTATCTATAATTCAATATAAAATGTTTATTGATTTTTATATAAACCTATTTTCTTCGATAATCCACTTAAATTACTTAAATTATGCATATAATAGAGAAGAGTGGAATAGAGTAATATTAGCAGCAAATGACTAGATACTCTAAACAAAATAAATAATAAAAATTCGACACAATAAAATATCATTATTCTTACCTATATTAAAATATATAAATATTACAATCACAGTTTAATAATTTAAATTATATTTATAGTCTCCTTGAGCAAAAATAAAAATAAACTAAAACCATGTTAATCGTCGACTTTTAGCTTGCTACAATAAAAACAGAAATCATTTGATGTATTTTAAATTCAGATTGGAGAAAAGAAAATTATGGTTTTACAAAGATGTTTATTTTTTTTTCTGTGAAAGTTGTCTTTTCTTCCAGAAGTCTTGCTCTGATTTTAATATGCAGCAACTTTTTTGCTCCTTAGAAAAGTTATTTTCCGATTTTCTTAAGAGTTTTCACATCAAATGCGAACAACTGAAAAAAAACGATCAAATGTAAGAAATGTAGGTATTGCTAAAAATTTAATTGTCGTCTTTTTTCCCGTAAACAACTTTTCTACTAACAATTTGGCTTCAATTTTTAATAAAATCAATGTTTTTGAAAAGATATTTCACTAGAAAAGTACTTAAGAAAAGTTATTTTTCAATTTTCTACGGAGTTTTCTCAGCAAATGTGAAAAACCGGGAAAAAACATAGGAAAACCGGGGAAATCGGTACAACATTAAACAAATATTGTTTAAGAAAATATGTAGAGCCTACTTAGTTTTTTGACTATAATATTACATATATATTGTTGACAAAGCATCACTATCAACTAAACTCTGCTCAGAATTGTGTTTTCGTAGGCAATGGTTATCGTTACTTACAGGTATACATTAAGTTACCTATAACAGCGGCTGCATCCGCCTCTATTTTCGTAGGACATCATTTTTTTTTATAAAATTTATGTACGCTAACTTTAAATAAAATTAAATAAAAAACTAAACATGTTTGATTTGGCCCTAACTTACCCTTTATTTCGTTTTGCGGGAATCCTACTGTACTTTTATCATACCGAAGATCGAATTATTACAATAAAATTTTGAACGTAACTAAATAATCTATAATAAACATATCTTGTATACTTTGGAGATTTTTGTTTTAATGGTTTTGAAGATCAGAATTATGGACAAATAATTCCTTCCCATTATTTATTAAATAATCATTGCTTTACATTGTTATCTTTATTTATTTACGAATTGATTCAATACAAGACAATGTTGTTGCTCCTTATTTAATTAATATAGGCAACTTATTTTACACACAGTTTACTGTTTCCTTACGATTGTTGAATACGAAAATATTTATTATTTTAATATTAATTTATAATAGTTAATTTGCTGATCATAAATATCAATGATTTCAAACAAAGTTAACATAATGTAATTAAATTGTATTTATATACCGGCAAACAATTTTTTGACAATTAATATCCTAAAATATTAATTCAGCTTTATAGTTCAATATCATTAGCAGCATAGGTGCTGAAATATATTTTTTGATTCTGAGTGGAGCGAAGAAGCTTATGGTTTTACAAAGGTGTATATTTTATTTTTATCTGTGCGCAACTTTCCTATCAGAAAACGTGCCTCAACTTTTATGAAAGGAAATCGGCGTGGGGAGGTACTTTAGGGAGGTCATTTTTCAATTTTCTCAAAAGCTCTGTCTTCAAATTAGGAAAAATCGAAAAAAACGGAAAAATGTACTAAATGTATTACTAAAATATTACGATTTTTTTTTCCTTTGCACAACTTTTCTACTAGCAATTTTATTCGAATTTTGAATGATAGCAGTGTTTCTAAAAGCAAATTTCACTAGTGAGGTAATATAAATATGCCAGTTTTAATTTTCTCAAGAGTTTTCCAATCAAATGTAAAAAACCGAAATAAAACATGGGATAACCGGGAAAAACGGTATAACAAATTAAACAAATATTTATAAAAACATATATAAAGCCTATTTTATTATTTTACTATGAAATGGCATATATATTATTGACAATACATCATTGTCAACTGAACTCCGTTCAGAATCGTTTTTTCGTAAGCAATGGTTTATCGTTGCTTACAGGTATACATTAAATTATCTATAATAGTGACTGAATCCGTCTCCATTATCCTAGGACGTATTTTTAATTATATACGTATTTGCATAGTTTTACCGAATTATGTTAAAATTTCTTAAATAGTTCAATATCGTCTTTCTTCTCAAGAGTGTATGATTACTGTCATAACGAATAGGTACATTAACAAGGATAAAATTTTACCTTCCTATATTTATAAAACAAATATTTCGTCGCAGAACTTCAATTTACAATTAATGCTATTCTAGTAGAACTAAAAATACATACCTACTCATGTTATTAACGACCTTTTTATAGCAACCGCATTTTCAAAGACACAAATATGCAACGTTCATTTATGCCCATCAGTATAAAAATTATTGTAGCTCTAACAATTTATTATTTTAACGATTATAATTAACGATTGTTGTAGATTTGGGCCTATATATAACTATTTTCTTAAACATTTGGAACAAAATAAAATAAATATGAAATGCAAAACTACGGTGTATGAAATTGGGTGTACCGTCATTTAATCTACGTTACAGTGTACAATAAAGATGTTGTTCAATATAAAAATATCTTAATTTTAATACGGTGTATCAGCTGCATAACACAGACTTTTCATTAACAGAAAAAATAGAATAATATTCAAAATTCAATTTTAACATTCATTCATATAAACTTTCGAAATATAAAATTCCCTCCTATCGTACCCATGTTCAAAATTTCAGATTTTTGCAGCGTGTTACACGCATAAACTCATCGCTTTTGTCTATAATCGGTGTATCGTCGTATTTTTTTTTTTTTTTTTTCAGTTGTTTCCTATTATATTAAAACAATTACTAAAAATTTCAACTAATAACCGCTAGAATTGAATCTCCAACAGGATCGAACCAAAATATAGATCACTATTTCTCGCTTGATGTTTTTGATCCGAACAAGTCTTCTGGTCGAATTCGTAGTATTATACAAAACAAATATTTCAAAAACATGGAAAAACCGACACGTCGAGGAACAAAATTCTACTCGACTATATTTTCAACATTGACGTTTTTGATCGCTCGCAATTTGTGAGTCGTCCTAACCAACTGTTGTTTGTACACTACATACGGTAATTCTAGTCTTTATAAATTTAGCCTAGTTCTTAATATTGTTAGCCAAACACTCGATACACGATATACTATTGTCTTAACGTAGTAAATTTCCTGTCTGCTGTAAAGCCAACAATTATTGTTAACCTTAACCTAGTTCGTAAATATAAACTAATCAAACACTATATCAACATTTTTAGATTCGGAACGTAGCGAGAGATCTATTGGTTTTATTATGATGTGCGTTTTTTTCTGTATTTTTTTTTTTTTCTGGTGTGTATAAGTTGATGGTTACATGATGATAATAAAATCAAATTTTCTACTGAATATAACCATTAAAGTGCTCACACGCTGCAGCAGTAGCGGTAGCGATATAGTAAACCGCCGTCGTGTTCGCACTGCTGCGGTGGATATTTTTTTTCCAGTACTTGAAGAATGTAGGCACTATCATAATATTAAACATAAAATAAGGATAATGATAGTCTGTTAGAGTTGGATTAGCAATAATTTAATTTTGACTTACCCACTAGAATTTATAGCAAACATATCCATTATTTGGGAATTTATTATAAATCACCGAAGTATTCCTTCACTTTTAAATACCGGGAAATCATCCATCACTATAGTGATACGTACCTGTTGTTATCCTAGGGATCGCGAGTTTAAACCCGAGTTTATATGTCGGTCAAATAGATGGAGAATATCGGCCACTGATAAAAATGTATCAATTAAACACGAAAATCAAAAAATACATTATAATGTTATTATGCGCACGCGTTTAAACGCCATTAATCATTGGAATGTTTTTTAATTACAGGGGGGTAGTTTTTTTTCTCGGGAAAGTTGTAATATTAATAATATTTAATTATACAATGCGTACGCTTTTTTTTTCGACTAGGTATATTATAATATAGGAAAGGTAGGTTTTAATATAGGTATTATATTCTTTTATTCGGAAGAGTTCAAGGACTATCTGATATACCGACGACGTATAGTTGATTTACGGGTTTGACAGTGTTTTTTTTTCTCCCGCACAGCGCTCTTTTAATAGCCGTTTTATAGTTTTGGACACGTGGAAACTCGAAGGTCCGTGCAACGGGCGAACTCTACAATAAATACGCACGGAATATTATTGTGGTTATATAAGTACAGCAAGTTAATGATATAAAACTCGACTGTTTTCAAAGCGGCTGCAGTTTCGGTTAAGTCCATCGTCGTCGCGCACGCCGCAGACCTTTTAATGGTCGTTTTGCGTGTCCGGCCTCCGCGATAGGTGAATCGTAAAAAAACTATTAACGATATTATGTATCCACACATACCTAATATAGGTATAATATGTTGTATTCTATTACACGATAAATTATTTTTCATTGTATATTTTCGACCGTTTTATTTATTTATTTTTTTTTTTTACGAATATTATTTGGTAACGCGAAACGCTTCTACGCAAACCGTGAAAACTTATTGTGACAACATGATATTGTAACAACCGGTCGAAATGTATAAACACAATTTGTTTACGTAGGTATCTATTATCCATACTTACTTAAGAAATATCTCAAAAAATAATTATAAATGGTTAAAAAAAATCACATTATGCAATGTACAAAATGGCTATTTTGACAATTTCTAATTAGTGGAAAAATACATAGTTAATTTTTTCAGTGATTAAGGGATGAAAATAAAAATTTAATTTTTCTCTACATATGTGTCCCTCTCGCACAAAACTTGTTCTTAAAAAAAATGAATACTGATAGAGTTATTAGTACAAATAAAACACTGTAGGACACAATAATGTACCTGAAATATTTCAATTTTGATTGTCGTAATGTTCGATAACCAGCTTCCTATAATTTATATTAGGTATTTCAATATTGAATACCTAACAGATAATTGTTGTTGGGCGTGCTTTAATTAAAAACAATTTGAATATGGGTCTGATAATATTTATATAATATAAGATCACTGTAAGATCGCTGGACATATATTTATTTCCCTTTAAACACGTTCATGGCCTGAAAGATAACTAACTACTTCAACAATAATTCAATTTTGATACAACCAAACAGGATACCTATATTAATATATTGTTTGTAATAAATTTGACTGTTCGTTGTTTTCAAATATAGACAAAATATAAATTACGATGTATTACTTAAATCCGCAGGGGGTGCCCTTGTTTGAAATAAAATAAATACGTTATTAATAAAAATCGTACCACACACACATATATATATATATAGGTATATATTTTTTTTTAGTCAGTGAGTGGTTTAAAAGGACGGTACCTGTTTCTATCAAAAATACCCTCCTTTTTTCCACCAAAACCATAATATTTAGCTCACTATTGACTATTGATTCAATAAATGTTAAGCGATTGTTCATGCATCCCGGCACAGGTATATAATTATAATATACAATATATAGGTTAGAATATGTTATTACATAAGTTATATTATAAATTATATATGTGTTAATATTTTAATGCAAAGTTATGTTGACGCGATAGTTGTTCATACGTTTGCTTTAAGAACACCAAGTTTAATTTATGATTTGATTATCGAAATATTAGTAACGGTATATATACCTAGTGCTGTTTCTGTGTTATAGTAGTATGAAAGACTTAAGATTCGTTATAACTTAAAACATAGTGTATACGTATAATTATTTATATTGATTATATTACCTATATAGGTAGGTGAATTGGCAGATATATGAAAGAAATTAAAGTTTACGTGAAGTGCATACAAATGCTTAAAAATAAGGAAATTGAAAAATGCATGTTCATGATCTTGGTTCTCGCAGTTTTTTGGTCAATTTTTTTATTTTAGAGAATGATATTCACATTCGAAATTTCGGCATGATTGGGGTGCCTATAAAATAGTTGTGATGGTTTATCTAAACATAAATATTCGTACAATTGGTCCAATCATTAATGTTTCACGTTATCTGAATTTAAACATCAATATTTTTTGTCTATTTCGCTTTTGGTGGAAAAGAGCAAGGTACTAAATCTGGTTATCTAATCTACGTCATCTCCCCTAAGTCATTAAAGGAACCTTTGATCGAAAACTACTGTACATAAAGTAAGTTAGGAAAGTATATTTAAAACAATTTTGTCTGTTGGTTATATATATATATAATATAATGCTCTATTCAGGATACGATTGTTCCGCTTTCAGACATACCTACCATAGTGAAAAGACTCTCCAGAGTACGTTATAAATTAGCCACCGTCGTGCTTAAAGGTGTGAGATCAGCAGAATGTGGGGGGGGGAGTAATGTACGAAAGTAACGCATTTTCGTCGTCCAAACGGTTCAATCTTATACTAAATAGAACAATTTTACAATTTTATTCGAGTGCAGTAGAACAAAAACATAATTAGTTCTGCTTTGCAATAGTTGATAAGGCCTATTTGGAAACACCACTTAAAAAAAAAAAAAAAAAAACGCCTTGTGCAATACCTCGTGCTTTGAAATGACGTCAATTAATAATAATATTATGGGTATTTGTCGAGCTGAGGTGGTGTGGAAAATTGCACACAGTTTTATTTTATTTTATTACCGTCAAAAGTATATTTTATTTATTTACGTTTTTTAATTGCTATTTATTGTTTTTTCCGTCCAATGTTATAAATTACGATTGGAATTACAATCAAGACTGAAACGGAGTTAGCAATTTTTGAGGGACAGTATCAGAGCAACGAATACAAACGCGAAGTTACTACGTTTTGCGGTTTTGTCTACCCGAGTGGTAACTAAAATAGGTACTTGTTTGTTATCGTCCTGTTAAACAATAAGAAAAATAAAAGTATACATAGTTTAATTGTATATTATTATAGGAAAAATGTAAAAAAAAATATTATTGTATTTAAAAATGTAAAATATTGTTATTAAATGAGTAACGTTTGAAAACGACTACGCGAGTGTACTCTATTTTTAACAATAACAGTGACCATGTAAAGATGAGGCGTTATAAATACGATGACATAAAACGGTGTACAAAAAAAAGGTCATTAAATTGGGTAAAAAAAAAAAAAAAATGTTATTATCATTTATTTCCCATCGACGGCACGTGGCGTACCTATAGAACTTTTATTTCCGAGCATGTATAAAATGCACACATAGACTCGGTGGGCGATACCAAAATTCATGATACGCTGCATTGAACGTGACAAATGTGTATTTTGTATTGTTGTGGGTACGTGGTCAATATATTATTTAACACTAACATAACCATAAAATAATCGGAAAATAACATAAAATATGATATATGACGCACTCCTTATCTACCAGTAAAAATTGTTTACTCGGGAAAATACAACGTATGAGACATAGTGGTGATAATATTTTGTACGTACGCGAGAATAGTGTCCTGCACTAAGTATTATATTTAACACCGTGAACCAGTGTAGACGTGCATGTAGGTACTGGCTGGCTAACCGATCAAATGACATCCAGTGTGTTGTGCGATTTATCCAGTCGATAAAATTCATCACTATATTAAAATATGATGCACGTTATTATGAATCGGAGATACGGCATCGATAAGTTGCTTTTACTAATATTTATCGTTTTGGATTTTCACGTTTTAGCCAGTGTAGCGGACGATGATCGAATACAGAATGTTACTGTTTCGCTGTATTCACATAATAAAACCGGTAAGATCTACGCAAATCCATGATATGAACGCGTAATTCAACGTATTATCATTTCTAATGATTTATTATCGAGTCCGGATTTTCTTATAAAATATCCTAAATTTAATGCTTAAGTTGCTAATAGTATTAGATTCTCGGCGGAGCGAGGAATATTTTGGTTTTACAATGATGTGTGCTCCTTTTTTTTATACGTCTGTGAGCAACTATTATAACAGAAATCTTGTTTTTCGTCAAAAATGAACAAATACCTCTTTTTTTGCAATTTGGATCTAGTTAGTGCGTTGAGGAGGTCTTTTTTAATTTTCCAAGTAGTTTTGCATAATAATTGGCAAAAACCGGAAAAAACTATCGAAAAAGTGGACAAATATTGACAATTTAACAAAAGGTTCATTATAAGTTGTACTTAGTGGTAAAAAAAAAAAGTAGGGTGGTATGTTTTATTTTTATTTTTTGATAATGGTTTTAAGATCAAATTTTATTGAAAATCGTAAATATTTACGATCTTTCAAATCATATATAAACGAACACAGTTTACAATGCAAATAATAGTGAGGTATATTATATAAAATATATTATATTAGATACCTATTATATTATTATAATAGATTGAATTTTAATTTCCATATAACTTACATGTCATTTACTAATAAATTACCTACAAGTTAATATTTGCTAGTAAATATTTAACAGTATTGGAAATCTATTTATTATTATTTTGTTGATACATTTGAGTTACCATTTCAGTTGTTTTAAAGGGTGGGCAAACAATTTAAGAAGCCAATTTTTTCCCACCATCAGGTCAATTGTTAAAAAAACTTTTCCTATATTTTTACCATAGAATTTTTCTAGAAAAAATATACTCATCAGTTCATCTTTCATGTATAAATTAATATCTAATTATTCAGCTTTTATTATTTTAAATTTTTTATACACTACTTATTTTTTGTACGCACAAATTTGATTAATATTTACCTATATTATAAAACTGATAAACACTAAAATTTATAATTTGGATATCTCGCTTCGCTCAGAATCCAAAATGAACAAATGGTTAGACAATTCTGTCGCATCGATACTGATTTGTGACTACCAGCTGAATAGATATAGAATATCACATCATGGGCGTCCCAAGGGAGGGCAGGACGGTGCACTTGCCCCCTTAGAATTTTAAAATTTGTTTATCTTGACATAATTTAAGTACACACACATAATGGCAATAAATTATTAGCCGGTACACGGTAATATATATTTTGCAATCCGCTCCTAGAAAAATGTCTGGGGACGCCCATGTATCACGTAATTTTTTTTTTTATTTTCAATTCTTATTCATTTTATTTTTGTCTTGCACAAGTTATTATTAATATATTATTATTTATTGTTTTTAGACATTTTTGACATCACTACGATTTACAGAATTACAAGTATGGATGTTTACAACGACAGTAATGGTTTGTTCAATATTATATGTTTTGTGTATTCGCGTGTTATACTGACAAATATTTATGTTTAAAAGCAGGATGAAGCAGTTAAAAAAAAAAAAACATGTAAAAAACCAAAAAAAAACGACCCAAAAGCTAGACAAAAGTGTGAGGCTAGAAATTAGCGGATTTGAATTTTAAAACAGATTTAATTTTTATATTCTAATTTTCTAGATATCGGTTGATATCTTGATTTTTGGTATTCGAAAAATCGAATATGTAGTTTGACACACTAATTATGACAGTTATTGTGCAATATATGTTATTTAACTATCAATATTTTAACGATAAAGCTAAATTTTAAAGGATACATCTTGAAACTTATAAAACTGGAAGAAAAGTATAAATTTGTTTTCAAAATTAGAATCCGTCAATCCTATGCCACATAATTTTGTCTGGCTTATAGTAGTCTAAAACGTGATATTTGTCTGTAAAAATAACTGTATATCTTCCTTTTAAATGGGTATCGAGCAGCATATTAGCGGAAAAGTATTATCATTAAGGTCATCCAAAGATAAAAAGTCTAATAATATTTAAATTTAACACAAATTACAAAAAAAAAAGAGCTGATACTGGGGATGGGAGCGGCCACTGTTGTAGGTGAGAAGTTTGGAAGGTAGGATACATAAGGTTATTTAATTTATATCTGTAAGTAACGATAAACCGTTATTTGACGAAAGACGATTCCGAGCGCACTTTAGTAATACATAATTTAAAGTGCCGTAATTTTTTGTACGGTTTTCGTTTAAATTTGATTTCAAAACGATTATTAAAAAAAAAAATGTCATCCGATGATTTTTGAGAATTTTACTATATTTAGGTAAGTCCAATATAAGTTGTATAACCAAGTTTCAAGTTTTTAGTGTATTTATAACCAAATTATAGCAAAAAAAAATTCTAAAATATCAAAAGTTTTGGCAATGATACCGTAAAAGAGTAAATCAAAAAGGCAACAAAAAAGGTGTTTTGTGATTTTTCGATTAAATCATTTTTTCTAGTAGAAAACGTCGTCCGTGTTTTTATGAAATAATGAAATCGTGAAATTGTACATTTTTCTACGTGTTTTCCCAATTAAGTGCTTTTATTTAAAAATGGCTTCGAAAATCAAAAAATGACCAGTGTAAAGTACCATCTAGGAAAAAACGTGTCGACAGTCTAGAACAAAAAAAAAAATAAAATAAACATTTTGGTAAAACCAACGCTAGGAATTTAAAATTAAAAACAAAATTTATCAATTAACAATTAAGTTTACAAGAAAAAAAATTCAATGAGACCTAAAGGAAAATTCTACAAGAGTATGGAGAGAGCGCCAAATTTGTATTAGAGTATTGGGTGATAAGACAGAAAAATAGTACAGATAAGTGTAACAAAGATGAACACGTTTAGGTAGATGAGTGAAATGATGAGCATTTATCATAAGTAAAGGAAAGACTATGTACATAAGAGGTATCTTAGACATGAATTAGATCGTAAGCAAAGCTGAAGAAAATATACCTGAGATGGTTTGGGGATATCGTGAAGAGAGAGGAATCAAAAGCAGTAAGAATTGCAATAAAAATAAACATAAGAGGAAAGAGGGGAAAGGAAAAATCATAAGGAGGTAATTGGATGCGATTTAAAATGATATGAGGAGATAGATGGGTATATACGAAGACGATGAATGGAATCGAGTGAAGTAAAAGTTTAGGACGAGGGTGGCTGACCCCAAATAGGATGAAGGCGAAGGAGAAGAATTTTACAACTCGATTATTTTTATAATTTTTGCATTGTAGAATATTATTTACAATTCTTTACAATTATTTATAATTCTCTACAAATCTATTGTTTATAAATTTGTAAATATTTAAACATGCTTATTGTTTTTATTAGTTGGATTCGCAGATGTAGATTTTTTAACTCGGCATGATGGACGTTATCAAATTGAAATACATTCAAGAACAAATGCCATCGCGATGCCTATAAACTTACGCAGTAATAAAGATTACCTAGCGAACAATATTTTGAAAATAAATATTCCAGAACTTTACGATGACAGGTTTATGCCCGATAACAATTGTGTAAACGTTACTTTTGAAGAACCAGGGAGTTGGAAAAAAATTAAAATCGAATCAACAGGTAAATATTACATTAAAATATGTTCATAAATTGGTATTTTTAAAATAAAATTATAATTCTCCAATATAATAAATAATGCATTACTTTGAAATACGGCTAATAAATATAATTTTATTTGTAATCTTGTTATAGGAAAGACATGTGATACCGATGAGTACTATAGCCCTAGTACTAAAGGACCAAAATTTGATATAGGTAATAATTATGACTTTGTCTAATAATAATAAAATACTTAAAAAGATATAGACATATTTCACACAATGAGTAGACCACTGTTGTAGGTGAGAAGTTAGGATATAGAGAGGAATTTAATCTATATCTGTATGCAATGATTCATTTTTGCTCACGGAAAATGATTCTGAGCGGATTTCGGTTATATATGTTTTGAAAATCCGTAATATTTACGATTTTCATTAAAATTTGATTTTAAGAATTTAATACAAAAAATAAACATAATACATTACACTTAATTTTTTTTGTTAGCCCCAAAGTACGACTTATAATATAAATCCCCAGCTAAATTGTTAAGTATTATTTTTTTGGTCTAACAATGTTATCCACAGAATATCTACCGAATGAAAATTACATAAAAGTCTCACAAAATTTAAATGTTTATAAATAGTTCAAAAATAGATAAAATGTTTTGAAAATTTTATCAAGTCTAGAACAGGTAAAAACTAATTTTCTGCCCAAATTTCAATTTTCTACAAATCTGTTTAACTAAATCAAAACAAAGCCGTTTGTGTCCCATTTTTTCCTATTTGTGATGAAATCAGCTGGGAAAATCTAAAAATAACCTCTCAGAAAAAGTGCTACACTTAAAAATTGGAGAAAAATTTCTGGTAGAAAAGTTGTTCACAGAACAAAAAAAAAAAATAGCAAATAATAAACATCATTGTAAATCCAATACATTCCTCGTCCGCTCAAAATATAAAATATAAAGATTGTATGCATAAATGTATTTCTGTTTACCTATTTTATTAAAACTATGAAACATGGGTCATAAATGGTAAGAAAAAAGACCGACATATTTTGCACGTGAGTGGACGATTGTTGTAGGTAGGAAGTTGGGGAGGTGGTAGAGGGGAAATTTAATGTAAACCTGTACGCAACGATTAACCATTACTAACGAAAAACGATTCTGCGCGTTATTCGGTTGATAGTGTTGCTTTGTCAACAATATATATTACATATATAATTCTCGTGCACGTGTTTGTGGTCGCAATCCTCCAAAACGGCTTGACCGATTTTCATGAAATTTTTCGTGTATTTTTGGTAGGTTTGAGAATAGATCATAAAGTATTTTTCAGCCTCCTGCTCCCACCCACTATTTTTTAATCGCGATTTTAGTATTTTCATTTATATATAGATATATACACGAGCAACACCAAATAATTTATCTTATAATATAATAAATATAATTTGTTTGTTGATTTGTGTTACCCTGGTACCAGGAATGAAAAAAATGGTAGTTAATTATTATAAGAAATTAGTCGAAAAATATCATGTGATCATCAAAATCAGTCCAGTCGTTCTTGAGTTATAAATGGTGTAACTATCCCAACTTTGTTTTATTTATGTAAGATTTTTGTTTATTCAAAGGTTGCCACGGAACAAAGAAAAACTATTTTAATTATTATTATTACTATTATTTACAATATAACACACTGTCCACCTATTTGTTTTCATTCAATCTTAACACGGCCAAAACCAAAAATGAATATGGGTAAAATAATAATACTACAAATTTTTACGGGCAACGCCGGGCGCGGGACAGCTAGTATATATATAAAATAGTAAAATAATTACATTATATTATACACGTATTTTTTTAATAATATTTATTTAATATTGTACCTTTTTTTCCGTTTT
Source organism: Cinara cedri (assembly GCA_902439185.1). NCBI lineage: Eukaryota > Metazoa > Arthropoda > Insecta > Hemiptera > Aphididae > Cinara > Cinara cedri. The sequence continues at coordinate 1,850,545 of CABPRJ010000480.1, forward strand.
TTCTCCCTAAATTACCCCCTCAGAAAGAATACTTTCATTGTGAATTGGTGCAAAGTTGCTGGTAGAAAAATTGTTCACAGAAAAAAATTAAATAAAATAAACATCGTTGTGAAACAGTTTATGTTTAATTTTTTTTTTATTTCCAGAAAACATTAATACAGCTTGCTACGATGCTCTAGATTATATATACGGTAACCAACTATATTATAACGGAAATCAGACATTTTTCACTGTACATTGGGTGCCAAAGAAAAAACAAACATGTGTAGCAATTACTTATTTGCATAGGTTGAAATCTGATATGGAAATTATCATTAGTATATTATTTAATGTGAACAATACGTTAATAACTTCTCATAAGTTGGAAAAAGAAGTGAGTATTGACATAATTTACCATACTTATACACGTCATGTTGCCATAGTCTGCTATTCAATAATTAATGTTATTCATTGAATTCCTTTATTTTTTATTTTTTTAACTAACACCTTGGATTTTTGTTTGTTTATAACTAGGATGTTATAAAAACGTTGATAATTAGTAATATGACTCTTGTACAAGATCAAACGTATGAAATAACTTTAAAACGAACATTTGGTTCCATGCGCAATTATTACGGACTAAATTCATATTATGGAAATTGGTTCGGACTTTTACATATTAATGAATGCACCGAGAATATAGGTAATACTAATTTTAAAAATATTATTATGATTATAATAAGACTGCTGAGCTCATTGACACATTTTTAAATTTATCATGTTCCGAAGAAGTGCCAATATTAAGTATAACTTAATCAGATTAGGTATATGAGAAAACTAATACATGATTTTATGTGACATAATGGGTATACCTATACATATTTCAAATGCAAATCATAAAAATTTAATTATAATCGATTAATTGTTTAACTTAGTATACGCATAATTGCTATTTTCGATTTTACTCTAATCCGATTCCTATTATTGTTATTTTGTAATGAAAATATAAACAATTTTATGAATATAATATAAAAAACCATTATTGACTTAATAAAACCCATGTAAACATAATTATAAAAATTATAAAAATATATGGATATAAACATTAAATTTAAATCAAATCGTCTCATATAAAATGAAATATTGATATATTGTAATACTTTCTATAATTAGATATGTATAGTACCTTGTAGTATTATTTTCATTTATTTTGCAGACGAAGAAATTAAAACTGTTTCTTTGAAAGAAAATGGTAAACGCCCAAAGGCCTTCGGAGTTCTTCGTAATGGTAATATTAGTACAACTTATCAGTTTGTTTATAAATATAAATCGTTTAGCTACCTTATGAGTGAAACGCATTTAAAGAGCATCCTATAAAATGTTTGTAGTTTATCATTGAGGAAAAAGGAGTTAGTAGGATGCGGTACATAAAAAACAAACAAATTAAAAACAACCGATAAAATTTAGTTGGCAATTTAGACTCCGAAATCCGGATTTTCGGAATCCGTAGTCAACCGAAAATTATTACTGTATAGATTTTTTGTCTGTGAAAGGGTCTAATAGGGTAAAACACCCTATTAGAAACTTCAAGAAAACTTATACTTTTTTTAAAAATAAATTGTATCTTTCATGCGTCGTTTTTATGATACTTAACTAAATATAATATTTTGTAACAGAAGCAGCATGGTTCGAAACGGTAAATTCTACACAGGTTAACTCAACCATTTGTTTAAACGGAGGATACGAGCTATTCAATGAAACGCCTATATGTGTTTGTCCTCCTGGATTTACAGGGAAATTTTGTGAAAAAGGTAATTCAATTATCAAACCATGTGACAATTTTTTATGCTTCTCTAATTCATTTGGAATTTACATAACTATGCCATACGATAATAATATTCTTGTAAATATATAACGTCAAACCTTAGTTTTGAATATGATTATACACATAAAAATATATATCAGGATGCGGAGCAAATTTGTATGGAGCCGACTGTAAAGGTATTTGTTCCATGCACCCGAGTAAAATGTGCCGTGGCATTTTTATGTGCACACAATATTATGGATGCACGTGCCCAGCAGGATTAACCGGTCCGTTATGTAATAAAGGTAAATGACCGTATATAAACTGTACGGTGTTTCCGAATTGCGCACGGAAAATATAATATAGGTCGAGTTGCGTGCGCGATTTTTTTTTTTTTAAATTTTAGATTTTGCAAAAAAACTTTTCACTTGGAAATAATCTCATTTTTTGATTTTACGATTTAAAATTTAAAACAGTTTAAGAATATTTACGTAGACCAAGAGATTAAATTTTTAAATGAATACAATTTACACATTATTTCTGTGCGTGTTCATCTCTCAATATTGTTATTTAAAAATTTACTGTCATAAAAAAAACCGCACGCGCAATTAGGTTGCGACCAACATCGCCTTTTTTTTTTTTTTTTGGCATGCAATTCGAATGCATCAAAACTTTATAATAGGTATAACATTAATATTTGTTTAGACTGCGAATCGGGAACATACGGTGCTAATTGTGCAAATAACTGCTCATCGAACTGCCGGAACAATGTATGCGATCGATATACGGGAATGTGTTCTCAAGGATGTTCATCAGGATACGTTCTGCCGTATTGTTTAGAAAGTAAAATATATTTTTTGAGATCTTAACTGCAGAGAATATCGAAGCCTTACAAAGATGTTTATTTTACGCATAAAACACTTATTTAGTTAGTAAGAATTCTCCGAATTCTTTATATTGTATATTAATAGATGCGAACTTTTTCCTCGATGACGCTTTATTTGAAAAGTTTTTCTAAATAAAAAATTGATTTTCTACACATTTTTAAAAAACTAACAACAAATGGCAATGCAGTGGTTTCATTTTAATATTTCTAGGTTAACTTGATTCCACGGGGAAAAAGCATGCCTTATACTATAACCTTATAGATTCACTCAGAATCTTTTTTTGATTACAATGATTTTTCGTAGCAATTAGTGTATTAAATAAATTATCCTATATTCTATGCCTACCAAATATACAACTTACAGCAATGGACTATCGACTTATGGTGCGAACTGTGAAGTATATTTTGCCTTTTTTTTATTTTAAAATTGTTTATTTTATATTATTTTAAAATTGTACTCATTTCATTATGCTCGCCATTATTACAACAAAAACTATTCTGGGCTTGAATTGTTATTATTTTATTTAGGTACTTACAAATTAAATGTTTAATCATTGCATTTAAAAAACTTTCCTAAGATAACGGGAACGGGTGCAGTCATTGTTGTAAGTGTGAAGTTGAGAATGTAGGATACAGACGGGAATTTAATGTACATCTTTAAGCAAAAATATTAACCATTGCTAACGAAAAAACGATTCTGAGTGGAATTCTGTTGATAGTGTTGTTTAATATTGTACCTATTTACTCATTCTCCCGTTCTTCTTCCGTTTTTTTCGGTTTTTCCAGTATATTGAGAAAACTTTTGAAAAATCAAAAAATTACCTCCTTAAAATACCTCCCCAGTTAAATTACCTTTCGGAAAAAATGCTACTTTTGTAAATCAGAACAATATTTCTGGTAGAAAAGATAAAAAAGAAATAAACATCATTGTAAAACCATAAACCTTTTCACCCACTCATATAAAAACTTAATTAAATTGTACAACAATTAGTGAGCCATATGTCTGCAGTATTTTAAATTATTATAAATGAATTAGTGCATATATGTTGCAGAATTATTATAGTCATGTAGGTGATGCTAATTTAAATAATCAATATTACGCTCTCCGTACCGTATTTACCTAATTAGGTTTTTTAATGTCCAGAAATTCTGTTCAACTTCTTGTATCTCAACCGATTTTGTGTGTAATGATTTTTTTTTAAATCTTAGAAAAGTAACTAACAAATTCCGAGTATATTAGGGTACATAATACAGTTCGGAATATATTAATTGATGTAATATAAAAAAAATGTAACACTTGCAATTTTTCATATACTAAAAAAAATATATATATATTAAATAATTGTTCATACAATATAAATAATTTTAAGTTTTGTACTTTATTATTTTTTGCACTATGTTTAGAATATCCATATCTTGTTAAGCCGCCCACACTGCTTTCCAGCAAATACGAAGAACTAGAAATTAGTATAAATTTTCAATCGGACAATGTTAAAGGCGGAGATGGCATTACGAAACTCAAATATTATCAAATAGTTTACACAGTAAATATAAATATTCGTAATTTGTATTTTGAAACATAATTACTTGCCGTAATTTCAGATATTTAATTATAAGTGTAGTAAACTTAATAAAAGGACAGATTTAATTTTACTAAATGTAGAACATTGATTTTTCAATTCTGTAGAAAGAGCTAATAATTATTATATAAGAGACCGTCACAGTTTAATTTTCGGTAGCTATTTATTTTTCTAAACGGCTATGTAACAAAAGTATATACACGTAAAATAAACGAATATGGCTTTAAACTGGTTTTAAAGATAAAACACGTTATTCAATTTGTAGACGGCATCATTTGAAAGACAACCTCTTTAAATATTCGACTCATTATCAAAGGTATAAAAAATCATAATATTTAGAGGTTTTTTTTTTTAATAACTTCTTATAATTTATATTTTAAAAAAACGCCGAAGTTGTCTTCAAAATATTGCCATCAACAAATTATATAATAGGTGTTCTAAAACCAAATTTAAAATCATTATTAATAAAATAAATTAATATTTAATTTGATCAGTTTAATTAATTAATTATAATATATCTATTTTAAAGACAGGAGATTTGAGTCGCGTTATGACATTCAGGTCTAATTTCAAATTGATTACCGACAATAACAATGAAACTTCCGAAGTGTTAAGCGATTTAAAAGCAGATACTGAATATACAGTAGGTGTTCTATTAATAACTGCTGATGGAAATTTCAACGCTCAAGATATGGTGTACGGAAAATATAAGACATCCTGTATTCGTAAGTCTTTTCGATAAATCATTTGTAGCAGAATAGAAATTAAGGTTAGTATAAGCAGGACCATTGCTAGGGTACAAGCAAGTCATACGTTGCTTTACAGTGGCGTACAGTTTTAAAGAAATTGAAGCGGCAAAATGAAATTAATTATCCTAAAAAGAGAACTATACAATTTTCGTTTTAGGACTGAGAATAATTTACTACGGGCTGGGTATAATGTGATAATATTTGTATGTAAGATGTTTAACGTGAGCGCGCGGTGATCTATCCATCGATAGGATGACTTACGGCAGTAATGTCACAATACGTAATCAGCCGGATGCGAATGATGTAAGTATGTGATTGAATAAACTAGCAACGTTATACGTTGTAAGATTATTACAGTGTGTGTGAAAATGAGTTTTTGTGTGTGTTTGTGACCGTACGATTTGATTGTGATATAATATGTATGCATATATTATTGTGTCGATATAAACACGTATTATATGTATTACCGACGACTATTAGCTATCGTAAACAATTATTATTTTTTTATGCCGATTTATTCTCATTAATATCTTATTACGAAAATATGATAAGTATCACTTACCTAATTACCTTAAAGATCTGCTTGAAGTTCGCAAGTAGATCGTTGCTCAAGATATATGGAACAAGATATAAAAAGGGATTTAGTTATCGATAAATCGTTGGAATTTGTATGCTTCGTTAGATAATCAAAGATACGTTAATATCCTATGCTAAAGTTAAACTCTTATCACGGCAACCGAATGTTTAGCCTAACTATACAATTATATGTCATTCTGCTCCTATTCAGGCGTATGGATAATCAATAAGTGATCACAAACAACCGTATTTTATGTTTATGTTCGAGCCAGTCGGAAGTAATATGTGCCATGTATAAAAAAAACAAAATGGCAATTAATACAACTAATAGTTATTAAAGGTGAGGGACTGAAGAATAACGAAATACAACAGTTCGCCTATAACGGTATCTGCAACTGTTGTATTGGTTTTGAAGAATTTAGGTATGTTGAGAGTGAGCGAGCAAAATGTAAATGCTTCTGCTAAACGAACCCAAAGAAGTAAAGAAATTAGTGATACGTTTATGTCCTCCATGATCTACCACATTAACGACGCCCACTTAATAGTCACAATAGCTTAAAATAGGGTGCCTCTTTGTGGGTGACGCGTGTAGTTAATATTGTGAATTAAGGTGTAGTGCACTTTGGTGGCTACACTGATATTATTAACGATGGAACAGGTAATTTGTACAGTATCACCTTAATCGTATTTTTTATAATTACAACTTTACATATTATAGTTACTAAGTTGAGAAGAGCGGTGCTTGTTAAAATGTTGACACATTAAATTTTTCTAGTTTTCCTTTTATTATTATAATAATATTTATGTTTGCCTGTTTTTAAAGTAAGTTCTTAGGTACATTTTTATAGTTAAAAAGTAAGACAACTTTAATTTTTTATACCTACTAAAAATAAAACTTTTTAGTCACTATGAAAATATCACGAAATATATTCGTTGGTGGAGTAAATTGTTATGATATACATTTCAAATTATTATTGTTTAAAAAAAAAATTATAAGAAAAAAGTCAAACTATATTTCATAATAATAAATATCTATACCGAGACATAAATCAAAATAAACTTTACAGGTACTTATGTCCTATTATATTCCTATACAACAAATACAATTTTAATAAAATAAAAATGTCTTGTCATTCATAAGTCTTTTTCTATTAAATATAAAAATAATAATAAATTAATATAATTTATAATAAATACCTATATCAAGGTATAAAACAAAATATATTGTAATAAATATTGTACATTAATATCTATTATATTCTATTAGTAAACGAAAATAGCACTAGTAAACTATAACAACTTGCCTTTTTTTCGTACCAAATTTATTTATTGGAAAAGTAATTGAAACTGCTAAGTTCTACTCGTATTACCAGAATCACTCAATGTAGAATATAATGTAATGATGTATAATAATTTTGTCTTATATTGGTTCGTTGTAATTAAGAAAGAAATCTACCAAATAATTTACTTTTTATAAGAATAAACAGAAAATGATCCATTATTCTTTACACTGATAAAATATACAGAATATTATAACAAAACACATGGCAATAATGAAAATTAAATTAGTTTTTTCAGCCTCCACAGTGTTCCATAAATAAAAGTACCTACAAAATATTTCTACTGTAACAATTAACCCGCATAACAATTACCCCGCATTCCCTTATGTTTAAATTTAACTAAAAATTACGAAAACTCAAACATTGATATTTACTTGTCATTTATCTAAAAAGTGTTTTTAATTTTTTTTTAAGAACCTCAAAACACAAATTATCATATTAAATTGATAACTGAACAAAAAAGCGTCAAAATATTATGGAATCAAGTAAGTCAACAAATTATGTATATTTTTATATCAATTAAAATATAACATTTAGATTTGATATAATTAGATATATATTACATACCTATGTGTAATATAATTATGAATGATCATTCAAATATAATATTCTATAGGTGTAGCCAAAAACAAAAAGCCATACGAAAATGAACTAATAATAATACTATAATTTACAGATAACTACCAAACGTTTAGAATGCAATATTGTCAAATATGTATTGACGTTAACTCTAAATAAATCACAAAATGAAGTTCCGGGTACTAAAGAAATAATATCAAGTTCAAAAAGTTTTCATCGTATAGATGACCTCTATCCTGGCTACCCATATAACATAAAAATGAATCCTGAAACGTCTATGGGCTCTTTACAACCTTCACCAACATATTCGTTTACTCTCCCGATAACAGGTGATTATTTAAGTTTATTATGCTATCGGTATAATTATACTGATGTATAAAATTTTATAGATGATGATATAAAAATAAACAACATTTTCACGACCACTGAAGGAGGAAATATTAAAGTATCTTGGCAATTGGAAAACTCTTATCAACATGAATCTATTTATGAACCAGTTACCTATGTTGTTAGATACAAAGTAATTTATTTAACTGGATGCCTACCTAGTTGAACCCAAAATTGAAATAACATTATTTATTAGTTATTATATTATAAACGAAATTACATTATTACAGATTAATCGAATCCTTAGTTGTTGTTTGAAACCAATAAAACAAAACTGGACATCTGTTACGGTTTTCAATCGAACCGAATTTGAAATAACTAATGCGATACCTAATTCTCAGTACAGTATACAAGTCGGAGTCGCTGTTAAAAAAGACATAAATTCTGTAAAATACGAAAAAATGGTGTTTACATTGACACCAGAATCATGTAAAATTCTATCCAATTCAGATTGTGTGTAAATTTGTAATGATTATTTATTTATGTTTTTCTTTTAGATCCACTAATAGAACCCGTTATTGATCCTTTTAATCCACCACGTGTAACAAACAGTTCGGTATTCGTTAAATGGAGAATCAATCACAGCGACTTTAATTCTAGCGATAACTGCATAAAATTGAACGGGTTTATTTCGAATTTCTACGTCGAATTACTGGTAAAAATCCAAGTTAAATTAATTTTTTATTAATTTATGAAAAAAGGAAATATTTATTTTTATTTTTCTGTAGGATACGAAGGATAACCTATTACAAATAAGAGAAACTAAAGAAAACCATATTCTTTTCGACGATCTAAATTTAAATTCTTCATATGAACTGAAAGTATTCATACAAACAAACGTTGGTTATAATCCTGAACATTTTCTATTTATAAAAGTCAATAGTGAGTTCAAAAGGAGTTTTTATTTTTCTAAATATCTTATTAATATCTTATTATAGTTATATATGTTACTGTTAACTTAATTATTTTTTTTGTAAATATATACATATTTACATAATAATTAGTTATTTTATATTCAAATGTTTGGTTAGCATAATAAATTGCTTAAAATTTCGTAAAATTCACTATATCAACTAATGACTATATAAACTAACCAAAAACTCTGATAAACGTTATAAATATATAATTCTAACCAATTATAATTTATAGATAGTTGTCAGTATTATTTGGTCAGTATGATAAGGTTAGGTAGATTAGGTTCAGTGAACGGAAAATGTTGATCTTAAAAGTGTGTGACTTCATGATTATTAGTAGACACTATTGTAAACTTAAAATCTGAAGAAGAACTTAAATCTTACGGCAGAGAATGCAAGTGATACACACAATGAAAAAGTGGTTCAAAATCAGAGGGATTAGACATTCTAATTCCTGAGTTCGACAGAGTAAAGTGTGACTCCAGAAATACAAGTATTCTCGTATTCTTGGAATTATTTTAGAAGTAGATGAGGAAAAAGACTTGTATAAGATTGGTACCAAAGAAGGACTTTTGGCACAAACATATTCCAGAAACCAATAAAATATTTGTCAATAAAAGTTCATATGTAAAGAGGATATTCCTGATGTAACGGTGTCGTAAAAAAAATTAAATTTTATACGACTCGAAATTTCATTATAGTTTATCTGTTCTAATAAATAATTAATAATAATATAATACATTTATTTAACTTATTTTATTCTATTAACAATTTTCAGAGTTTTGTCAGTAGCAATTAAATACACCAACCTAATTTGATTGGTTGATTTGTATAATAAACAATTACAGTGTTGAATTACATGAAATGTATCAAATTATGTATAAGAATTAGATATTATGTAAAATAACTAGTTAATCTGATAATATGCACATCTTTCTTAGTTTCGGCCCTTTAAGACCATACTGCTTAACACAAACTTTGCCCCCTGTCCCTGACTTCGCTGCTTCTCTCCATCTGGTATGAGGTTTTATTATTTTAATGACTTTCTTCACGAAATCTTCCCATCTTAGTTTAGGTCTACTTAGCGGTCTTTTCCCTATAGGGTCTTCTTCAATGACTTACCTAACACTCTTTTTACGCCACGCATGATCTGCCCACCTTAGTCTTTGTTTGGCAATCTCTCTAACTATATTCAGCTTCTGAATAAGTATTTGGAGTTTATCATCATGTAGTTTTCTCCATTCATTAGACTTTCCGTAGAACTTTTCTTTCAAATATCATTTGTCATTGATTCTTCCGTTTTTCTCAGTGCCCACATTTCCGAACCGTATAGAACAATTTTATTGATCTTATTAGTGTCATAAATATTTTAATTTTTAGGTTTCCAGATAAAGTCTTCGATTTCAGGACTTTTTCTGACCCATAATGATAAAATTCTTTATTCGATTTTTGTATCCTTGATGACACTTCTGTCTTAACCATCGATACCCTTGATTATAATCGATCCCAGATTGTGATACTTTTTTGAAACTGTGCACTCCTATTTCAATATATGTTCTTGTTCACAATTCCTATTTCTTCATCTAGCCACTAGATAATGTGCACATAGTATTATTAAATTACCCAAGCATTTTAGGTATTTTGTAATATGTATATGTAATATACATTCTACACACTTTATCACAGTAATTAACAGTAACATATATATTATACATGTATATAAAATTACATTTGAGGCTAGTAAAATATTAAATGGTACTTACTACATGAACGGTATAGACTTACTTGTAGATAGATTATATAATTCTCGTATATTGGACATTGATAGCCGAATTGTTGGATATATATTTTTTAACAGTTTTCATGTTGTATTTATTTACTTATTTATTTATTAAATCACCTTCAAAAATACATAAATAATTTCATTACACATAGAGAATAAATTGAACACAATTTCTCAATTCACACGAAATTAAGGTGATCCTGTTCCAAAAAGCAAGTATGTAGAAGGGTACAACGAAAAAAAAATTATACGTTCAAGTTGTGAATGAGTGAATTATAGAAACCATATTAAATATATAATAATTAATAATTTAATAAAACTATATGTTATAATAATGTCTGTTTAATTTTACACAGGTTATTTAGATTTGACGCCAATAAAAAATTTAATGGTTTATAAAAAAAGTCAAAAGTATCGTATGGTAGGACTTCGATGGAGCTATCTGAATAAGAATTCATCTTTCGACGGATTTTTAACCGAATTAAATGGAAACGATTCTGAAAACACAGATAGTGTGTCGATTATTCCCCCAGAAAAATGTTCTGCTTGGCCAGAGTACTACTGTTATACACTTTATAATTTGGACCCCAGTATACAATATAAATATGCAGTATGTATTGAATATTATAAAATAAAAATATTTTAATAAAAACCTTCTTGTTTTTTTGTATTTCATTAGATTAAACCCATGTATTCGGGTATTTCTGAAGGTTCGGATGCGTCTTCAATTTCTTTCAACTGCATTGATAATAATGGTAATAATTAAGTAATATTAATAGTAGTAAGTAATAATTATAGTAATAATTGTGATTGTTATCAAAAACTTATTAAGTCTATCTTAACTTGGTTTTCATTTATTAAATAATATACCAAAAATAAAAAACTGTAAACTTTGTGGTGTAGACGGTAAATATAAATTGTACCCAACCATGAATAATCTTTCAAGCCAATGAAGAGTAATATTTTTATAAGCATTGCGCGTGGACTTATTTTAAAATATTACCTCACTAAAAAGTATAGCATTTTAAATATTTCCTTTTTTAAATAACTACAAATACCTATTTGTCTATTTTGTCAGTTTATATTTTACCAAAACAATAAGAAAATATTGGTTTTTTAAATTTTATCATGAGCTTTCAAACTAAATTTTACTTGAATGCAATAGTTTAAGTTTTATCTACGAAGCATAATTTTGCTTTTATAGTAGCACAGATTATAATATGCGATCGTAACAAAATTATCACTCACTAGTTTATTATTATTCTATTAGTGCCCGGAGCTCCAACAAATTTACGCAGTGTTGATATTGGGAAAACCTATGTGACCCTCCAGTGGGATATCCCATGGGTATTCAATGGTATATTGGCAATGTTTGCTATAGACGGAAAGGAAATACCAGCTGAGCATATGGACACGATTAATCCTCAAATAATTGATGTAATAAAAGTTCCATTTAAAAACGAAGTTCCTTCTTATAATTATAACGTTAGTAAAATGCATTTTTGCTTTTTCAATTAATAAAACCGAATATTCTTGACTGATGGTTAATATAATATTTGTATACAGCTTACAGGACTAAAACCAGGTTCAACTTATTCAATCGGAGTGTTTTCTGTTATCACATCTGAAATTCGACTTAGCTCTGCAGCTAAAGTGATAATAACAACGAACAGCGTATTATAAGAATTTGGATACTGATGACATAAGTAGTTATTAAAAATAATTATTTTTAGTTGTTATTGCATTATTGTAATTTTATTAACTCTAGTACGTCACATGATATATTTTAATAATTTTTTTTTCATGTTTTGAACACACTAATTATACTGTATTTTATTATATTCTGTATTTAAAAATTTTATCAGCTTTACCTTACGTAATTAATATTATTATACTACATCGTATCATAAAAAAATGTGTGGTTGTATCAATTTTATACTTATCCCCTACACCGTGCCAATATATAATACTCTCCTCGCCCTTTATTTGTCAAATAAAAATAAAATGTGTTTCTATGATAAAAATAATAATTTTAACTTAAAATTTAAAAATACTGAGATCTTGGACTTGGGCTTTATTTCTGAATAATTGAGGGAAACCGCACTTGGCGTTGATACGAGGATACAATGAACGCTTTAATATTTCGAGCTTATCAATTTATTTCGTTACATCTGATAGCTTAGTACAGTAATGACCGGATGTCTTACTGTAAACGAGTTTGTTTTTTATAGAGGTAACTCAACCAAGGATACCATAGGTAATGTCCTGGACCTGACTTCCTGGGCCAATAGGGGCCCTTATCGATAACAGGAGTGCCTTGGGACCAAGTGGACGTCTCCCTGAGCCACGAGGTTTTTTCTTACTTGGTGAATATCCTGCGCTACTACATGAAGGACCGCAATTTGACCATTCGTTTTTAGGAAGTATTCAGCTGGGTTAAATTATAATACTTAAAGTTTCTTCTTAAAACCTTGATTGTCAATGATAATTATCATTATTTATGATAATTAATAATTAATGATATTTATCATGCAACCTTCCTTTGCATATTTTTCAATTTCTTTTTTTATTTTGTTCAATCAATACTGTTTACAGGAAAAATTACAAAACAATTTTTGATTAACCCTTATTAGATATAAATTCTGAGCGGAGCAAGAAGAGTGTGTATTAGTTTATTTTTTTTTCTATAAATAACTTTTTTACCAGTGATTTTGCTACGATTTTCAATTATAGCACTTTTTCTGAAAGGAAATCTAAATGGGATGGTACTTCAAGGCGGTCCTAATTTTATCGTCCTAGTTCTTTTCATAATAAATTGGAAAATTCAGAAAAAACATTGTAAAACCAGAGAAAAAACGTTTTTGTTGATTCAGTTAAAAAAATTCGCAGAGAATTGAAATTATTAATATATATATATATATTAATAACAACTTCTACGACATCATCTGAAGCCGAAAGATGTTTTTCGACACTATATGTATAAAATTTCTTTTTTCTAAATGGTATTAATTTGGTTAATTAATAATCTTTTATATTCATTCATAATTGTACTCAATAATTTAAAAAACAATTTTTCATCGCCCTCCCACTTTAAAAGCCCACGAGCCGCCACTGATTACACTAGGTTAAAAACACTTAAATTACATCTCTGATAATAGGTACGTAACATAGGTATGATGTATAATTATTAAAAGAAAATAACTATCAGTAGGAATGATACAATTTTCTAGAATATTATCAATTATCATATTATATTTATTTATGACAACCAAATTCTAAAAAATTTAATTTCACATCCTATAACGCAACAAAATAAACTATTTTTAAAATACATGTTTAAATAACATTAACGTTTCATGGTATCCTGGAACTGTTGGTTTTTTCGGTTTCAATTGTTGCAACATTTTTAGAAGTCGAAGAATTAAACACTGAAGTTTCATGTGACTTTTGTTGAATCATTAGATGTCGAATTCAAATCTATTTGTATATAAAGTTATATATATATATATATATATATCCATAATATAATTATTTCAATTTTTCATTTTCAAGTAATTAAGTAAATATAATTATCACGTTGATGGACTGTATGATAATAATACTGCTATAGAAATAATGATGAATTTTGATGTCTTGAGATAAAGTAAAATATCATAATCCTAAAATTATAAATATCTAGGTAATAAATAAAAAATTTAATTTTACTAAATAAGAATCTAAAAAAGATAGTTAACTATATACAGAGTATCCTACAGTTTATCTAAAATTTTTAGAATATTATCTTACACAAAATGGCTATTTTGAACATTTTGAAAATTGATAATATAAAATAATTTTTTTCAATAATTCAGAGATGAAAATAAAAATTTAATTTATCTCTACATATGTGTTCCTCTCGCACAAAAACCGATTAAAAAAAAATATATTGACAGAATTATTAGCATAAGGATGATACTATAGGACATTCTGTGTATAGTTAACTACTTTTTTTAAATTCTTATTTAATAAAATTCAATTTTTTATTTATTACCTAGATATTTAGAATTTTGGGATTATTATATTTTACTCTTAATCTTAAGACGTAAGATAATGCATAAATCTTTAATTTATGCTATTGTTATATAATGTGTTCAATCCATTTAAATTGAAAATCTATATGTATTTTAAACTTTATTCAACTTTCAATTTCACTATTTACACCAATTACAAATAATTGGTTTATTTTATTACCCGTATTTTTCTCTTTTTTTACTCATAAACGCTTAAATTATATAGTCGTATAGTTATATTATAACACCATCTTGAAAAATTAGAGTAGGTAATAAATATTAAAATAGAATAGCTTCTAATATTTAAATTTTTTAAATCTATCCCCACAAACCATAATATAAACTATACGCTATGGAATATTAATAATTAAATATATGTTTAAGTAGGTATACAATTTACTGTTTATTCTCTAGTTGTATTTATTCATTGGTATTTGTTGTAATAGTTATACTTGTCGGAACACTTTGCAATAATGTTTTAGCCTGGGACATCACTCCAAATGTATAATTAGATCCAGGCTTTAGATTCATTATCTATAAAACAAATTCAAAGTTCAATAACAGCAGGTAGGAATAATTAAAATCATAATATCAACAGCTCTCAAATTGAAGGGGGACTCCGTAATTTAACTAATTTTCTAAACGTTTTAATGTATGGTATCTCTGCTATTTGTTTTAAGAAGCACGCATGAAACGGTATATATTTTTGTATTTTCATCAAAATGTGTTTTCATTAAAATTTGAGTTTTTAACGTTTATAAAAAAAATAATCCCTCATGGCAAAGGACGTTATAATTATTACCCTTTTTTAATTTTTTCAATCCGAACACTGAATACCAATTTAAAACAAAAAAATAACTCTCTATGTAATTAATATTAAAATTAAAATTAATTTAATGTCTATGATAAAAACCATATTCTCCTGATTTATTAAGATAATGAGAAAAAATAAAGTATAATTATTAAATAATATAATACTTTTGATTATTTGTAAATAGATATTCAGTATTATATAATTTTTAGTTTCTTCAAACTACAATTTATAGTATTAGGAATTTTCAATAATTGGCGTAGAAAGTATCTATATGTTAAGAATCTTAACGGGAGAAATCATTGAGTGTGTAGGAAAAGTATTTAATAAATACGAAAGACTTATGATTAAATATAATTATAAATAATTGATTGGGTAATACTATTTATTATGCTCGTAGGTAAACACAGAGTGTATAAGCGTGCTTCCCTATTTTTTTTTTTGTTAAATTTTACATATTTTATTCAAATTCTGTTTTTTGAAATTTTCAAGTGTAGTTAAAGCCGATATTTTCGAATACTTAGATTTTTCACAACCTTTAAGTAGTATCCTGAGGAGTGACCAACTTGATTTTCAAACGAGAACCTATATTAAAAATTCCATAAATAGACGGAGTATTACTTTAAATAGATTTTGGTGTCAACATTTTTGATTTCTGTCAATACGTTAACGAGATATTTCACTTTTAAGTTTAGGTAGGGGGAGAGTAGTGGAGTACTAATGAAATGCTACTCACCGTGCCACCACACAAATGATACTCTACTTCTCTCTTCATATCTCATCTTAAAGTGAAATATATCGTTAACAGGTAGACGGAAATCAAAAATGTTAATATCAAAATTTATCTAAATCAATACTCCATCTATTTATGGAATTTTTAATATAGGTTTTTATTTGAAAAACCAAAGTTGGTATCACCACCGGATATTTCCCTATATGTTGTGAGAAATCTAATTATTTGAAAATATCGGTTTTGACTACATTTAAAAAAAAAATAAGAATTTGAATATAATATGTAAAATTTAATCGAAAAAGTTAGGTGAGCACGGCTAGCCAATTATCCTATATGTTTTTTTTTTATAAAAAAACTATATTTTTATAAAAAATATTAAGTAACGATTATTTTTACTAAATTTATCTCTACACGTTGTATGGACAATATTAGGAGGAGATTGAGAAAAATCTAAAAGTATCAGACATCAAAGCTTGTAGTTGAATGGCGATAATATATAAATAAAAATAATATCTTTCTTATATTATTTTTGATTACCGTATAGCTATATGTAGGCGTTTCACCAGTAAATTTTTCTTCGAATTCTTTAATTTCAACATCATCTGAAGATAATATTTCTTCCGCGGTAATAATGAACTTTTTCAATCCACTATTTAATACCCATGGAATATCCCATTGTAGAGTAACAGTATCGTTTTTAACATCTCTAGTTCTGAGATTTTTTGGAGGCTCGGGTATTTCTAAATATGAAAATTTACAATTAATATAAATTTTATACTATGATTATTCTGTTTAAGTATTTTTAATGTTACAATCAGAAGTCGTAAGTTCATGCATTTGTCTGTTTGTTTTTTTTTAGTACATAAGAAAACATGTTACCTAAGTAATGTACGAATTCGTTTCAAAACAACATAGTAACGAAAATATAATGTTTAAGTTAGTACTCGTACTGGACTGGATACGACCTAACCAAACCTAAGTGGTAAAATTAGTTGCCAATATCCAAAATATTTTTTTAGTGACCGATACTAAACGAAGTTATTTTTAATAATTATATTTATGTAAAATATTAATTAAAATTATTTTTAATCAAGTTTACAACTTTATTGATAAGACCCCTAGTAACCTCATTTAATAATAATGTGCGTTATTTTGTGATAAACTCTCATAGCCTATTCATTCTTATATATACTAGATTACATATTTTACAATTTTTACGTTTCTTACGTTTTTTAGTGCATGAACTTACCAGTCCTGCATGACTATCATGGTATTTAACTTACCTTTAACGTTAGCGTCAAATGAAATAGACACAAATTCACCATGAGGATAAACTGCTACAATAGGTCTTACCTAATTAAAAACAAATAAATAGGTACATTTTACATAAGTTAAGCAATTCATTTTTAGTTAAAAAAATTAATTATTTAGAAATAATATTGTATTATGGGTACTTTAAGTATGTAATGTTCACTCGCAGTTGTACTAATATTCTTATTATTAAATGTGTGACAGTAATATTCTGGCCAAGCAGAACACTTCGTTGCGTTATTTATAGTTTCATGCATTAGTTTTTCATTATTGGGTGTGACTAAAACCACATCTAAAATTGTGTTTTCTTTAGTACATTTCCAACGAATTCCTATCATATGATTCTTTATATTCGTTTTATAAACCATTAGATCATTAATTGACGTCAAATCTAATTATTTGTCAAAATATATAATATGTTAGTTTCATATACGTAGACAAATAATATAATTATGACAGTTTGGTAACTCACTATTAATCTCAAAATTAAATTTCAAAAATGTATCCGGGTTGAAGCCGAAATGTGTTTTTATAAAAACTTTCATTTCATATGACGTATTTTGGTTGAGATTATCAAAACAAATTTTTGTTTTTTTTGTTTCCATTGTTTGATTGATTCCAGTCTTTATGTCCTACGATAAAATAACACAATTTTATATATTTAAGTAAATAATTAGTATGGTAATTTGAATAAAAGATACCTTTAATTCGATATAGTAATTTAAAAAGAATCCGTTTAGGTCTTTACAGTTTTTGGATACATCATCCAATTCAAAATTTACCGAATTATTTGTCACATAAATTGATTCATTGTTAATCAATTGAGGCTTTGTCTTTGGATCTAATAAGAAAAAATATATTGTATCATAATCCAAATTTTGTAATAAATATAGATCTTTGAATGAATTAGATAAAATTTTACATGTTGATTCTGTATATAAATACACCATATTGTCTTGTTGAATATTATCGTTTTCATCATCAAAAATTCTAATTTGTAGACTGTATTGAGAATTTGGTACTGTATCTTTTATTTCATAGTTTTTTTCGTTGATAATTTTCTTAGTCCATTCACTTTCTTTTATATCTTCCAAAGAACAACTTAATATACTTTTGAGCTAAAAATGTTGTTTTATTCACATACTTATAAAATAATACAGAAATACGTGGGAGACTGTATCATGTAGCGATTTAGGACAAATAGATTATGTTAATTTATACATTACAGTGCGACAAATAGGCGAAAGAGCAGAAGAAAAGGCACGTATACATATTGTCATATTATATTAATAGCTGAACGAGAATGTATGTACCTATCAGGTATCTACACACTCGTATAAGCTAATGTATTTATAAATCTTAATAAATTACTTTGTATTTAATAATAACTGGTTTTTCAACTGAAGTATTGTAGGAATTCAAAGATTCCAAATCCCATGATACTTTAATCGAACTATTTTTGATGGTAGTGACAATATCTTTTATTTTAACGTCTTGGTTTACATAAAAATTAAATTGATCTTATTATTAATACTTCATTTAAAATTAAAATTAATATTTACTTACCCATCATTGACGGATTAACAATTGTTTTGGACATTGAATTTAAGTACCCCTTAGACGTTTTAGGTGTCATTGTTATTGTATAGTTATAACCCGGATATTGATATCGATGATTTATTATGTAACTATTGATTGAACTTGGTATTATTTCTTGTATAGAGGAAATTTCTTTTTCTGATTGATATAAAGTTAACGTTAAAACATATTGTTGAACTTTGCAATCTAATTTTTCAGTATGTATCTGTAAATTCAAAATGTTTATGAAGGTAAGTAATAGACAATTGTTATTTAAGCAGTTTGACCATATTTAAAAGTAAATTATTTTATTGTACTTATACAAGATTTTCCAAATTCATGTTACAGTCAAATTATCAATGAAAATACTTTTTTTTAAATAAATTTCTTGAGGAATATTTCATCAACGGGTTGACAAGAATCAAAAGAGTCAACACCAAAATATATTCAAACTCTTCTTCTTATCTTGTCCGGTGTTGGAATTATGTTATGTTTATTAATTTCACACAATTTCGATAAAAGCAAAAAAAAATAAATTAAATATTGTAGATATTTTGTTTGAGCATGTAGTATGGTCTTTTCGTTAGCTAAAGCCAAGTCATCTATTGTGCATTCTGGTGGAACTAGGGCGTACACTGGTGAAATTGTTCATACGATTGGATTTCAATACCAGCTTCATAACAGGAAAAATATCGCGAAATAAATCTAATCAAAACCGATAGTAAAATTTCCAGGCATTCAAATTCAAATACCCCATTTCAGGGCCACCTTCCTCAGAAATTAATATTTAAACTAAAACCACATCTATTTGCGGAATATAGGTTGTTATTTGAAAATCAAAAATTGATCGTGGTTTCACTTCCATAAAAAAGGGCGAACAAATAAGACTGATATAACATTTTAAAAAGTTTTTACATAGGTAAATTTAAAAAGAAAAAAAAATAAGTACTTCATGGAAAATTTGACTGTAAAATTAGATTTGACAGATCCTTTATATTTTAAGTAACATTGTAAAAGAGTGAATTAACTATAAATTATACGAGTACAAGATTTCAATAATAATTTATTATACTTACATTATTCCACGTTATGTTGGTATAAGTTTCTTTTTTTATTGTTGTAATGGTATAATCATTTGTATAGGGTTCTGTAAAGAAAAATCAGTTTTTATTGTAGAATATTATAGTTATATAATACCAAACATTTCATTATTATTTTATAATTTGTGTCATCAATGCAAGATGAAATATTGAAAATATTATTTTAAAATATGTAGGCAATAAATATATTAAACATCGATTGTAATGTGTTCTGTATAAAATAATTATTAATGTATATACTTATAAATTAGATAGCCACAACAATTTACATGGATACGATGTTTGCATGAACATTAGAAAGTAGAAGGGTAGATTTTTATGGTTTTTAGAGATAATTTTAAATGTAGCTATTATAACATTTTAAGGCGTTCTCCACTCTAACTGATTATGTAAATTTCAAATATATTAATTAATATGTAATATGTAATATATAATATATATTAATATTATAAATAATATGCTTAAAATTAGGGCCCAGATTTAAATACATTTAAAATATACAACAAAGTGATTAAAAATGGCAAAATATCCTTAACAATATGTATACAGTAAAAATACTAAAGGGTTTAAAAGTCCTCTTCTAACGAATATAATTTATTAAATTAAAATTTCTAACACTATTAAACTAGAGGAAGGACATTTAAACTTCTTTACCTATTTTTTTTTTTTTTTAGATGTCGAGCGTAGCAAGAGAGCTTTTGGTTTTACTAAGATGTTTAGTTTTTTTTTTCTTTCTATCTTGGTTCTAGTCTGTGGACACGTTTTTTCACGATTTTTACGTGTAATGACTTTTTTGAAAACTCAAGTTGCCTAAATTGTACTTTAAACAAGTTATTTTTTGATTTTCGATACCATTAATCAAATAAAAACACTTAATTGGGAAAAAACGTAGGAAACGTACAATATCAAGACTTCATTATTTTATAAAATCACGGACGACGTTTTTTACCAAAAAATATCATTTAAACGAAAAATCACATTTTATCTTTAAGCTTATGCAAATTACTTACGTTTACACGATGTTTTATATGTATCATATGTTATATCTGCATCGTTAAAATTTCCATCATTAGCTAAAATCAAAACACCAACTTTATATGACGTGTCTGGTGTTAAGTCATTTAACGTTTCTGTGACAGTACTAACATTTTCGATTATTTCTTTAAACTCAGATTTTAAAAATGTTTCTTCATTTAATGGCTAAAAACAATAATAGGATTTAGGTATACATAAAATATAATATTATCAGCTGTCCCTCACGGCTTCAACCGTTCACAATATTAAACTTTAATTAGTAATTAACAGTGTCACCAAGGTCATCAATCATTTTAAATAATTCAACTTCTTCACTTCACCTTAATATGGGTTGTTTTTCTTTTCTTTAAAATAACAAGGTTTCGCGGGACAAGCTATTTTCAAATTTCTTCAAAACTGGTGAGCAAATTAACTATGAGAACGTAATCAACAAATGACAGAGTTACATTTCATAAAGTGAGTAGTTACAGCTAGTATAGCTATAGTAGTTCCAGTGACTTCAAAATTAGAACTCTATACATTTATTGGTGCAATTTAAGCCCAAATATTGGAGTGCTGAAATTATGTAATGCTCACTAACCCGAGCTTTACAGAGTAATACACATTACACACACCTTCAAATATCCAAATACTCAAAGTATTAAGTTAAAGTATTAAACGGTAATATCATTGTGTAACCATTTACCATTTTATTTATAACCGTAGTCNCAAGCTTTTCAAACGATTTCCGCTTGTGATTTTCTTATGGGATCGAGAGAGATAAACAATACTGGGGCGAGCTCTTACCAACATCGCCCGTAAGACGAAAACGAGCCATGTCTTGAACGTTACCCAGGGCAAACAAATTGCCACCAACTTACAAATGTACTAAACAACCTAAACGTCTCATAATAAATTGATTACTTTCACTCATCCAATTTTAAAAATTAAAAAATATTTGAACTTGTTCAAACTAGTCGATAGATCAATGGAGTGTATTTATAAGATTTGTATTACCAATAATAATGTTATATTATCATATTTTTCTATCGGCTGAGAAACATAGAAATACGAGTATATCAAGAAAATTTGACAAATTTGTATTTATTTATTTTTAATTTTTTTAATAACCTAAATTAGTTAAGAACAATGTTGTATAAAAGAAAAAATAAAGAAAAAAATTGGTTAATATGTTAAAAAGTCTGTTTTGTTAATTTTGTTATTCCTCTGATTTTAAGTAAACGATTTAATAGTATAATAGTTATTGAAATTCATTGAAATAATTGTTTAAAAACTTACTTTGTATAATAATTGATAATATTTCATTTTTATGTATCTATTTCCACCATTTATATTATTTGATTTAAAATTCAACTGTATTTGTATGGACTCATACTGGTTCAAAATTTGTGTTGGTGGTTTAATTAAGTATGGGTATTCTAAAAAGTCAAAACATTATATTTAATGTATATTATAATTTTCACCCCCCCCCCTCTTCTGAATTAAGTAACAAACTAATAACTAACTATAGAATAGTCTTTATTTTTCAAATTTCAGATAAAATAATTTTTCCAGTAAGTTAAAATCGAATATTCTTGGTATGGTTAATATTTTATGTTTAATGAATTAAGCGATAGTATGAAAATAATGATATAGGTAAGTACATATCTACACATACATGATTTCTATTTCCATATGCTCGTAAAAAATGTAATTAAATTTTAATAAGTAGGTAGATATAAAACGAGTAGAATACATTTAATTTAATAGTAACTATATAACCTATATAATATTATTATGTATTAATTCAGAAAAATTTGAATATCCCCGAAATTATGTAAGCAATATAAAATTGTATTAGTGTACTGTCTATTAAGTGTTGAGTCAACATGATTTCATAAAATTATTCTATTATAATAAATTAAAGTTTTTACTTTCTTGGCATTTTGGTGATATAAATCCCTTTGAACATCCTTTGGAACAAATACCCGTATATTTATTACACATATTTTCTAAACAATTTGACGAGCAAAATTGCTCACAATTCGCACCATATTTATTCGATTTGCAATCTAATTAAAACAAATGTATAAACGCAATGAAAAAATTATGTAGAACTATTAAATTAGTTGCTTATAGACACTTATGTTTATAAGCTTTAATTCTGAAATAAATATGTATTGTACCTTCGTTACATAATGGACCTGTTAAACCAACTGGACATGTACATCCATAATTAGTACACATTAATAAACCTCTACAATGTTTATTTTTAAGAAAAGAACAAACATCAGTACAATTGCTGCCATACAAATTTTGCCCACAACCTGAAAAATGCAGGTATTGAATATTCCATAATGTTCAACGTTCAAAAATTGTTTAGGTTAATATACCGATAAACCACGACTTATGTTTTAATACTGCAATCGACTATACTACTATAGTATATTATCTTTTATTTTTTATAGGTCTTAGTCTATTATAGATACTTTAATATAATTGTATTATATTTTATGTAAGTATATCGGTACATCTATCTTTGGAATTGACACCTACGAATTGTAATATTACCTGTCTCACAAAACTCTCCCTTAAAACCAGGAGGACAAACACATTTTGAATTTTTTATCTTCAGTCCACCATTTAAACACAATTTTGTAGAGGTTTTAATCGTAGAACTATGGATTGCCGGGCGTTCTATACCTATGTGTAAATATTACAAAAATATAACTTAAATTGTATGTTTTTCAAATTTTGATTGCATTTAATTAATTATTAATTTATTATTATTTTTTAATTATCAAATTATTGATATTGATTATAATTTTCTACTTTTACCAGTAGAAATATAAAAATTTAAACTATACAAAACCATAAGAATCAAATTTAATTGATATGTCTATAATTTTTTTTAATGCAGTTTTATTTTCAAGAATTAATATATAATCTTTAGCGTTCGGGACTTCTTACACTTATTTTGTGCTTTTTTGATGATTCAACAGCTTTTTTTTTGTGAAATTTAAGTGAAATAAGTTCTAAGCCCTAATATTCACATAACGAAAATTGCACTTAAAATATTAGTAAAGGTAACTATAATACAAAATCAAAGGTTAATATATTTAAAAATATGTACCTACTAAAATAATATGAATTTTGCATACAATAATTTTCAGCCCTGTATAAATACTAAACAATTTGATACGAGGTTTATCAGTTATTATGATAAAATAAGGGGTAAATTAAAAAAATGAACTGCATGTCGAAATGTATTTATATACAGGAGTTTTAAGGGTTAAATACATACAAATAGCTCGATGAAAATCTATGATAAAAATATTACGTAATTTGGAAAATATAAATATAATATAATAATGTACTTTTCCGCTTTACTACTTACAAAAATTTACTTAGCTACGATAAGTATATCAATCATGTTACTGTGATTTGCAACCACTAGATATTTTATAACATTAATATGTTTATGGTCTTCATTAAAACTTTTCATTAAAATTCAATAAATGATTAAAAAATCATCTTTAATAATCTACTATTAACGCTCTCTAGAACAATTTAAAAAAATAAAAACACTCGATTTGTAATGGAAAAGCACATTATTAGATATGGTCAAAAAAAAAATAATGAAATTGAGACCAGATTGGCATGGGAATCTAAACCGTGTGTTTAATAAAGAAAAATTAAAGAAATTTGTTTCGACGAAAAGAATCTATAATGCTCCGAAAAAAAAAAATTTAGTCATATAGAAAAATAATAATATGCCTATACCTGTTGTAAATATATACCAATGTATTGTATATTTTAGATGAAATACATTACCATACAAAAATATAAAATACTAGCTGACCCGGCAATGCTTCGCCATTGCAAGATTTCTCAAATATTAATTTGCTATTTATTTTCTGGATGATTATTTTTATTTTAGACCACTTTTAGTCACGTCTCCATGGTAATGTAGCCATGTAAATTTAGCGTCACCACCGCGGATTCTTCATAATGTTGAAAAAAATTTATATCGGTTGTGTCAATAGAAAAATTGATGCTTTTTGCAAATTTTTTTTATCTAATAGATTTAATGTACGAAGCGCTAAAATTAGAGTTCGTGTATATAAACTTTGTAGGTATAACTATGGATGGAACAAAAGATATTAATTATGCCAGTATTTTGATAATTCAAAGACTTAAAAAATTTCTTTGTAAACGANTTGTAGTCTTGTACCGTTGTAAAGTGTGGGTGGGCTCAAATTTCTCATTAAAATAATAGGTGCCCCTATTTTTAAAATCAGTGTATGTGGTGGGACTCCATAAGACGTTAAAGAGTTAAGACATTCAGTTGGGAAATGGTGACAAAATAGCCCTTTCTTGAAACCATTTCAGTGATTTAGAAGATATATTTTGAATGTACACGTTTTGAATCAATTTTGTTATATTGGGTACTCAATTACAGAAACTGTTAATATTTATTTTATCATTCGTTGCTTGAAATTCGCCATTGCCTATTAAAAGTAAATATTGACAAAATTTATATTATCTTGATCTGTACATATCACTTTCATATTAGTTTTTAAGTTCTAATATTTTTATATAAGGCCATAAGTAGGATCTTTTCAAAGACGTGCGATAAACTTCTCGGAACAACGCCGATATCAAACACAACACTAAAAGGTCAGGTTGCAGGTAGCTGGAAATCCATGGGCCGCCGTGCCGCACAATATGTACAATAATATTTTTAGGTATACAATTATTTGAATTAATAATAACTAATTATTAATTAACTTTATCAGACTAAATTTATGCCTGAAACCTTCTCTATGATGTCATCTTTAATTTAAAAAAAATTGCACGACGATTGAGTAAGTAGTTTTGGAGTTTATCCCGAACAAAAAAAAGCGACTTCATTTTATATAGTAGTATAGATATAGATATAGATTAAAGAAACATTTTTAATTTATCTGGGATTTTCAATATTAAACCGTTAATCTATTCGGTAACAAATATTTATATAAATTATTGTACATATTTTTATTTTTTTTTTTTTTTTGTTATTTGGAACTTGTTGAATATTGTGACAATATTCGAATACATTATATTCACAACTGAAAAATAGTCCTGCGATAATAGTATTGACATACTGTTATTTTGAACGATTAAGGGGAAAACTTTATTCTAATTTATTATTAATTACAATAAAGGCTTACCTAAGGATAATGTAAATTATTTTATATTACCATATCCAAAAATCCTGAATGGTTTTGATTCGTTAATTAAATTACTTTCTGCCATAAGTTGAACATCTTTATCTAAGACATAATCAAATTTTACATATTAATTTATTTTTATTAAACGTATTTAATAATTTCCCCATAATCAATGATAATATAAATTATTATTATTAAATAATAAAAGATTAGAGTAAAAACAAAATTATTAAAATAGCTAATTCTCGTAAATAAATATATAAATAAAAATGTGTATAAAAAAAATAATAAATTAAAGAATGAATGCGTCACACAAAGTATTATAATAAGTGTATTATACGACCGGTTTCGAAATAAAAATTCATCATAAGGTATATCACAGTAAAAAAGTAAAACACGACTGAATATAAAAAAAAAACTGATACCGGAGATGGGAGAGGCCTACTGTTGTAGGTGAGGAGTTGGGAAGGTGAGATACATAAGGTTATTTCATTTATATCTGTAAGCGACGATAAATCATTGCTTGACGACAGACGATTCCGAGCACAGTTCGGTAATACATAATTTGAAGTGCCGTATTATTTTTTTGCGAATTTTGTTTAAATTTTATTTCAAAACGCTTAATAAAAAAAAAGTCGTCTGATGATTTTGAAAATTTTACTACGTCTAGGGAAATCAAATATAAGTATTATTACCAAGTTTCAAATCTACGTGTGTTTATATCGAATTACAGAAAAAAACTCCTAAAAATTAAAATTTCTTAAAGCTCAAAAGTGACACAACACTTTTGGCGATGATACCGTTAGAAATTAAATCAAAAGGGCAATAAAAAGGGTATCTAATGATTTTTCGATTAAATCATTTTTTCTCGTAGAAAACGTCGTCCGTATTTTTATAAAATAATGAAATCATGAAATTATACGTTTTCCTATGTTTTTCTCCACTTAAGTTCTTTTATTTAAAATCGAAAATTGACCATCTAGAGAATTTGATCTTTCAGAAAAGTTGCTACACGTAAAAATCGGAGCAAGTTTACTAGTAAAAAACGTGTCCACAGACTAGAACAAAGAAAACCAAAGAAAAAAAAAAATACAAATTGATTGTTTTGTATAGAAATAATTTATTTTAATAGAAGAGATTATTTAAAATGGGTTATTACTAAACAAAGATATGTTAAGAAATATAAATTATTTGGCTATTATTCAATATCAAAAATGTATTCATATAAGATATTATTTTTAAAATCGATTTGTACATTTAAAATATTATTAAAATTATTTTTCTTTATTTTATTGTAAATATGTAATACTCGTGTATTACATTTTGACTGTGATATACCTGATGATGAATTTTTAATTCGAAATCGATCGCACATATCAAAATACTCCAGGTGACGCATCCATTTTTTTATTTATTATTTTTAATTTTTATATAAACATTTTTTATTTATATGTTTATTTACTATAATTAATATTAACTTACACGCCGTAGAAATTTATTAAAAGTTTCGGAAACAGAATATTCAAATGATTAATGAAAATTGCGATTAAATTGTTATTGTTAGCATTAAAATCGTATTCTAACAATGAAGTATTTTTCCTGTCTGTTAAACACGACTTTGACCAGAATATACAATTTTTTTTTTTTTGCATATACTTTGCAATTTTTTGCAATTCCTTTTATGTTCTACGTAAGTACGTTTTTTAAAAATATAAAAAACATCGATACAGAGTTGAGTGTTTACGAACAAAATTCAAAGCGTTCAAAAATCTGATATTAAGTTAAACAAGCAGGCAGTTATTGATATTATATTGAATACAGATTTTTAAATTTCAATTTTTATATTGAAGCTTGAGTGGGTATTAGATAATTTTGTTGATTTTGGGTTCCCTTGGTTAAACGAAAAACTATTTTAATTTAAAGTTGCCTAAACTAATCGATTAACCGAACCCCATTCAGAATAAGTTTTTTCATTTGTTATCGTGTTATACCGTTGACTTAAGTATAACAAAACCTATACAAAAGAAATTACGTTGATATTCATAATATGTACCTTAACAATTTCTCACCTATACATCATGTGGTCAAATAATGTAGCACAGCGTGACTGTTTTTTTTTTAATCATGTTTTTAATTAATATTGATATAAGTAATTATTTATTTAAAGAGTAAAATACCTTGACTTTCTGAACATACGGCTATTTTTATGAGCCCAAATATCATTTCATCAAAACCGGGTTCATAATTATTATCCTTAACTTTAAAAACTATTGATAGTTGATATTTTTTATCTTTCATAAGATCAATGTCCATAATTTTCAAGTGTTTTATTACTTCCTGCGGGTATGCAAAAATAAATTATTTGGTTGATTTACATATAAGCACAAACTTTAATATTCTTAGAAACTATAGAATAACATTTATTTCACTTACACTTTTTTCCAATTTGACAATAGCTATCGGGGATTGATTTGTTTCATTTAATACTTTTATTAAATCCACACTTACATCGAATGTAGATTTCAATTTATGTATATACGTTATTATTAAACATGTTTGTTTTTCATCGGGTACCCATGATACTGACAAAAAATATCGAAGATGCGTACCACCAAAATGATTATATTTAGACGAATTATCATGATTTTCATATTGATAATCTAATGCAGAATAACAGTTTTCATACATTTCTGGAAATAAAATTGATAAAATTTATTAATATCGTCATTCAAAATTCGTGGTTTAAGTAGTTAAGTCAGATTTTGGGAATGTGCCGAATGTAAAAATGTGTGTTAAGCCTAATTCGTAATAAACTTGAGTTGTAAGTTAATATGTATTAATTTTCTAATTTAACTATAGTTCATTTAGTTTTTGCTATAGAAACTATAAGGATGAAAAAGCTATCCTAGGATAATGGGGACGGATGTAACCATTTTTAAAGGTAATTTAATGTACATTTTTCACAACAATTAACCATTGCTAATGAAAAAACGATCCTGACTGGACTTCGGTTGATGATGTTGGTTTGTCAACAACATATTTATGTTACATAATGGCAAAATAATTACATATGCATTATATGTTTTCTTTAATAATATTTTTTTAATAATGTACTTATTTTCCCGTCTTTCCTACGTTTATCCTAATTCTTCTTATGTATTGAGAAAACTCCTGTGAAAATAAAAAAAAACCATTCTAAAGTACTCCCTAGACAGATTTCCGTTTAGAAAAAATACTATCATTGTAAATCGGAGCAAAATTTCTAGTAGTAAAGTTGCCCACAAAAAAAAAATAAACATCATTGTAAAACCATGACCTTCTTCACTCCACTCAGAAACTAAAAAATATCACACACATACGCATCAAAGAAAATTATAATGGCTGCTTGAAAAACCGGGAAAAAATTGAAGAAAAACGGGGAAATGTAAGAAATGTTGGTATTAGTTAAAAAATATTATGGCTTTTTATTTTCCTGTGTACAATTTTTCTACCTGTAAGTTTGATCCAACATTTAATTATAGCACTATTTAAAAAGAAATCTGACTGCGGAAATACATTGGAAAGGTCTTTTTTCGATTTTTTCAAGATTTTTCCCAGAAAATGTAAAAACAAGTGAAAACATAAGAAAATCAAGAAAAACTTTGGAAAAACGAGAAAATCGGTACAATATTAAACAAATATCATTAAAAAAAAATACATAATGCCTATTTAATTATTTAACCATATTAAGACATATATAATATTGACAAAGTATAACTATCAACTGAACTCCGCTCAAAATCGTTTTTTCATTAACAATGGTTTATCGTTACTTACAGATATACATTAAATTCCCTTCCGTATCCCACCTTCGTAACTTCCTATCAACAACTGTGGCTGCACCCACGTGTGAAGTATGAGTATCTTTTTTTGTTAATAGTATTATAAAATAATACTATTTATATTCAATCGTAATACTTAGAACTAAATTTACCACTACCACTACAGTTTAAAAAAATAACATCTACATTTCGCAAGAAACGATAAACTATTGTCGTTCGTTGATTACTCGAATTATTGGAAGATACTGTTTAAAATTATATAATTATTTGAGAATTGTTCTTTTGACCAATTTTTGTCACTGTTTACCATCTCAATAAAAGAGAGAGTTTGGGACACTATTAATTTTGGACAATGCATTACATGTTCCCCCGTCTTTCACCCACTATAGGCCATGAAGACGATTTAGAAACAAAGAGAAAACATATAATTTTGGATACAATATTTCTTTCACGATCTATTGATAAGAATGGGTGATGAGACAAACTTATAATTGTTTTTTTTTTTATTTGAAAAATGATTCATAATATCATTAACCAACTAAAACAAATTTCATACCATTTCAAACAATAAAATTGTTTTTCGGTATTAAAACATTTGATGAAAAAATTATGAATATAAATTTCTGGTAAAACCCAGATAACTCCATACAATTTAGGTTAATATTAACTCTCATCTCAAAGTAATTATGAAAATCAAATCAAATACTACGGAAGCTTTGTATAATGGTTTAATGTATTTAAATTGACTTTAAAATTAATGTTATCGTAAATACAATAGTTTTAAAACGTTTTTTTTTTTGTCTCCTGAAAATTTATGAAAAGTGAAGTTGTTTCACTATTGCACTGACTCCTTTTTTTTGTTATTACACAAGGAGAAATTAGTATACTCTGAAAAATACTGCGATCCGAACGTCATTAAAGTATCCCGTATAAGTATTTTGATGGCACCACCATGATAAAGAATCGCTAAAAAAATGATAATCTACCTATTTTTACTTCCCCCTTCCCTGAAACCGATGGTATAATGTAGGATATATAGTATAATATAGGTAGAATATACAGTATGTGCTCACCAAATATATTCCGTTCTAAGTTTGTAAATTATTGCGATTTATGAAAAACACAATAATTAAAAAAAACGTATAAATTGTTGATTATATCAAAGCGATTGACTTTTATTCTAACTACATCATTACAACTGTGATCTAATGTAAGCGTGTTTTGTTTTTAAAATTACCTGTTTTCTGATCCTTTAATGATTCTGCGGCGTTTCTATCGGGGTCACAACTGTTACCTATTTGTTATCAAACATTTGATGTATTAAAAACAACACTTTAAATTAGTAAAAATATGAACCTATGTATTCAATATATTACCGTCCAATTTAAACATTTTATGTCTTGTATACTTTGTGATATGTTCAATAACCCCATTGGTTTGAATTGATCCATTTTTTAGAACGTTAAACAATAAATTTATGTTTGATTTAGAATTTTTATAGGGTTTCTGTTGTACCA
The DNA here is from genome assembly GCA_902439185.1 of Cinara cedri. Classification (NCBI taxonomy): domain Eukaryota; kingdom Metazoa; phylum Arthropoda; class Insecta; order Hemiptera; family Aphididae; genus Cinara; species Cinara cedri. The sequence continues at coordinate 1,882,269 of CABPRJ010000480.1, forward strand.
ACCCGGTAGTTGTTGTTTTCGAATTTAATTGAATTGAAAAATGTCCATTATAACTGGTTAAGCAATGTCTATCAATTAATCCTGTTCCTGATAATATATGTAAAATAAATTTAATATAAAATCAGAATATATACTTACTCATAATTAATTCTAAATAACGACATTGAATTATTAATTATTAGTTATATTATAATTAAAATATAAGAAGACATATCTCCTCAAAAAGAATAGTTTTCTTTTAATACATACTTAAAATATTATTAAGTTATTATTATTCGTATATATTTTCAAATTGTACAAAATTGTAAAACATTTTTATAAAATCATCACCAATCTCTTTAAAGTACATTTTAAAGATATGTACCTACATAATAATATAACTGTATTTTATTGTGTAAGATTAATATTGTACAAACCGTTAATGCTAAAATCAATCGAATCCGTGATTTTATAAAGCGTGGTGGTGTCATCCACCCACTTATCCATTTTCGAAATATAATCTAAACACAAAAAAAATTAACATACACTATTAAAATATAATTTATCACGTTAATATATACAGAATTAAAAGAATTAGATACTTAAACGTTTATAGTTTATATTTCGAATAGGGGTTGAATTATTTATTACATTTTAAATTCTAATGGAACGAAGAAGCTTATGGTTTTACAAGGATGTTTATTTTTTTTTTTTATCTGAGCGCAACTTTTCTACCAGACGACTTGCTCGAATTTCTACCTGTAGCACCTTTTCTGAAAGAAAATCGACGTGAAGAAGTAGTAAGAAAGTAATTTTTTAATTTTCAAGAGTTTTCTCATCAAATGCGAAAAACCGAAAAAAAAGGGAAAATTTACGAAACATAATAAATATAATTTATGATTTTTTTTTTTTTAAAGACAACTTTTTAACTAACAATTTTGCTCCAAATTTTAATGATAGCAATATTTCTTTAAGGAAATTTCACTAGAGAACTACTTTAGAGAAGTAACCTTTTAGATTTTCTCAGAAGTTTTCTCATCAAAATTTAAAAACCGGGAAAATCGTAGGTAAACTGGTAAAATTGGTACAACATCAAACAAATTTTATTAAAGATATATATAAAGCTTATTTAATTATTGTACTATAATATGACATATATATATATACTGTTTACATCAGTTAAGTTCACTATCAACTGAACTCCGCTCAGAAACGATTTTTAATAATTAATGGTTTATCGTTACATACATTAAATTCCCATCTATATCCTACTTTCCCAACTTCCCTCCTAATTCCCATTATCTTACCTTTTTTTTTGCCATATTTAAATTTTGTAATTATTTATAAATTTCTTGTATCAAATTCTAAAGATTTGGCCGAGGTTTTTGTGCTATTAGTTTATTGTATTTTGCTCGATTTTAGAAAATCAGAGAGCAGTATAATATAATGTATAAATATAGTTAAGATACCAAATATATTTAAAATAATATTAATATATTTACTTGTTCAGGAATTTTTTTCTAGAATATTTGGGAAACAAGTTGTTCTATAATTTTATATTCATGTTATTTTTTGTCATCCTTATTTTTGAAGATAAAACCACTACCTACTTTTGATTTTGATTTTCATATGGCAACGTATATTTAAAATTTCACAAATAGACGAAGTATTAGTTAAAATAAATTTTGGTGTTGACATTTTTGTTTTCCGTCAATCTGTTGGCAATTTTTATGTTTGGGTTGGGGGAAAATGGTGGTGCATTATTAACACGCCGCACATTGTACCGTCACACACATGATATTCCGCTACTCTCCCCCTACCTAAACTTAAAAAAGAAATATCTCGTTAACGGGTAGACGGAAATCAAAAATTTTAACACCAAAATTTATTTTAACTAATACTTCGTCTATTTATGAAATTTTTAGGTTGCCATTTTAAAATCAAAAGTAAGTAGTTGTTTTACCTTTAAAAATAAGAGTGACAAAAAATAACATATATATAAAATTATAGAGCAGCTTGCTTCTTAAGTGTTCTAGGAAATAAATTCCGGAAAAAGTTAATACTTTCTGAGATAATGAGTGCCTTATAATAGATTGATCACATCGTATAAGTGCCTATATAGCAACCTGGGTAATTGCAGAATTGACCATTTAATTATGTTCACGATTAATAAATTATAATATATTACCTAATTTAAAGCATTTTAATATTTATTATTTGTTTGAATATCCATAAAATGTTAAGACAAGGTTTATTGGAAACGAAATATACTACGGACATAATTTATAATAAAAAAGAAAAACATAAGTAAAAGAAAGAAAATAGTTACATTTTTTTTAAACGTAGTATCTATTCAAAATAATATAATGTAAACACACTTACCATTATTATGGCAAAAAAATTCAATTTTTGGTTTAGAACATACGTTCAAAATTTGTAAGCAAAACAAAAAATATGCACATAATAACAAATTATTCGTATGATATTTCAAAAATATATTAAATCCACACACCATATTATTTTAGCTTTAATAAACTAAAAATAATAATTATATAGAAGTATAAATAGTAAAATAAATGATATGATTGTTAAACATTAACTAAATAAAGAAAAACGTTAAATCGAAGTATAATGCAAAATAGTGAACATTTTTATCGGATATTTTATATATTTTGCAGATAAATTTATTAGTTGTCCAATATTCAAGGTTCATCCTTTGTCTTATATATAGTACCTAATAAGTGAATAACACACAGTAGATTCGAATTACATTTATCTATTATAACTTTTGATATGTAGGTAATTGAACTTTAACATCTACACAGATTTAATAAATTATATAATTAAAATTTTGCTAATTATAATAATGGTATTTGTGGAAAATATTTTCGTTATCAAAATAAAAATAATGTATAGGTACCTAGTTAAATACAATTTACGTAAATAAGCGGACGTAACAAAATTACAAGTTCATCTAAGTGGAATTTTATTATAATTTTATGGCTAATTGATTGTACCCTTTTTTTTTCTGATCTTTAAAATATAATTAAAAATCATGAATTTAATGAAAATCGTGCCTTGTATAACTCGTCGAGTTTGTGCATGCCAAAGACGCCACTGCTGATTTAATTAATTTAATTATTTTAACTGTTTTCCAATTTTATTTTATACCAGAAATATTGTTCCAAATTTCAAGAGTAGAATCTTTTCTGAAAAAAAAATTATATCTAATACCTATATTGATGTATAATTTGATACATCAAAAAGTCACTTTTGTATTGTCCGAGTAATTTTCTTGGGCAAATTGGGCAAGATTTGGAAAAACGTATAGAAAGATTGGGAAAATGTACGGAAATAACGGTTTCACTATTTTAAATTTGGTTTTTTGTGATATACATTTCTTCAAAGTACTTTTATTGGCCTTCTCTAGATATGGTCAAATTTTAAAAATATTCTGACAATTTTTGAGCTATTTAGAGGCATTTTACGTTTTTTAATTTTTTTAGTTTTTATTTGGTATAAGTACTATAAGAATAAAATTGTTTAACCAAACAGAAACGCTTGAAATTTTACAATTAGATTAATTATAGGTTTTACTTAGTGATCAAAAATAAAAAAGATACGGACATACTTCCCACGATCGGTGGGCCACTGTTGTAGGTGAGAAGTTGAAAAGGTAGAAGAGAAATTTAATGTAAAACTGTACGCAACGATTAACCATTGCTAACGAAAAACGATTCTGAGCGAAGTTTTATTACTAGTTTTGATTTATAATATTTACAAATTGGACTATAATATTTACAAATTTCATCAAAATTTGATATTCAAACTCTTTTAAAAAAAATACTACATTGAAATAATTTATTTTTTTTTTTAAAAAGTATATGACATAAATGAACTTCCTTGTTAAATTTTCTAGCATTTATGTTTGGTCTAAAAAATTGTATCCATAGAATACTTACCGAACAAAAATTACCCGAAGAAATACCTTAAAATTGAAATATATAGTTTAAAATAGCTACAATGTTTTGAAAATCAAAAAATGACCACCCTAAAGTACCATCTCAATCAGATATTCTTTCAGAAAAAGTGCTATAATTTTAAACCGGAGCAAAATTGCAGGTAGAAGAGTTGTTTACAAGAAAAAAAAAGGCTGTAGTATTTATTATTTACTAATACATTTCGTACATTTTCCCGTTTTTCTCATTTATTGGGAAAACTCCTAGGAAAATTAAAAAAAGACATTCTTGAAGTACCATCCCAATCAGATTTCCTTACAAAAAAAAGTGCTATACTTAAATGTTAGATCAATATTTCTAGTAGAAAAGTTGTTCACAGAAAAAAAATGTATAATCATTATTATACCTATAAAATCAATAAATTCCTCTCTCCGCTTAGAATCTAAAACTTAAACGTATTATCGTAGGTTTTTTTAAAGATTTTAAATTAAATTTTGACGAAAATGGAAGAACAATTTAAACCAAGGTATTTTAAAATATTTATAACAAAACTTCGCTCAGAATCGCATTTCGTTAGCATTGGTTTATTGGCTAACAGATATAAATTAAATAGCATTATATATCTATCTTTTCCGACTTCCCACCTACAAGAATAGCACACCCTTTCCTATTATTATCTCTTTTTTTTAATTGTTTTAGTGAAAACTCCTGATCATGCTAACTTAGATAAATAATATAATGCAGTTTTACACAAAATGTATTTAAATAAAAAAAAAGAACAGACTTACTTCACACGTGGGAGTTGCCACTTTTGTAGGTAGGAAGTTGGGCTAGTAAGATATAAACGGGAATTTAATGTATATCTGTAAGCATCGCAACGATAAACCATTGGTAACGAAAATCGATTCTAAGCGGAGCTCACAGTTGATAGTGTTTTTTTGTCAACAATATATATTATGCCATATTATGGCTGATACGAGTATTATGTGATCACAATAATGTGCGTTTCCATGACAACAATGATCGCTTAAAAAAGATTTAAAATAAAACCTAATAATAACAAAAAAAAATAAATATAAATGGTTGCCAATGACAACCTTAATTTAGATTCGGAGAGAAGCAAGGAATGTATTGGTTTTACAATGATGTTAATTTTTTAAATTTTTTTTTATGCGGAACACTTTTTCTACCTATACATTTAAATTAAATTCTTGGGAAAATCAAAAAATGGCCTCGCTAAATTACTTTTCTAGTCAGATTTACTTTCAGAAAAAGTGCTATCATGATTGAATAATCATTGTAAATTAGAGCAAAATTGCGAATAAAAAAGTTGTCCACAGAAAAAAAAATATCGTAATATTTTCCTAATATATTACTTACATTTTCCCAGTTTTCCCAGGTTGATAACTATATAATATTGTATATTATTATGCATAATATAATATTTTCCATGTAATGTATATACGTCGTGTATAAAAAAAAAAATTTAACTCTTATTAATTTTCCAATTTTTTTCGTTATAGTTATTTTTTTTAAACTTTCAATGACAAACTTATTCAAAGGCTAAACTCGGAGTGTGAAAGGGGTCCAGACTAATCTTTCAATCTTTTTTAACCTAAAGATAATGAGAAAAACTCAGTCCTCATTATCACGAATATTAATGAGAATTTCATAAAATGACCTCTTTAAAATACCATCCAGAGAACATTTCCTTTCAGAAAAGATGCTATACTTGACAATCGAAATAAAATTTCTGGTAGAAAAAGTATTTACATGAAAAAAAAAAACTGAAGATCATTATAAAACCAATACATTCCTCGTTCCACTCAGAATCTAAAATAATAACATGTATTATTTTCTTCAGTAATATTATGACAAGAAATAATAAGGTTAAACATTTTTTCAATGGAGCATAATTTTAATGATGTTCTAAATAAAAATAATTAATTTAAAAATAATATCATATTAAAAAAACAAAATAAAATGTTAGGCTTTATTTTGTACTTAAGCTGAGAAGGCTCCATGTTTTTCAAAAATAGAATAATTTTAGCTAAAAGCCCATAAAAGTTTATTAGGTAACTCGACTGACAAAAAATTTTGGATTGTTCCCTCTAGAAATCATCCAGTTACTGATTTGAAACAGAATGTGTATCGTTTGACCACTTCAAATTATATTTAATTCAGCACCGTTAGGTTAGGTTTACTTGTTAATATTACCCTGTATATAATACAGATACTTTTATGGTGTGTAATATATTTAAATTATATAATATTTTATTTCATTGTAATATTACACCCATTATTAATAGTGCTATCATTGAGTTTTTTTAATCTAACCTAATCTAGTTTATCTAAGTGTTGTAGGTATTAAGCACAGTTGATAAAAAATATTAGTATATTATATATATTTTATTGGTAATTAAAAATCGATAATGGATTTTTAGTAAATTATAGTCGCGTACGTTTTAAATATTCATCAATACAAATATTAAATACACAATAACATAGTGATTACAATATATGTAACTATAATTAATATACTAATATGTGTTTATGGCTAAATACAATCGAATATTTAAATATTAATAAATATCACTCATCAGAATATCTAATTTAAAAAAAAATCGTAATATTTGCTCGGTGATAATATTAGAAAGGTTATCAATAAGGTTTACATATTAGAGAATCTACGATTTGTGTTTCAAAATATATTTATTAATTCAGTATTGAAATAATAAAGTCTGAACTGTTAATAATAAAAAGTTTAGTGTAAACGTTTTAAAAATAATAATTTTTAACTTCAACTATTTTACTAGTTCATGTCAACCTTTAGGTATATCTACTCATAAAACATTTGATGATATTAAACAAATTTTGATTCACGAAATCAGAAAATACCATCGTTCAGACGGGGGACTAGAAAAATCCAGAACTGTAATTCGGAATGTAATATTCCGGAAAAATATCAATTGTTTTTAGAAAAGCTTTGTTATCACAAAAATGTCAACATATTTATAAAGCAAAAGAAGAAAAGGGTCAAATAGAAAATTCAGGAAAGGAGACATAATAGTCAGGGAAGGAATGCTTTGAATCTAAAGAATCGGGTGATGTAAAAGGCCGACGATAAAACTGATATTGGTGAGTGGTGACATGTCGTTGAAAAAGCTAGTGATTACCGTTTTGATTTCATTGGTTTTTACTTAATTACGGAATATTCCGATCCGTGTTTTTACATTCCGGTACATTATTGCGGTCCGGAAAATTACAGTTTGGAATATTATGTTCCGGAATTTTATCATTTCTGATAGTTATTCTGGAAAATTATGGACTACCGATTTATGCCTACCATACGCTTAATATAATTTCTATATTTATGCAGTGATGTATTGCTAAAATAAACCATGGTTTGACCTTATTGACGTATGTAGAGATATATGGAGATATAAATGTAGGACTCAAAAAAATTTTTCTCGATTCGCTCGAACAACAACTATTTTAAATTCTAAGTGGAAAAAAGAAGCTTATGGTTTTACAAAGATATTTATTTATTTTTTTTTTTTATTTTATCTATACGCAACATTTCCATCAGAAATTTTGCTCCGATTTACAATTATAGCATTTTTTCTGAAAGAAAATCGGACTGGGGCAGTACTTTAGGGTGGTCATTTTTCAATTTTCTCAGGATATTTATCATCAAATGTGAAAAACTGAAAACACAAGAAAATGTACGAAATATATTAGTAAAATATTAAGCACTTACAATATTATCATCATTCATCACTCAGCGAGTTATCACAATTTATTGTGATTCGGTCGACCGAAGTCCTCCACATAACATATTTATTTCATGGATAATTCGATTATGAATGCTTGATAACAAGACTAATAACAAAATAACAATATCTTAATTTTCAAATGATAATTATCGTAAAAAAAAATAAATAAATATTCGTGTTACGTCCCCGATTACAATTCGTGCTCACCAAAATGTATTACAATAATTTATATAGATATATAATAAGTACCTGTTTATAATTGCCATATAGGATATACGGTAGATACGGCCGTATACCCGCGTATCATCAATTTGCCATAGGCTATACGCCATGGATAAAAATAGCGTATTGGGTATACGCCGTATACCCCCGTATACACCCCAATACACCACTGTAATTCATGCCATATTTACGCGTGTTTATAAATTACTATTATTATTTACTATACCCGTTATCTGTCAAATATATTTATCATACAATTTTATAATTATAAAAAATCAATGTTACTAATAATAAAATATTTTCATTATAGTTATAACATGATGTGGTTCAAGAAAAAGAACTAAATTAAATCACGTTATTATCAACAAAGTACAGCTCCGAGTAAAAACTTATTTGTTAACAAAAAAAACACAAATCCTTTTACTTATAAATAGGTATCTATTTCACTTTAGCGTTTATAGGAAACAAGATTACAAATAATCTTGTCAATTAATTACGTTTATTAAACTATAAATATTTTTCTGGATAGGTATTTGGTTTTACAGCAAAAATAAATTAATGATTACCTATACTAAAGGTTAAACTGTATTATATAAAATATGAACTATAAAGTAGATTATTTTTGTATAGACTTATTCATGCGAGTTTAAATTACGCATGGAAGATGAATTTATAAAAAAAAAAAAAAAACAAAGTATTATGCAAAAAACACAGTAGGAATGTATTGTTCAACTCAAAAATAATTATTGAGATTATTAATAAGTGTTATTCGCCTGAAACATTACGCCACAATAGTTTACTGCTTATAGGGTAACATTAAAATATAATGGACATCTTAACTTTTTTTATTATGTTTCACAATGACATTTCTCAAATAAAAGTACCTTGTTAATTTTTACTTATTTTTGATTCTGAGTGGAGCGAAGAAGCTTATGGTTTTACAAAGTTGTTTTTTTTTTTTTTATCTCTGCGCAACTTTTTAACCAACAATTTTGCTCCGATTTACAATGATAGCACTTTTCTGAAAAGAAATCTGACTGGGAAAGTCCTTTAAGGAGGTTATTTTTTGATTTTTCCAGGAGTTTGCTCAACAAGTGAGTAGTTACAGCTAGTATAGCTATAGTAGTTCCTGTGACTTCAAAATTAGAACTCTGTGCATTTATTGGTGCAATTAAAGCCCAAATATTGGAGTGCTGAAATTATGTAATGCTCACTAACCCGAGCTTTACAGAGTAATACACATTACACACACCTTCAAATATCCAAATACTCAAAGTATCAAGTCAAAGTATTAAACGGTAATATCATTGTGTAACCATTTACCATTTTATTTATAACCGTAGTCTTGTAGCAAATTTTTGAGTAGCAAACGTTTCAAACGTCTGGTAACAGGAAAATTCAGTGTGTCTGTTTGGTAAACTAGGGTCATTGATTGATACATTATAATCAATGAGAAATAAAAAAATATATAATCAAGCTTTTCAAACGATTTCCGCTTGTGATTTTCTTATGGGATCGAGAGAGATAAACAATACTGGGGCGAGCTCTTACCAACATCGCCCGTAAGACGAAAACGAGCCATGTCTTGAACGTTACCCAGGGCAAACAAATTGCCACCAACTTACAAATGTACTAAACAACCTAAATGTTTCATAATAAATTGATTACTTTCACTCATCCAATTTTAAAAATTATTTGAACTTGTTCAAACTAGTCGATAGATCAATGGAGTGTACTTTTAAGATTTGTATAACCAATAATAATGTTATATTATCATCTATTTTTAATTTTAAGTTTGATAATATAAATCAAATATGTCCAATATCCATTGCTTGTAAAGTATGCTGCGTGTAAGATTGATTATTATGCATTCAGTTTTGTTTCATCATTTTAACGATTACACTTGACAACAAAAAACAAAAACAAATTTTCTGTCACTTATTTTGATTATTGTCACTGAGAATTCACTTTCTCTCGGATCTAGTCGATAAGTAAGAAAGTCGTTTTTTAATTTTTCGTGTATATTTTTTTTTTTAACATTTAGCAAAACCAAAACAACGTAGGAAGAAAGGAGAAGTATACGAAAATAATGGTTTCATTAGAGGGGGCTAGGATGGGACATGTTTCTCCTGGCTTTTCCGTGTCTGTTCTATAAAATATTATAATTTATATTAAATACATTGAATAAATGAAAATTTGATGATCATATATTATATTGTAGGATTATTTTCATTAGTGGTTTCTAACCGGTTGTTGACGACATAATTGAAAAATCAAAATAGTATAGGCGATTAGGAAATATTATTGTAAAAATACAATGCCCCCTCCTGTACTTTCAAAGATGGACGCCTTTACGACCGGTCGTTTCTGATTGCCCAATTTCGATTAGTGTGCCTTAAAATTGAATTTTATAATTCAGTTAATTTTCTTTTCATTTATAATTATAATTATAATAATTTTATCCTTATTGATGGCTTGGTATTTTACAAGTGTAAAATGCTATAAATCTACAGTTGGAATGAAATTAATAATTTTTATTTAAAAACACTGCTTTATTTGTAACCTACAATAATTTATTCTCATATTTATTAGATAGGAAGATACTAATATTATTATTTATTATTTTCTCGTGTATATTATTTTGAATTTTTAACTTTTTAAATTATAATATTTAATGTATAGGTATTTATTCTATAATAGTTTCTTTTAAATTTAAGGAGAAAATGTCATGTACATGTTATATTATTATTGTCTATTATCGTTTATTATAATTGTTATGTAGTTTACCCAGTAAACAGTATACTTTCATTTTATATAGGTATCCACGTTAAAATTGTATAAATCAGCAAATTGTAAGACTCATTCGGGGGCTGGTAAACTCCTACAAAAGTAGGTAATCTCTTACATTGACATAGTGTTTATTCCTACAAAAGATAGTGTGAACTCCTGCACTAGATAGTTGTAAAGTTGTAAAAAGTAAAATAAGATATTTTAAAATAAGTGAAAATCAGTCATTAACTACAAAAATTAAAAATAAAATATTACAAAACAATTTTTTTTTCTAATTATTGAAACAAGTACATGAAGTAAACGAATAAGTGTAATTCATTAATAATATTAACTAGATACCGAATAACATGTACACAAATCGATAAAACAAACAACACTGTCAAGAATAATACAGTTATTAAATTATTTTGTTCTGCGATTACTGGTATGGATGCTATTAGCTTTTTATCTCTGAGTGGTGAAAAAAAGAGAAAGAGATTGTTGTATTTCAAATTTACGGAAATAACGTAGATGTTATCGAAATGTTTGAGAATTTCCAATACGATGACTTATATTAATATATTTACTAAATTTTATTTTACATTTTAATATCTTGCATTCGTAAGTCTCTACGAATATTTATCCAAAATGCAATAAAAAAGGTTTCTTATTATTTTTTCTATTAGAGAACTATTTCTGGTATAAAACGTCGTGCGTGTTTATTTAAAATAATGAAATCGTAACTCGTACGTTTTTTTCCCACTTAACTAAAATTATCTCAAATAAACATCATTGTAAAATCAATCTTCGCTACACACAGAATTTAAAATGTAAGAAGGTCTATGTAGGACCATCTAGTTTTGTTAGGTAAAAAGAGACTATGTAGACGTTCACACTACGTTTTAAATACAGGTAAAACGGTCATTTTTGAAGGAATTTACACGTAGCCCTCAGTCGTTGGTCGTTGGTCGACACATCTGGTTCTGCTAAATTGTTAACGGATTATAAAAATAGTGTTGGACAACTTACTCATATGCTTCACTAGTGGAAGACCTGGAGAACGAGTCCAGTAAGAATTCAGTAAAATATGTCTGTGCCTTAAGTACCTTAAGGCTTAAAACTCAAAGAATCTAGAATAGATAATTGTCGTTGAAACACCACACCGCAAAAGGACGTCAACTCCCTTGGCCATGCGGCCCCGCAGGCTGCAGTAGCTACGCCACTGTTACAGACAGAAAAAAACACATCATAGTAAACCCGTTATATTATTATACCTTGCTTCGCTCAGAATCTAGAAAAATAAAATGGCTTTTCGGGATGTTTGTATCGGGACAAATGTTTAAATTTTAAGATTTTAACTAATTTCGCCCCCTCCCCGTAAAGTGTGAACTTCAAATGTAAATTTATAACCGCTACGGCAATAACCACTAATAGATGAAATCACAAAAGAAGCTAGACGAAACCCCAGACCACGATATTTCGATGTTCGTCCGATGGTTGCACTGCGGCTCCGCGGATAACAGGTTGCGGTCGACGACGGTTGCGCAGGTAAACAACGAACAAGTGTACCGAGTGGTTACTCTGCCGCGGGGACAATTTACTCGCTCGGTATTGTTGTATACACGTTTATAATATTATAGGTACCCACAGTGCGTTCATGCTCGTACGGACTACAGGGCGATCGCCGCACCTGTTCCCGACCTGCCGGAGTGTCGACTGTATTGGTGAATGTGATTTCCGATCTTTTATCGCATTCGCGTGCTCCGTTTTCTCGTAATATTATTGTTGTTGTCGGTCGTTTACATCGTACGTTACAAACAATAATAACATTCAATTATCGCGTCGCCGCGTTTCCGTTGGGTTTTCGTTCGAAATTGACCGTGCGCTTGCCGCAATGCTTTTATGATAATTTTTTCGTTATTGTTTTCGCTTGCGCGGTCCGCGTACGGGACGACGCGTGTAAACGGTTCTCGATCGACAATGGGCTCGTAGCCGAGACGACCGTCCGTAGCCGTGATGCGGAATCCGAGTGTAAACCGTAACAGCAATCGTCCATAGCCCCCGCACGTTTAAAGCAGCTATGTCATGGAATTTTGTAAATACCTATTGCTCACGGTTTTCCTGTTTCAAATGGTAATTATTTCCGATTCAATGGTTTATTTGATTATTATGTAACCACTAATGCAGCCGTATGAATACGATGGCGAACGGTCCGTTTCAATAACTAACCTAATGTTGACGGTGTTTCGACGTTCCGATGACGTTACGATCCATTTAATATTTACAACGGTTTGTCATTAGTTGTACTTGTGCCGATTGAAAACTGTGTTGACTGGGTAGGCTGTACTCGGGTGTATTATAATAATACCTAAAAACGGGTTGGTACCGTAATGTGGGTACGCGGTTCGTGTTGGACGTATCGGTACCTAAAGAGTGAAATTTGAAACAGAATCAAGTTATGGTGTACTAAACTTCAATGTAACCAATTTGCAAGTAGATAGGCACCTCGAATATATTTTCTTTTGCTATTTAACAGGCCTTATAGTAAAATTATAAAGACTTTTAATAGTAATTTTATTTTTATTTTAATCGTCATATGCCAATCTACAAAAGTCGTCCTGTGGGTCTGTTTCACACAATCAACGGTCCGTTACTTTAACAATAACAGAACAGATAAATACTAAAAACAGACTATTATTATTTTTCACGCAATCCGTTTGTTGGTAATTCACATTGTTCCAACTCGTCACTTTCATTTATAATGCTGTATACAAAATGCATGTTATATTTTTAGATTCTGAGGAAAATGAGGAAATTTTTTTTTTTTAAATTAAATTTATTACCTATCATGATAAAATATCATATTGAACAATTTATTATTTTACCAAAGACACAGTTGGAATTTTAAAATTAACAGTTTCAAAAATTGGGCCATCCAATTTCACTAAACCGTATTAATTTCTGTGTTTATACAACTTCATATTAGTTATAGTTGGATCCAAAAAATGTATACATTTATGTCACAAGTCATGACAATGACAAGAGGTTGCAAGAAAAACGATCTGTTAACAAAACAATGTCATAAACCACATGAGGTAATCTGTTGAATCCCTGTTAACAAACTGGTTAAATTTTTTTGTCAGTTGGTTAAAACGGGTAGTATGAAATACTTGATAAACAACAATGTTTCTCAACCTCATTATTTTCTAACTTTGAACTTATTTATTTACATTTACACCAAAATGAGACCTAAGAGGCCATATTCACACAATCTAAATAAGTCTTTGTCTATTTTTATAAAATAAATTAAGACTTGGATTTAACTCTAAATTAAAACTATGCATGGCAGATTTTATCCATATTGTCAATATATTTTCTATTTAGATAATATATAATTGATAGTCATAACATTTTTTTGATTACCTATAAATATTATATGATATAATAGATCATATCATATAATATATGTATAATTAATTTCAATTAATAAGGAAACTCATATTATATCTGTTAGGATTCAAAAAGATCTAATATATATATATTTTTTTTTTATTGCAGGTGTCAGTTGGAGCAAGACAAGTATTTGACTTCCTTGGTTTCATGTGGGGATCAGTTTTAGCAAATTTTTTTGAATTATTGTTTATTATATTTGGTATATTTGGTGTGATACAGTCAGACGTATTATATTTGCTATCGGTATGCATTTTTAATAATTATTTAATTAATTCATCTGTAGATTCCAATTTTAAATTAATATACTTTCTTAAAAACTAAAAATGTTTGTATTAATATATTATAGTATTCAGCATGGAGTATTGTTTGGTGTATTTGGAATATATTTGTAGTTTTTTATTATTTGGAATTATCAATTTTTAGTAATGTAAGTATGAGTATGTTGAAATTATAGTTTATTGATAATAATTTATATTTTTGCTTTGATGTAGTTACTACAATGATAGTACAAACTTTTTTTTATAAGGCAAGACATACTTGTTTTTTTTTTTAAACCAGTGGTCTTTAATTTTTCATCTACAGTTAATGTACTATGAATTCAGGACTAGGAATTTAATGCCCTATAAAAAAAAAAAAATGCTTTTACGACATAAAAATTCAAATAGTGCACTAAAATACATATTTGATATAAATTATAATATTATAAATTCATTTTACTACAATGAACCGAACGATATAGTCAATATTATATTTTATAACAGATTATAAACTAAAAATACTACATGGATTTTGCCTTAGAAGTTAACTGTTTAACTCTCACTATTTAGTTTTTAACAGTATTATTGTCTGATAATATATATTGTATTATAAAATTTGTGTGCCTACTTAATAGTTTGTTATAATTTTATGAAAATCATATTAGAGTGTACAAATCTTAAAATAAAATTTTAAATTCAAATTTTGGGTACAAAAATTCCAAAAATGCATTCTGAAACTGTAAAATGATCTAAAAGATTAAAAAATTCACCAACACTAAACTTTCTTATTATAATTCAAAAGTGACAATATAAGCATGGCACAACAAGCTTTAGAAAAAAATGCAAAGTGCATCAAAATCCCAGCCCTAATTATGATTATTATATAA
Organism: Cinara cedri; assembly: GCA_902439185.1. NCBI lineage: Eukaryota > Metazoa > Arthropoda > Insecta > Hemiptera > Aphididae > Cinara > Cinara cedri. The sequence continues at coordinate 1,897,571 of CABPRJ010000480.1, forward strand.
TCACTTTTCTATGGATTCTAAGCAGAGGAAGATATAACTATTGTTGGATTATTTTTAAAGTAAAAATCTTTATTTTAAATGTAGAACCTAGAGAATTTACTGCTCAGTTTTTTTAGATTTTTAATTTATGATTAAAATTAAATTTCTATAATAGCTGTAAGATAATTACCCCATATAATTTTGCGTTACTATTGGATAAATAAACTTCAATTAATTTTTTTAAGTCTATATTTTTGATATTTATTAGAGCATTGATGTTATGAGCCTTGGAGCAGACAGTGTTAGTTGGTGGGAATCTAATGGTCCTGGTTGTAAAGTATTTTTTTATCCAAATCACACTGGTATTGAAGAAGATGCCATCAAGCCTGTTAGACCAGATTTGATCACTGGGTGTGTTGTGGACTATCAAAAAATTGAAACAGCTCAAGCATCACTACAAATTCTATTAGCCGTAAAATAACATTATTTATATAATATTTTTAAATTATATTTTATTTACTCATGAAAATAATAATTAATCTTTTCATATTTGTTTAGATTTTTGGTATTTTGTGCAGTTTGTATGTATCATGTTGTTCAAAATCCAGGGACGATGGTATGTTTTATAAAACAAGAATAGTAATTAAATATAATAAAATTAAAAAAACCTCTCTCACCCAGTACATAGCACATATGTGACATAAGCACAAGTTGGTGGTGGCTCTGGCGACATTTGTATAAGGGGCAGCATTTTTAGGAAAAAATGTAGGCAACATTGAATCTTGCTTGTTAATAGACTTACTATTCATTAACCATGGATTTGTGCTCCCATAATATAAAATAGTTTTATTAAATAATTATTTTCAATTTAAGCAATAATAAAAACTATTTTGAATGAACCTGAGTTTTTTAATTTAAGAGCTTGCTTGCGTTTTAAACATTTTTTTCTAGTGATTGTTTAACATTAACCTGAGAAGTCCATTGAATGATCTCTTTAACATGTTTATTTTTTTATGTATAAATTTATAGCACAAAAGAATGTTGATTATTTATTGCTTTCTAAAATTGTACACATTTTAAACCTACTTATTCTGCATGAAATTTAAATTTAATTTATTTTTTAATATTTCAAATTACTAATAGTAATGTTTTTTTTTATCTACATAAAATATATATCTACCTGTTTAAAATCATTTAACTGAAAATTATGGTTTGTTATTTATTTTTAGGAATTTATTATAAAAGCAAACAACCAAAAACTGTTACACCTATATACTCCATCGAATACAGTTCACGCCGAGGAGATGAAATTGAAGAAATAAGCACTGTTAGTGGCAGTGAAGGTATTATATTATTTTTTGTTGTAATACCAATATAAAATATTATATACATATTTTTTTTTTTTGATCAGATGGTGATTTAGATGCACAAAGTTCTCATGGTAAACCTATGACTCCAAGACGTGTAAAAAGACGAAGTGTAACATCAAGAGGTACCCTGCCACCTCCACATCAAGCTCCACCGCCATATCTTAGACGGCAATCCACTTCACAAAATTCTAGTCGAAGACATAAAAATCCAGTTTCTAGATTAATTCACCAACAGTATTCTAGTAAGTTTTAATAAATTAACTCCTTCTTTTATGTAGAATACCATTGTACATTGTGATCTAAATTAATATTTAAAAAAACCTATTATATTACAGAGTAAAAAAATGTTTGGTTAAATATTATTCATTAAAAGTATACAAGAGACTTTAAAATAATATCTTCTAAAACTATTATTGTATAACTATATAACCAATAAAATACTTTCTCTATTACTATAGTAAAATATTTTTTTAAGAGAATTATTTTGTTTTGAGTTTTTTTTTCCTATTATACCAGATTCATCATTGCAGCTAAATACATTATAAATAATTCCTACTATTTTTAATACAATTTACTTTAGATAACGGTTTGAACGATTCATCAACATCTAATGATTCAAGCCATCCTTTATTCCCGGAATGTCGAGTAGAACTGAGACATGTAAATCGAGGAATTGTTAATCCTGCTATGGATACTGAATCTGAACGTCCTACTTCAGCACGTTCAACATATTCAAATTTCCATGGAGCACGGGGTCGACCCAGACAAGTAAGCACTCATTCCACTTTTTTTGCTCCGTCTGAACAACCACCTCCTGCCTACCGTAGTAATGCTTCCGTTAATTCTGAAACTGTTATATAATTAAGAACAAAATGTAAAACTTGCGGTTCAAAGAAGATGAAATCTTAAGATCTCATTTTAATTTAAAATAGTTTAATTAATTAGTACTAATTTTTACATGCACTGCAAAATATAGTGTTTTTATGTTAATTATAATTGTATAACCAGTGGCGTGCGGTCATATTTTTCATTGGTTAAACATATAAATTAAAAATATTAATTTGATATAGAATATTGATTTTAAATTAGTTTATACATATATTTATTGTGTTTTTCACTATTTAATTCTTAATTTACTTTTGAATTATAAATATCTTCGCAAATTTTGTTTTATACAACAATAACAAAGAACAAAGGTTAGTATTAATGTCAAAAGAGATATTTTACTGGAACTGTTGAGTTAACCAACATGCAAATAATTACATTTCATTTTTTTTATTATTCAGCTAAAATAATATGATTTTTGTAACTATTTCTTTCATCAAATTCAAAAATTAACTTAAGTCAATATTTGTATTAAGTGTTTCTCATGATAGATTTATCTATTGGCTGTATATATTTGTGGTAAATTCAACTAAATTACTAAACTATTTTACTAAATTACTAGATAATATATAATGTAAGTGTAAATTGTATTAACTTTTTCATTATATTATATTTACTTTTCTTTTCCTTTTTACTGATATACTACCCTAGTACATAAACAAATGAACTCAATTTTAACACATTAAAAAAATATGTAAATAATATAGGATATATTGTATAGTTAATATATTGTGGTAGATAACTTAGGTGTTGAAAAAAAAATTGTGAAATTATACGATCAATAAATTCTAATGAATGTTTTTTTGTTATAGAATTATGAAATTGTATTTGATTTAATCTTTAAAGTAAATTATATTTACCTCGCGTGCCTTAAAATGATGAATATAGAGTACTTATAGAGTATTTATATTTATGTTAGTAAATCAAAATATTCATTCAATTATATACTTCTGAGTTTAAACAATTAAACAATTAGACAACTAAACAAGTTTAGTAAGTGAAAATTAAAATATTTTCTAGTTTATAGTAACAAAATAATCGATTTTGTCATTTAGATAAATAAGAATTCAAGTTATTTCATATATTTTTGTAAATCAGTATTTTTAACAAAAATATACTAGTTATTGCAGAATAATTATTATTTTTTGTCTATAATTCATCTAAAGAATATATTCTTAATTACAAAATTATAATTATCCAAATTTATATAGTTCCTGACATAACATTTTATATGCAGTAGTTTTAATAATAGACCAAGGACATTAACAAATCAAGTTTCTGTTAAGCAATTTAGATTTAGAATTTTTTTTTTTTTTTATTATAGTTAGTTTATTAAGTTTTAATTAGCCATTTTAGAAAAATGTCTATTCATGTATACGAATAAAATTCAATATATTGGTTTGATACATATTGTATCTACTGTTTAAATAACTACCATAACGAATACCTTAATTTAAAAATATATTATTAGTTATATTAAATTAATTAATGTTAGAAGAAATTTCAGTATTTTAATATTGTTACCAAAACCAATTATTAATTATACGAAACTATGTAAGATATGGCCGAACACATATAAATTTTAATTTTAATTAAATATTAGTTGTCTAAGAATTACGAAACCAAATGTATTGGTGAGTAATTAATTTTATTCAATTAAAGTAAAATTGTATTTAAACTTCTTACTCTAAGTACAAATACAATTTATTTAGTATTGGTCTAAAATTATTCCTTTATCAGAACATTTGTGTTCCGTCCAGTCTACAACTTATTTTATAACTGTATTTTTTTTATATATATTTTTGTAACATAAATTTTTGTATTTTTTAAATTAGTTTTATGTATACCTATATATTATAATTTAGTTAAATTTATTGTTCAAACTTTCAAAGTGAAATTAAAACTAAAACATTGTACCTACTTACAATTAAAGTATTAAATGTATTTGTATTTATTAACAAAGAAATTTACAAGATTGAATTAATATTAAAATGTTTATTGAACTATATATTCAATATGTATTTAAATGACTGATATTAACATTTAAAGTGTTTTCTATAATATTGTATATCTGTATTTTTATATAAAATAGGGGTACCTAAGTAATTTAAGTAATTTTTTTATTTTTTACTTTAAAATTATAAATTTGATTTGTTTTATTAAAAAAAAAAAAAAAAAAAATTTCATTCAGTAGTTTTTATTTTACAGCAAATTAAAAAACAAAATATTTTGTTTTTTTTTTTTAACCAGATTATACCATTTGATGTGTAACTTGTTGTTCATAAAGAAATCACAGAAAGTAAATCTTATTCTCCTACTACAATAGTAATAATATTGTTTCTCATAAACTTATCTTGTCTATTGATATTACAATAGATCCCCGTCATGGTCCAGTGATTTAGATTTTAAAGAGTGATATTATTTTTTACATCAATAACAGATATAATTTCTGCAATTTACCCCCCTCTGGTTTATATTTTTCTTCCCCATTTTCTTCATTCATTTAAAACTTACAATATATTTTTTCTTTCCAGTTTATCTATAATGCATACAATTATGGAAAAATTAAAAAATAATAACTTGAATTTGTGTCTTATGTATAAAGAACAACTGGAGCATAGATATTATATTATAAGACTGGAGATAAAATAAACTATAGTAAAACTAATATGAATTGGGTTTAACGGAAACTATTCTATTTTATAAAATGTATTTCTAGTCAGTTAAATTATCAAGAGATAGAAAATTGTGAATGATAAAACGCGTAATTGCCGATCATATACTCCTAGCCACGGCTATAGATATTATCTATAGCCTTGCATGTGGCTCAAATACAAAATACAACTGGAGATAAAGAAAACTATGATGAAACAAAAATTTATACCAGAAACAATTTTATTTAAATTCAGTTATATTATTAGGAGGTAAACTTAGTGATAGAAATTAAAAACATGTTAGATAAAGCAATTGGTGAGACTAACTAGTTCTGACTACTGATTGTCAACCGATAGTTTTAAAAACAATTGAGTGATTTATAAATTTAATAGATATTTTAATAAAATTATCTACTGGATAGTCCATAGTTTTCTTTCAGTAGTATTGCCACCTACTGATTTAAAAAACTGAGTATGTTTTCGATAAAATACATCTAATTTTTCAAAAACTATCGAATGAATTCACTTGATAGTTTTGACTTTATTCAGTAGGCCTAAATAAAAAAAAGAACTGATATTCTTCACACGTGGGTGCAACAACTGTTGTAGGTGGGAAATTGGGAAGGTTACAGACAGGAATTTAATGTATATCTGTAAGCAATGATAAATTCTTCTTAATGAATAAACAATTTTGAGTGGAGTTCAGTTGATATTGTTGTTATGTCAACAATATATGTCATATAGTAAAATTATTACAACAATGTGCGTTTCCATAACAACAATGATTGTTTAAAAATGATTAAAATAATAAAAAATATGTACTATAAGCAACGATAAACTATTACTTACGAAAAAAACGATTTTGAGCGAAGTTCAATTAATAGTGATACTTTGCCAACAATGTATAATATGTCATACTATAGTAAAATAATTAAATAGGCCTTATATATTTTTCTTAATAATATTTGTTCAATGTTATATCAATTTTCTCATGTTTTTTCCTGATTTTCACATTTGTTGGGTTAACTGCTAAGAAAATCAAAATATGACCTCCCTAAAGTACCTTTACAGTGAAATGTCCTATTAGAAACATTGCATTAAAAGTTGGAGAAAAGTTATTCACAAAAAAAAAATAAATAAACATTTTTGTAAAACCATAAGATTCTCTTTGCCAATGACAACCTTATTTTTAATCTTTCAATCTTTTATACCTAAAAAACCAGGTTTTTCTCATTATCTTGAATATTAATGAGAATTTTAAAAAGTGACTGTTCTAAAGTACCATCCAGAAAACATTTCATTTCAGAAAAGGTGCTATAATTAATAATCAGAGTAAGCTTTCTGGCAGAAAGTTTTCACATAAAAAAAATAAACATCTTTATAAAACTCAGAATTTAAAATTGATCATAACAGGAAATATTTTATTATGATAAATCATCTATTTAGAAGGATCCATAATGTCTCTTTGGCACGTGAGACGTGACTTCTTAAAAAATTGGTTCAAAGATGGTCAACGTTGATAATTTTTAGACACAAATAGATAGTTTGAACTAAATAGTAGTTTGATAGTTTTCATTCGGTTAGGCGCATCCATAGTTAGACAAAGATAAAATTGTTGTGTGCTTGGTAAGTATGACTGGGATACATTTTCTATTCTGGGTGAGTGGTAACGAGTTAATTACTTAAATAGGTATATTTCTTCGAATGAATAAGGAAAAAGTAAGTAATTTTCACACTGAAGAAAAAATAGATTCATTTAAAATTTGAATATAATTGCACAGACATAAATTAATCAAAATCTAGTTTACAATTACTGAAATCTTAAACATTATGGTTAAATATATTTAATTCAGTCTATACAAACATAAGGATAATTAATGTAGTAAAATGTAACATTATTCGTATTTATATTTGGTAGAATAATAATTTATAAATTTACACGGAGGAATAATTAAAATTAAATAGTAATAAGTAGGGCTCAAAAATGATTGATTGCACTATTGCTCTTAAAATATCTTTAAATTACAATAAAAATCCAGTAAAAATAAAAATACAATGCAATTAAAATTTAAACACCCAAGTGTAATAAGGACTACAATAATATAGTTGGGCTTAAATTTACATTAGTGAGATGCAAGCTGTTATGAAATATTTATTCAACATATAAAATAAAAATTTACCTGCCTTCTTAAAAAAATATAAATACAATTTTACTAAAAACTAAATATCTATAAAAAAAAATAAATATACATCAACAAATAATACCAACATTTTATTCTATTTTTAATGTAAATTTGATAATCTTACTGTAGTGAATTTCATTTTCTAACAAAACGTTGCTAAATCAATAAAACTTGAGCCCCAATAATAAGTAAACATAATGAGAAAATATGGCCAATATATTATATTATTATTAATTATTATTAGAGATGTGACGAACTGTTTGATTTTTTAACCAAATCGAAATACCTAATAGTTCAATTTTAAAATCATTTGATGACTATTCTATGTGGCAACCAATAAGATGTTCTGTGATGGGACAGAACGGCCTTGTTACAAAAAAGAAAATTTTTATTTTTTTCGCATTAGTGGATCTCATAATCGTAAATCACAAAGCCGGACAGTTTGAGAACCTAGGTTTTTCACCTAACTTAACCTTTTCACTTAGTAATGGTCAAGTTTGATAACATATTTTAAAGAAAATTTGGTTCATTTCGACCTTAAAAATCAGGGTTCATAACATCTCTAACAATTATGTGAATACATTTCTGACTTAGGTCACCTTTTTTAAAAATATACAGGCTTATTAGATATGTATAAACAGTTATGGTACTAGTTATAATTTGTTAACTACATAAATTTATTTAATTTTTTTTATTTATATATAAAACGGGCTTATGCCCTATCAACAAGTACATAGGCAATAATTAACAACAATTAATACTTGTGTAAAGAGCCATTATGTACAAGATTTATAAATTGCGGAAAGAAGGATCCTCATTTGACATTTTATTGGTTGAGCAGAAGAATGTGAAAGAGTTTTACGGTGCGTATGAAGTGAAATTAACAAGCGAATCAATACTAGAAAGAATACGATTTGTGAGGAATGATAATTGATAAGTTATGAGAGTATTGATAGTCTGCTAAGGAATATGATTTGAGATTAATGAGGATTGGGAGAATAATCATGAGGAGGGCAAAGGATTTGTAAGGTGTAACTTGTATAGTTGAAGAACTTTCTTAGAATGCTTTCCAGTTAACAACTTGAATCCGCGCAATAAGGATTCTAAACCATAGAACTATATTCAAAAGTCAGTCTAAAAAAAATCAGTATAATATAAGGATTTAAGTGAATTGGCCAACTCAAATTCAATTGAAATTCTCTTCTAATGAATCCCAATAATCTATTACTATTTCATACTTGACGTAAGTGAAAACTATTGGAGACCAGACTACTGGTGAAGAACATAGAACAGCAGTTATTAAAATCAAGTGTCTAGCCAAGTATTTCACCCTATCTGACAAATTTATAAAGATCGTTTAGAAGAAAGAAAAATATTCTAAGAAGTTCACTCTCATATATAATTTCTTGAGTTAAAGCATAGATTTTGTGCAATTTACAAAAAAACAGAGAGAATGAATGATAGAAAATCAGAAGATAGCAGTACAGAGGGGGCAGCTGACCTCTCTCTATGACACTTTAGAAGTAGTAATAAAGGGATTAGACTGCATATAAAAAAGCTTTCCCCACTGAAGCCAGTACATTAAAAAAGATTCAAACCATATTAGAAGAGGGTCACCAAATCCAGAAGATAGCAGTACATAGAGAAGAACTTTGTGATTAACAGAATTCTTTTTAGCATTCTATCAACCTGCGTTGAATTTATAATTACAGAAATTACAAGTGGTAGTCGAACGACTGTTATTATAAGGTAAGTAAAGTTACGATCAAGTTATTATTGTATTAAGTTCAAACCATTATCAATTTTAACATTTCCAAGAACTTAGACAGTAACAATTATTATTCTAATCAGTACATACAATAATTAATAAAAAGAAATTTTAAAAACAGTATACTTGATAGGAGATTTAAATAAAACGAACCAAATTTGGACGGACATAAACTTGTTTAACATCAAATATGCAGGTTATGAACAATTTCGTCTATGACCTGCCGCTGTAATTGCTATAAGTGATCAACGTCTGCCATGGTACCTCCTTTCCATGCTATCGTAATACAATAGTGTGTTAACAGCTGTTGAAGTAGTTCCAGTTCGTCAAGCATTTCTAATCTTTCCATACGATATCTATCATCTTCAGGTAAGTATTCATATATATTTGTCATATTCCAACTACGTGCACTATCCCATCCAACTCTAACAAATCTATTGAAATTTAAATAATATGTATTAATTATAACACTGCTATAGTAATAATTGTTTGATTATCAAACCTGTCCATTTGTGTTTGAGTACTGAAGCAGGCGTCGACACCGGCAAACTGACATCCTCTGCTGCGTAAGTTATCAAGCATAATACGTGCAAAATTATCATTCATATTTACCTACATGATACAAAATTATATACAACATATATTTTCTCATGTAGCTTTTCAATAACATACTGGTTCGTAATTAACATAAAAAATATCGCTGAACTTGTTAGCAATCCATTGTAACAACATTGATGAACATTCTGGTTCCATATAGACAAGTACGCATTCGGTCAAAAACATTGTGGGCACATCAAAATTTATTCCGACTTGACATAATTTCTTTTCCAGTTCTGAAAGATTTCTCAGATCTGTACCAATTATATGATAATTGTAAGCATGTAACTCTGATCCAACAATTCTGACTTCACTTACTTAAGAAAAAATAATAATATTTACAAATGCACATAGAATGAATAATCTAACCACCAATCACGTACCTTGTGAGCTAATGGCATCTAATAAAATTTTACTTTTCTTGATTAAAAAACATTTTTTGGATGTAACTGAAGCAAAGTCTACTTCTACGTAGTTGTTTATACTTATTCCACTGTCTTTTAGTCTCCAGTATAGTGTGTCAAACCCGGCGCCAAGGTTAATGATCTGGCAGTTTGATCCGGTTTTCTAAAAAAAATTAAACAGTTCAACAAATGTACAAACAACCGGCGAACACTATGACCGGTCAAAACGATCGTGCACCTTGAGAAACTTGTCTATAAATAGAGCTACGCCTTGTGTACGGGCATAATACCCTCGGTTGATCTCCGGTGTTTTCCGTTCGTAGCCGGTAACGAAATATTTTATGTAATCGTCTTTCCAGTAGCCCATCTTCACGGCCGAATATTTGCACTTGGTCGCATCACAGTTAGTCGCTTGGACTCCCTCGTCGAACGACATTTTACAATATTATTGCGTTTAACCGTCCGCGAATAATTCGCGTTTATTAATGATAATAAATAATAATAAACTGACACCGAACACAATTAAACGATATGATAGGTACTGCAACAGAGTATCACTACTATAGAATAAAAATATAATCACTACTACATGATTTTTGTGTCACTTTACGTAACATATTGTAATTATTAAAAAAAAATCAGAAATCCGCGATTCGGATTCCTGTTGGGTTGATTATGTCCATAATAAAACTGTTATCATGTAAAATATTATCACAGAACATGATATTATACTAATCTTAAACTATGATTATAATTTATAACACGAACACAACTATTAGACACAGACGGGAGCGCGTTAAACAACCGAAAAATATTTTGACCGAACCGTGTGTAACTGGAGTGGTCTCAGTTTTTGATCTGTCAACTAGTGCATTCCTAAACGTTTGTTTTAACTGGAATCCAGCCAAGTCCGGTCCATACGGTTTATGCCGATGAGGTTTCAATTGTTGTATTGTGCCCATTTGGTAACCTGATTGCCGTACCATCACAATAAATGTTTGGATTGGAACAGGTATAATAACTATAAGTAAAATGATTCATTTGTATGTATTTGTTGAATCTGGTTAAGTGGACTTGATAAATTTTGCCAAAAGCTATTTGTTTAATTTGCCTATTTTTCCCCTTTGTTATATATTTTCAAATTATACTTGCGTTACACCATTTTGCGTTTTGTTGATTTTTGAAGTAAAAATGAGTATAAGAGATATAGCACACTAGGTAGGCATGAGTCACAATAACATTAGCCTAGTGGATAAAATAAATGTTAATGTTTTGACAAATAATAAAAATACCGAAATAGATTGTTTTGTAATCTATAGAGATAAAATAGATTTTCTGTATTACAAACAAACTACTTCTAAATGACATTATTAATTGTATAGTCAAAACAATAGTTTAATTATTTTTAAAATTGCATTTATTCTGTCCTACTGGGATTATCAGATTATCAGATATTTACAATTCATAATGCATATAGATTAGATTAGATTTAACACGAAGATAATTTTTGAAACGTGATCATTTGAAAATTTGTTCTTCAGTCAGTCTCTTGAATTTCATGTGGCATATTGGCTATAAGAACACGGGTTCTTTTATTTTTTCCGTAAATATTCCAAAAAATACATTATTTTTAATTTTTTAGATGCAATTTCCGTTATCTTTTAGTGCAATACTGCAATCAATTTTATTACTTTTTGACTAGCTACTACAACATCTGTATCCTAGTAATAATTATAATATTATTGAAATGTTGGACAACATGTTTGTTCAACTCGTACAAAGATCTTATATTTTGTATAAAAAATAACTGATTTAATTCTAACTTGATGGTTTATTATAAGGAACCATATAATATGAACATCACACAAGTGTAATATTTCAAGAGACAAATGCATTAGTTACAAGAGTACAAAAATATAATTGTATACAAGTACTTTTTTAAAATTATAAATTGTTATTAACAATCAACTTTAAATGAACTTTTTGTAAATAATATTTAGATGATTTCAGTAATAAAATAATCAATCCTATTAGGTTTTTTTGATTAAAACTTCAAAATAATATCAATTTAATTGTAGATTTTTTTATTGAAATTTTTAACAAAACAATAACAAAATTATTAAAATGGTTAATACTTGTAAATAAATGTATAAAAAAAAAATGAATTAATAAATGTGTTAAAGAGTATTAAGATAAGTGAATACAACAGTTTTCGAATTAAAAATTCATCATCGGGTATATTAATAGATTTTTGACTAATATCAATTATCTCCAAAGATGGATGATTTTGAATTGCTAACATAAACATAATGGCTAAATTTATGTCACGATTTTGTCCAGCACACGTGCCACAATATTTTATCAAATGAGTAATTGAATTATGTATTTTTTCTAAAACATATTAATATGAAATTGAAGCAATTTGGTTTGATCCACGTCCAGCCAACCCTTCATGTTACATATAACATATAACATATGTGTCTTTGAGTCCGATATCTCGTATGGTTTCAATATATGTCCAAAGGTGGCGTTTATAGAAAATTACATTTGTTTTCAAATTTAGGGTGAGCAGACATTGCTGGAAATCAAAAACGATTACTTTAAGAATAGGAATTGTACTCAATATTTTTTTTATCTTCTTGTTTTGCTCTATATGCTACATCTACCATATTTTTGTGATTTTGATTCATGGTACTTAAAAGCTGGAACTCTTCACCATTAGAATGTTTTGATTTAATCTTGTATTCATCACATGTTTTACATATATCAACAAACGGTAATTTAAACTTAAGTCCTGTCTCTGCAAGCACATTCTTATATAGCCAATTTGATGGACAACTTTTTAGAACATTGTTCTTTGTACAGATCAAACATTTACAATATTCAAATTGTTCTGGGTCTTGTATCACATGTGCTGATAATGACATGAAGTTTGGTATAGGGCGCAAGTCGTAGGATTTTTCTAAAAAAAAATTAAAAATATAATAGGTACCTAAACATTATAAATATTATATATTTTTACTATAATATCTTATTATATTTATAAAGTTCTAATTAATTAAAATATTGAGACATAATATGATTAACATACCTATATTACATTCATTATTGGTGTTTTGGTAAGGATATTGCAACGGTAAATCTCTATTGCTGAATGCATCAGTATTTACATTCCTGAAATTTGTATGAAAATACAAAAGGAGAGAAACTAAATACAATAAAAAAAATATTAAAATATACCTATCTTCATTTGTAGGAATACTTGGTAAACCTTCAGCTAACGCTAAAGTCGACAACTTTTTACTTCTCGGCATTTTATTTAAAATAATTGACTATAAACAGTGAACACGTCTTATAACAAACTTACAAACAACAATTTTAAACAACTTCAACAATTAACAATTAAATTACTTAAAATAATAATATATTATGTTTATAAAAACTGATAATAATTAAATATAATGTTATCAATATACCCACGTAGGGATATTTATTTTTAAAACACTGCCATGGATTAAATAATATTTATATGTACATGTACCTTAGATCGTATGGCCTATGATATTTACTCTGTGGCACTGCCAGCGTAAATGTGTAACGTTTTAAAATAAAAGCGTGATAAACGTTATTGTGAAAATTATGTTAAACAACGATAAGCGCTATTAATAAAACCGGACGATGAAAAACACGGTTTATATCGCTAATAAAACAAACGGTTCTCGTCGGTATTACCTGCAATGGCTACTCGGAATAAACGATACGGTTACCCCATCTCGTAGATTAATAATCGATTTTTAGTAGTTGTTACTGCTAACTACAGCAACCATTGATAGGCTTGCGCTCGGGTGGCGGGGCGGGCAGCTGCCGTTCCAGCGAGCCAAATTTTTCTGCCGAAAACTGAAATTTCAATTGTTATTCTGGCCTTTTATTAATAAATAAATAATTGGGAAAACCCGAAGTAAAGGTAAAATTGCAGATATTCACGGCGCGGCGTTGCGGTTTTCATTGTTTTTATCAATGTGTAAACACGATGTTTCTCCGACAGAAATATTGCTTCGATCCAAAAACGACAACGCGATCAATTTTGTTCCTCGTGACATTGCAACACTAACGGTACAAGCCGTTTTCGACGTCTAATGTATTTTTCGTAATAATCGGAAAAAACCAAAAACGAAGGAATGTACGATTTTTTCCCCGTTTACAGCTCAACGATTTCATTATTTTAAATTTGTATGGCTAATTATTTTATGCCATAAATATTGATTCAATACGAAAAAACATCAGGATATCTTTTTTGTTGTATTCGTAATCTAGTTGATGAACAAGAAAGTCGTTTTTTTTTTTTTTTTTTGATTTTCTTTGCAGTTTTTTTAATAATCGAACAAAACCGACAAAAAATGCAGAAAGTTCGGAAAAATGTACGAAAATAATTATTTTATTATTTTAAATATTGTTTTTTAATGGAATTTTGTTTAATATATTCATAATTTCGACAGAAAACTTATATTTGATTTTTATAGACGTGGACAAATTTTCAAAACATTTGATCCAATTTTGAGCTAATCATAGACCTTTTAATTTTGCGAGTTTTGTACATAATTTTTATTTGCTAGGTACTCTGTGGATAAAATTGTTAGACTAAACAGAAATGCTTGAAAATTTAACAAGAGGTTTCCTAAATGCCGTACTACTTGGTGGTAAAAAAAATGTTTTAACTTTATATAGTATTTTTTTAATAATGGGATTTTAATATCAAATTTTGACGAAAATCGTAAATATTACGGCCTTTCTAAACACGTGTAACCGAACTTCGCCCCGAATCGTTTTTCGTTATCAATGGTACATCGTTGGTTACAAACATAAATTAAATAACTTTATGTAATCTCACCTTCTCCACTACCCACCTATAACGGTGGCCGCACCCGTCTCCCAGTATCCGTTCTTTTTTTTTTTTTTTTTCGCCCTTTTTTTACTTATTAATGCCTCTTTTGACGGTAATGATGATTTAATAAACAGTAATATTAATTTAGATAATTATTTATGTGTGAAATACGCCCCCGATAACTTCAGTGGACGTAGAAAGATCATTTTCTGCGTACATAAATATTTTGAGTACATGCCGTTAACGTTTTACTGAAGACAATTTGTCCAAGTACAAACTGGTTAAATCAACTGAAATATATTAGATTTTATTAGTAAATTTTTGTAATTGCTTTTTATGTTTAACTTTACTGTGTCTTCAAATTCGTACCTCGCTTAATAGACAATAACCAAAATAATATTTAACTATACATTACATAATAGGTATATTTCGCCTCACTATCAGCAAGGTCTGCGCAGACGCCTATGTAATCATTAATTGGGCATACGTAATCAATGCTGCTACCGTGACTGGCGACTACTATCAATTTGAGAAAATGTTGAAGTATAATATATTATATTATTATGTCCACAGTGAATCATTAAAACCTAGGTAGTTATTTTAAAATAGCCGTTTCTAGTAAGGTAACTGTGTCGTTCATTCCATATAGCGAGGTGTATTTATACACCTAAATACACCTTGCTACATAGGTAGGTAAGTACTGATAAGAACCTTTTACGAGTTCATGATGCGAACCGTTTATTTTATTACCGATATAAACGGTTTTTTTTTTTTTTTCACAATCTGGTTTAATGAAAATATACAAATATGATAATCGTCCGAAATAAGTACTTATCAGGTTTTGACCCAAAAACAAAAAAATACATCAATTTTGATTAGTGAAATAATCTCACAAAATAATTTGTCCTTTCACGAAAGACGTCATATAGTTTTTGCTATAACTTCTTTGACATTGGGGCTACAAATATCTTGTTTTGACACAATGAAATATAGAACTTAAACATCACTCATCATGCATAATCTCAAAATCGCATTTTTGCACTTAATATCATGGTTCGGCTTTCAACCACAGAATTATATTAACGGCCATTATCTAGTTTGTGTATAATAAATCTAGATCGCGCTAGTAACTTTGCCGCGGCTTGAGGTCCTGGTCTCACTTGTTAATCGTTCGTTTCGTATCCAGCACGGATTAAGATGACTAAGATATACTTATTACTTATATCTCGTCTGTGGTATCCAGTATATTTTAATCCGTGCACATACGAGGCGGATTAATCCGCCTCGTACTCATAGATTATTATAATCAAAGAAAAATTGATAAATAACAACAAAAAATGTATGGTACAAAATAGTTTTTTTTTTTTTTTGTTTTTATTTAAGTGTTGTACAATCCGTGAAATAATATTTACAATAAGCACAAGTGAAATAAGTTAACAGTTTACATTCTTACAATAGGCGTGAGCGAAGGGGCCAACTAATGTTGGTACATCAGGGTCGAAATAAATTTGAAATTATTTTAAACTTAAAAAAGCAATGCTACTAAGTATGATATAACTTGAAAAGTACATTAGATTAATCATGAATAATTTTGATTTGTATTATTATTGAAAATGTAATTGTAACAGTTGGTCATAATATTTTTAATGAATAGGTACCTAATGTTTAAATAAATTGAAACGTATATTTTTTTTGTTTTGTCTTTTGTCTGCCTTCTTAGTTGAAATATTCAGTTATTATGACTGGCAACCGTGAAATGAAACCAGTTTGACCATTCAAGGTCACATTCTGAAGACCAATCTACTTTCCTGTGAATGTTTTTGACTACCTATAATATTGTATAAAAAAATTATTAAGTATTGTTATGTATGTACATATTGGTAATACACTAATACCTATTGGAAAAACTCAAAATCAACACAATTTTTGTAGATAGGTATCTGACCTAATCTGTTATAATCTATCTATAAACAATTTTCAATACAATTTTTGATATTCCCATTTGTATGCCAATTATCCCATGGATTATCTATCTACCTAAATGGCCGGAAAATCTTATCTTCAATTATTTATCTATAATCATCAAAAGTTCTATGAAATTTATTTACATTTACCCAGAACCACTAGGTCCTTCGTGGACCGTGATAAACAGTAAAATAGAATTTAGTGTACACAAATGAAAAACGGCTGTATTATTTCTTGATATTTTGATATTTTCCCCTAGATAATATGGGGCCCTTTTAGTTATCCGCATCATAATAAATAATTTCCTAATGAAATATTTCCTGAATATGCCCAAAAATCTTGTTCCACATTATATTGCGCTAGTGCTAATTGGATTGCGTATTGATGGGATTTGATTAAAAGCCAAATAGTAATCGTGTAGTGCGTTTTAATCTATTCAGTTAATTAAGCTCTATAGAGTGATTACAATTGATCAATACATTTTGCTGGTCGTAATCACGAGAGTGTAGTGGGAGATATTACACACAGGCTATTAAACAGTTATTATTTGTTACCTTGAACAACGTCTTGATCACAATAATTACTATAAAATTATTTATCTATTGATAAGTTGGTGCTGTATCAGACAATTATTGAGATAAACGAGGCATTAAGGAATTTTATTTTTATTGTTCAGAATTTCTTATTCGGTCAATTATATTTTTTTGTTCCATCTATTTTATTTAATATTTTTAAGTTTTAGTTGTTTACGTACACATAATGGTTCAATCTTGGTTCATGTCTGAAAATTGGAGCGGTGACCAACGGGAGCCACACCACAAGCAGCCGCCTGAATATGTCGATTTGGATACTTTATACAAACTCACTCTGGTGGAACATTTCAAAGTATTTACACCATGTTTCATTGTTTTTTTAACTTTTAAAAAATTATCGCTACCTAATATATAATAGTCACAATATCTGCTCTCTCAGTAATTTTCTGTCTCTTATATATAAAAAAAATTGTATTATTTATGAGTAAGTAGTTTTTAAGCCCATAAGAAACAGGCTCTTAAAATATTACATTTTTAAAGAATACAAATAATCTAAAAATTACATAACCCAACCTAACCTGTCTCTTGTCTTTTGACTCTATTCTTACAAGTTTTTATCAGCGGTCTTGAGCTACCATAGTAAATTATTTTTAACAATCATTGTATTGTAAAATTAAATTCAAACCATTTTTCAAATATTATGTATTTTTAATGTAAAATTTACATTAACAACATAATAAGTTTTAAATCTCAAATATATTCTTTACAGGTTAATGAATCAGATCCTGTGAATGACAAGTTATTAAATTCAATCAAAAAAGACCGAGGTTATTCTTATGAGGATGAGATTACATGTTCCAAAGAATGTCTACCAAATTATGAAAGTAAAGTAAGCACATGATTCCAAATATATTTAATAGTTTATTAAATTATTTGAACGCTACTTCTATTGTGTGGATATTGTCCATCAGTTTAAGAATCAACTGCGTCAGTTTAGATATTCTGGTTGACTTTTCATTTTTGACATAATAATCAATGAGTGTTTCTTTTAAATAATTAAAATAAAAATAATTTATTGTCGAAATAATGTTCAATAGTATTAATATTTTTTGTTTATAGTTAAAGATGTTCTTTGAGGAACACTTGCATACAGATGAAGAAATCAGATTGGTTCTGGAAGGCTCAGGCTATTTTGACGTGAGAGATGTAAATGACAAATGGATTCGTATTAAAGTTGAACCTGGTGATTTGTTAATAATTCCAAAGGGAATTTATCATCGTTTTACATTAGACACTAATGTATGTGCACTATAAGAACATTTTTAAAATTTCAAAAATTGAATACAAGATAATATATTTTTATTTTTTTAGAATTTTATTAAAGCCAAGAGATTGTTTGTGGGAGAACCTGTTTGGACACCGCATAATAGACCAGCAGATCATATGGACTGTAGAAAAGAATATTTGGGCCAAATAACATGTTAAATCAAAAAAAAAAAAATTCAAATTTAAGTATATCCATGTATTAATAGAATGTACCTTTATTAAAAAAAAAAAAAATATTTACACATAACTTATTTATGTGTTTGTATGAATTACATTTTCTAACAATAAAAGTAAACTTAGTTAAGTAAACTTTCAATAAATGTATTATTATCATGCTAGTTCGGTCCTATACTTCATCCAGTATTGGGGCTCTGCCAAATCTTCCAACCTAACATCAATCCAGGCCTTGGAACCAATTTTTCTTTCATTAAATTAACTCAGTTCTTGGCTCATTGAAAATAATAATCTCAACAATAGGTAATATAAAAATTTCAACGTTTACTTAACTACACATTACCTTTCATTTCACTCTAAATTAATTCTTCATAAAAATCCTCTTACTAATCATCTATCCTCCCGCTCACTTCTTGACAACCCCCAAGACATCTCAAATAAACCTGGCCTAAAGATTTATTTTAGATAGTTTATTAGATGATACAACTGAGTGTCTACCAAATTCTTTTATTACCGCCAAAATTGTATTGTTTTTTCTATTGTTTATTGTACACACTACATGATTAATTTACTTTAGATTGTATTATAAATGGCTTTGTTATATAAAAACTAAAAACTAATTTATTGGTATCTACCTATAACATAATATATGAAAAAGGTAAAAGAAAAATACAGAAATAATTATTTTTAATGGTTTTTTATTAAAACCTGTATGATAGGTATGAATCGCTAAATAATTAATATAGACATATAGAAATAATATATGTTCAGTTTTGAAATTATTAGCATTGTATTTTTAAATTGAATTGTCTGAAGGGAACATTTTTTTATGATCGGTACCAAAAAATTAGCACGAAAAATTAGTTATAGAGTTTGAGAAATGTATTGGTTGTATGTAGTGTAGATACTGTGTTTTTTTTTTCTTAATAATTATAAAAAATAAAATTATTATATTATTTTTTTCCTGTTTGTAAATAATTTGTATAAGTAGCAATAACCATCAGCAAGTGTATCTAGCATATTTTGTCAGCTTGTTGCATTGAGGAGATCATTTTTTGTGTTTTTATTTTATTTTTGTTTATAATAAATTGGAAAGTGGATACAATAAAGGTATTACTTAGGTATTTTTTGTTGCAATTCAGTTGAAAATAATCGTTGAGACCTAAGGTTTTCTTAGAATATTTAAATGAACCCTTTTAAACCAGACACAATCCAATGTTCTAAACATTGAGCTATTTAAAGGCATTTGAAATTTACATGTTTTGGTTTTAATGTGGAAAAATCGTTTTGGCTAAGCAGAATTACATTGAAATTTAACACGAGTTTCATCATTAATTGTACTATTAGAGTTCATTTAAAAAAAAAATTTAGCAGATTTTTCTATAAATGTTTTAAGTTCAAATATTTCCGAAATTCTTAGAAAATCATGGTATTTCATTAGTTGATAAACGTTTTTCATTGTGAACAATTTATCGTAGTGTACAGACATGAATTATTTATTAATTTATTTTTAATGAATTATTATTATTTGTAGGTTTATCCTACAATTTCTCTACTACACACTTACAGTTGAGTAGGTACAACTATCAACAGTATCAGCTCTTTTTTTTTGAAACAGATAACTGCACCCTTGTTACACGTTTTTAATTTTAAACGGATTTTACCTAGGAACTTTGAAAATGTATAGTTTGTGTTCCTAGTTTTTAAAGGATTCTTAATTAAAGTATTATAATATATAGCTGTCGGTCGGCGCTTTTCATCTGGACGGTTTTATAATAGTCAATTATAATATAGTTATAATGGTATTTGGTGGGCAGGTATATTAAACTGTATAATTTGGCCGATCAAGCAGAACCGGCATAATTCTATTAAAATTTTCGTAAAAATAGAATAGGTAAATAGTGTAATAACATAATCATAGTGTTATAATAAAAGCGGACGTGACATAATAATAGGACGGCCAAGTAGTTAAATCGCCGTTATACCCTGTCGCTAGTATTTTGGCGGGTTCGAAATATGTCGACTGCGGCGTTTTCTTTTTCTGTGCAAGCGGACGCCCGGGGAAAGGACGCCCGCCCAACAGTTTTGTAGGCTGGCAGCCAGCAGCCGTAATCCCGAGGATCGGCCAAAACGAAAACATCTAAAGCCGGTCGGGAAAATGCGAAAAAAAAAATGAATAAAACATCGTGTAGGTAAATATAACATTTTGTCACATACAAAGTTTGCGGCATGCACAATTCCCGCGGAAATCGTTTATTTTTAAGTGGGCGGTGAAACAATATCAAATTTAACTTCAAAGAATCGCTAAAAACACACGCACGACGGTACAGGCGTAGGTATAAAAAATAACGAACTTCATATAAATTACTCCTGGGTACAAGGGGATTTGTTCTCGGAAAATAATTGGATAAAATTAAATCGCGCAACGCGTACGGCGCGAGGATAATATTAATTATATAATTCAACGTACCTACCTACCACTTCGTTCGAAACGAACATTCTAACGGAACAGACTTGTAATATTATTGTATACGAATACGGCCTTCTATAAGGGTGATAATCGCACTATCCGTGCAAGGGCCGAGACCGGTAAAAAAAACATGGCCTAAACACGTACCTACACGAATGATGAACGGACTATACGGTTTTTGTTGACGTCAACGACAAAAATTATATTCTTAAAATTTATTCCGAGATTAGCCGCCCAACAGTATAGGTATAACGTATACGTGACGGGCCGAGAGGCGGGTACGATTTTCGAGGTTTTAAAAATAATTTGTTGACACGTTGGAAAATAACCAAACCCCCGATTTACCTACGCAGCGGCCAACTATAGCTGTAAGCTTATGGAATAGTTACTATACAGGTACTACTCGTGACGCGAAAAATCCGTAGACGTGTTTTTATGCATTTTTTTTTTTTTTGCCTGCTGTTAGGGATATTTTCTCGACAAGCTGTCGTGCGTTGTATTCGGCACAGGTAAACATAGTAGTACGAGTACCTATATAATATTGTCAAAGATCCAACCGCGCGTCAATATCATATTCACGTTTCTCACTAACACCCGCGGCTATAACTATACAGGCTATAGGCGGAAAAAAAAAATGCGAAATTGTCGCTGCATAATGTACATCTGGGTTTTCGTGTTACGTTATGTATTTATAATATATATATATATATATATATGTGTTACGATCAAAAAACGAAATCGGGCAGATCTCAGAAATGTGAAAAATTGTAATTTATGGACGTTTACAGTTTTGCCCAAATGATGTTGGTCACTACTATACAGATTTCCCCGGAATAAAGCCGGTTTATGATGTTTTGCTCAAGTATCGTGGACATTTCGCGTTTTGCCCGGGCATTTTTGAGATTTGCGCGTTCCGGCGTTTACCCGTAATGGCCGTAACATAATATACATAATAATAATTATATTCACTTAGACAACTATACACAATAATATTTACAACAATTATAAAGCAATATTAATCTTCTTTCTCCAACAAATCAATCTATGATGACTATTGTTTGGACATCCATATCGATATCCCTTATATGTATTATAGACAAAAAATTGTCCTAGTTATATCATAATCACTACTTTTTGGTAACGCTGATAAAAATACCAAAGAAATAAAAAACAACACGGTTATAAATACTGTATTATTTTATAATAATAATTAATAATTATATTATTATTTTAATGGACATACTTCGCACGTGAGTATACCTACTATTGTAGTTAGGAAGTTGGGAAGGTATGGAGTTGAGGAGAATAAATTTATATCTGTATTCAATAATTGTAATCATGCAAACGTAAAACGATTCTTAGCGGAGTTCAATTGTACAAAAACAAAAATCGAATAATAAAAGCATTATTTTCGTACATTTTCTCGTTTTTTCCCAATTTTTCCTTAGCATATTAAAAAATGACTTCCCTAAGAAAATTACCTTTCAAAAAAAATACTACGCTTGCTACATCAGAGCAAGATTTCTGGTAAACCAGTTATTATGTGGTTATCAGGACATATTTTAAAATTTTTTAAGTTGCTACTAGTTTTTCTACAGTAAAAATAGTTGTGTTGGGTATCGAAAGTTGAAACTACCAAAACATGTCCTTGTTACCCACACCAAGCATATAAAAAAATTATATTTTCTTGGCTCCATTTAGGTGGTTTGTAGCGGTGTACAAAGTTAGTAAAATATTATTCTCCCGAACAGCAATGATCGCTTCAATAAAACCTAAAAAAAAACTTAAACCTCCAAGTTTATGTTCATTTGGTCAATAGAAAGTCGCTAAAAGTGTCCAAAAATACTGGTAAAAAGATATATAAATATATATAATAGACACAATACAGTTTCAATGGCCTTTATTATCGGAGATCAGTTTTTATAATAGTACGGTGCAGTCATAAGACTGATTAGTATGCCTTCAACTGTCAAGTGCGCTTTATATTTAGTAGAAGTGATTGGTAACAGGAGATTGTTTTACTTATATTATTATTATTTAAATCCTGATGGGTTTCTTCAATTAACACTAGCACCGTCTTAGTAATTTTAGAATTAGTTACATACCACCTAAAACATCGAAATAAATTTTAGTAATACATAAGAAAATAATAAAGCCACATTAAAAAAATGAATTTCATATTCTTGAGGTAACTTATAAATTATTATAATAATAACAATACATTGGGAAAACTACGGGTTTCAAAGTAGGTGAGCCAATTAAAGAACTTTGATAGTTCGTATCTAAGCTTGCGTTGACTCGCAGATTCTCGTAAATTACCAAATTAATACGAAGATTTTGCTATAGGTTTCGATGAAACCAGACGAAGTGGGGGGCCAACTTCATAGACGTGATCTCACACAGCTTTGTCCGTGACAAATTAAATATCAGTATATATATAACCCCTATTCCCCCACAAATCTCTATCGCGGTCTTTCTTTCTTCTTCTTTGAATTCTTTTAAAAAAGAGATTTTCTTGTCCATAACAACCAAATAAACTAAAAATAATAATTTTTTTATTTTTCACTTCACCTGGGTAACCAAGAAATAAATAAAAAGATTTGATTTTCGTATTATATAAGAACGAAATTCTTGTATGAGGTCCCTTTTATTAGGGTAATTTTTAAAAATCTCTTCTAAATACTTAAATGTCAATGCTATATCGATGATGTACCAAACTATAAGGAATAACTGTGCATAATTTCAAGTTTCTAGACTCAGTGGTTTGATCTGTACTACAATGAATCAGCCAATCAGTTAGTCAGTCAGAGAATGTTATTTTATAATAGATACATAGAAACTGTTATAATATGATATTGATAGAAACACAATATTAATGTTTCTTTATAAATATAAGTCTGCCGAAAAATAAATTTACAACATTTGCATATTTTTAGATAGACATTAATATAGGTACTTTAAGAAATAATATCAAAATGCCGCAAATGTCTGCAGAGTCAATAAAATTGAGTAATAATTTAATATAATGCATATTTATATATAATATCTATATATATATATATATGTATTATATTTAAATTCTATACCTTATTCCTGATTGTACCTGTTTGAATTTTAGTTGAATTTATAAAAATGCTCTTGAGTGTAGACGATGAAATAAAAAAGAAAACCGGTGTCTTAATGCAGTGCTACGATGAATTTAAGTCCATTCTCCAGTTAACCAAAGAAAAGTACGATCAAGCTGAGACTGAAAATAACAACGTCGTAATCGAATATCATAATAAATTAAAAGGTATTATACGTTGCAGAATATTAATTATTAGAGCACGGATGTTGTAGTAGTAAAAAACTAGTAAAATTTATTGCAGTATTACTTACTTGGTAATAAATTGAAAAGCCAAAAGAAAAGTTTCAAATGTAACAACACTCGTGCCCTATTAATTATTATTATTTGTAGTCGCAACCGGGTCAGAAAAATAAAGTCAAATTATTTCCATTGTTCCGCATGTTTAAAATTACACACGTGTTAGTTTTAAAAACTGTGAAAATCCTATAATGTCATAATATTGTTATTTTTTTTTCTATCAGAATTGAACGATAAATGCAATGAAAATAAAATATTACAAGAAACGATTTCAGAATTGAAAAGTCTAACCGAGACGAACGAGAAAATCGAACAAGAAATCGAGTCATTGAATGAGGTTTACGAGAAAAATATTTCAGAAATACATCGTATGTTTCTGGTATTTTCACGTGTAAAACATTTTACATTACGATCATTGACCATGCGTTTAATTATTATAGGATTCGAAGAAGAGAAGTCGAATAATTCACAAATATCGTTTAGTAAACCACCGTTGAACTTAGATTTAGATGATGAATTTCTCGGTTTTGATTCAGTAACAGTATCTCAATCTGTAAGTTATTATTTTTAATTTATATGTTATTATTATTATTGTTATTATATGTTTTTAATCATTTCCTGTAGGAAACGCAGATCGGTTCCCACAGATACGAATCGTATAGAATTTTTTATTATAAAATTAAAAACGATTCGATGGAAGTAAAAAATGCCATCGATTCCTTGCTAAAAATAATGAACGAAACGTATTCATCAATTGAAATGGAAATACATAAACTAGATACAGTAAGGTGTGTTTATTCGCTGACAGTCATACAATTAGGAGCGTTCCTTTCCAATTTAAATTTAAAACAATCTGATAAATACGATTTTAAACGTGTTTAATTTAATACCTACTGCGCTGAGTGTGTGATGTTTGACATAAATATGGTATTGGGTTTTTAAAAATAATTTTTGTAAATTTAACAGAGAAAAATTAAATGTTAAATTTTACATTTGTTTGATTTATAAGTTCCTCCTTCGAAAAACACTTTATTATCATTGAAAACGTCATTTTTAAACGTTGAACAATATTGATAAAAATGCCATCAATAACACAAATCCGATACCTAATAATTAGGGACCGGATTTATGTGCTCTTAAAATTCACAAAAAAGTGCATAAACACATCAAACACACAAAAGCCCTGAAAAAGCACTTCGATAAATTTTAAAAAGCAAAAACAGTAGAGAGATTTAAAACTCTACCCCTTTATTATAAAATAAAATTGTACTCTCCAAATAAAAATAATTAACACAAAGTATTTATTTTTTATAACATTTTAAGAATGATACGTATCCGGTCTCTACTATAATGAAACATAATTATTTTATTTTAAAAATAATTAATAACAAACAATACAATAGGTATTCATACTAAGGAGGATAATAAATATAATTTTAGCCTTTATTAGGGAAGAAAACCTAATTTCATTACACATATTTTATGTAATTAATTGTAATCGATAACTATTAACTTTAATAGTTATATTAATTAATTGTTTAACATTAATAAAGGTTAGATATCAAATAAATCAAAACTCGAAGATTATTAGCGGACAGTTTGAAAGTATTTTCCAAGGCGATCAAGATGCCTTTGACGATGTAATATTGTAATGTATATTTAAAATAATAAACAAATGATTACTGTTCAGTAACTGAACAGTTATAGTTATTATAGGTAGATATCTAAATATGTTACAGTTAGTAAAAAGACGATGTGTTTGGGAAGAAATCAAATTGAATCTGGTTCGCCATTTGGATGAATTGGAGTCGGACATGATGAGAATGGGAAATCGTGTTAAAAGACCAGTGCGATTTCCCAATAACACGACATATCGTTGTAATTATTCTAAGTCACATTTAAAAAATAAGCTTTCCATTCAACAACTATTCAATATATGGAGTAAATTGATCGAATGGACGCAGCACGGGTAGTCTCGGAAAGTTCGACCGTTACATTTTTATTATTATTACATATTTTCATATATTGAGATGGTTTCGATTGTTGTTCGATAAAAGTTATTATTATAATAACTATATTTGTATATAAATAAATAAAAATAAAAGAAACGATATATAGAACTGTATTCACTGTGAATGCGAAGAAGACTGCAGAACTTGAAGAAAGCAAACTCGAGGTCGTGGCTTTATAATGTCTGAAAAATATTATACGTTTTATTATTTATTGTTATAATGTATCATTTTAAATTGATTACTTTTTGTAAGCCCGTTGTGAAGCTTTTAACTTTATTATTGCATTTATAGATACCCAGTTTGAAATGGGTTTTTATATAATATCTGAAACGTATATAAAAACCGAATAACAAATAAAACTTCGAGAATAGAACTTTTTAATGTGAATTTGTATTGACGTCCTACATAATACAACAGTTTTCTATCTGGTCAAGTACGTTCTTGAAAATAACAAATATATATATAAACGAGTATATTGTGTAAAACTATATACAGGGTGATTTTTTTAAGTATGGTCGCCTTATTTTTATAGTTAATTTCAAATTCTGATTTTTGAAAATTTAAAAAAAAAAAAATCATCATTTGCATTAAAACATGTAGGGTCCTCATTTGGAAAACCAAAGTTGGTATCGCCACAGGATACTCGTTAAATGATGTGAAAGTTCTAAGTGTACGAAAATATCGTCTTATACTACACTTAAAAATTCTAAAAATCATAATTATACTAATCCATAATCTAACCATACAAATAGAGTATGCATAAAAAATCATCCTGTGTAGGTTCAAACTGTTTGACAGCGTTTTCACTTTTCAAAATGTTCAAAAGTAAGTATACATATTATAATAATTATTCACTTTAGTTTTTAATTAATTATACTTGTCGGATAACAGTGCAATGTTTTGAAGTACTCGACAGGATTAAAATGTTCAACTGCATAATAACAACATACGCCTGACTATACGAGATGAATATCAAACAAAGTTAAATACAAAAATGTTGTTATTTTTGAACTTTTAATAGATAATACCTACATAAATTCAAACCCACAATACAGTGATTAAAAGTAATAAATTCAAATGAAAACCAAATTGTATTATATTCTTAATACATTAAAATTATGTGGTGCAATTAATTAAGTGTCCTAACATATTTCATAGTGAAAATATAGTATAAGTTTGATAATAAACCATTTCACACCAGTATTAACACTAGCAGCACGAAATAGGATTTACTGAACAAAAGTTTGACATTCTTTTCTTTATTCGTAATATACATAGTTATATATATATATGTATATAAATATATAATTTTAAATTCTTAGTGTAGCGAAGAATGTATTGCTTTCACAAAGATCATTAAAATGTTTTTATTTTTTTATTCTGTGTACGAAAATTCTAACAGAAATCTTATTATGAAGTATCATCTTTTCTGAAAAGAAAATTTTCTCGAGGTGGAACTTAGGAAGATTATTTTTTGATTTTCCCACGATTTTTCCCGATAAATTGGGAAAAGCATGCGGGAAAAATTTAGGAAAAATAGGAAAATAGATAAAATTATAAACAAATATTATTTAAAATAATATGTAATTATTTTACTACAATGTGACATACATATTATTGACAAAGCAACTCTATTAACCGAATTCTGCTCAGAATCGTTTTATCGTTAGCAATGGTTAATCGTTACGTACATATATATATATATATATATATATTAAATTTCCCCTCTACCTTCCAAATTTCTCACCTACAACAGTGGCTCACCCACATGCGAAATATGTCTGTCTTTCTGTAATATTTTCTCATCCAGATTCGGCCGACTAACTTTAAGTAGATTTCAATTTATGAAATATATGGTCGTGGCATTGTCTTATAATGTTTGACAATAATACCTAGGTATATACTGCAGTAGCGTTCGTTTTTCTTAATGTTTGTATAAAAATCGTATAATAACAACATTTTAGAAAAATCGATCTATTTAAACTGTATCTATTAAAAATTAAAAATATTAGCAGTTGCATGTTTTATTATCGAAATCGATATTGTATAATGCATAGAATTAAAAATCGTATTTGTATCTCTACTATATTATATAAATGAGAAACGCAGAAGACAAATTAAAATACAGACAAACCAAAGCTCCCGAATAAATAGCGCAATGCGTTATATTATTCAATGTCGATTTTAAGAAAGTAAAAATACTTGGACGTTTGTCAACTATGAACAACTATTACACACTAATAATATTTGAATATCTGAAAAATGGGCAATCTTTTGGTTTTACAAATGTATGTATTTGTTTCGTAAGTACCCGATTAGCAGGGTAAAAATATTGAATATTTCCAAAATTTAATATGTTTATTATGTATTTTGATAAATTCAATTACACTTCATTTCATTACACACTTCGGCAGGCCACCAGGAACTCTTTAATTTGCCCAAGGTTTATTTTAGAGTTAAAAAAAAGTTCATACCTTTAAAATATCCATAATATATTATTTTTATGGGCACCTAAAAAGTGATTTTCAGGGGAGGAACATATTGGAACCGGGTCTTTAAACATGCATTTCAAGACTAATATGTGGATATAAGAACACAAGACCTATAGACAAAAGTTATGATATTATATCCATTAGGTGAGGGCGAATCAATATTTGTTTAGGTTATGCGTCGTGTGCCGTTCGTCAAGGCTCAACAAAAACAATTTATCGTGAGTTTCGATATTTTCCAAAAGGGAACATGTCCCCCTTTTGCACGCCCTCCCCCCTAACGGGCGCCTATGAATATTTTACTTAGTATATTTCAAATCAAATAAGTAAAATAATATCATAATATTATTGATAGCAGGTTTATCTTTCACTTATACTTATATCTATAAGTATTTATCTACTTATACCCATATAATATGTGTTGTAGAGTTATTATAAATGTGTGTACATTTTTTTTAGCAAGATTCGGGCGATTAACTTTAAGTATTTAAAGTAATTTATGAATTATATTGTCGTGGTACTGTCTTACAATGGTTGACAATAATATTATACACTGCAACGTTATTTTTCGTTTTATTAATATTTATATAAAATTCGTATAATAATAATATTTTAGAAATATCGATTTATTTAACCGGTGCCTATTAAAAATTTTGGTACCTGCAGTTGCATGTCATACTACTTATCGAAATCGATATTATATAATGCACGGTATTAAAAATCGTATTCGTATGCCTATAATATTATATTATAGACGAGACGACGTTAACTTTATTGCGGTGTATTATACGTCGGTGATTTCGTTTTAAAAATAATTTTTATACGTGTACGTAGTAATGTTTGTAATTTCGCTTGACACGTAATTGACAGTTTTTTCTGCAGATTTTTTATTCGCGAAAAAGCGAAAAACATAATTGTAATACATACCTACAGCCACTGCGGTAGTTTTAGTTTCGAATTGTATTTTTAGTACGTTTTAAGTGTGCCATTATGATAACATGATATTATGAGAAAAAAAAAAAAGTCATAATAACGCGTATCGGGGCTACGGGGAGATACGAGCGCTGCGCAGAGCGCATGGCTCTGGCAGGACCTGCAGGCCGGGAGAAAACTAAAGGTCCGCGTAGGTTTGTTCGCGGCGATAAAGCTCCCCAATATCAAAATACATCGCTTACGGTACACTTCACCTGAGCGGACTGTTCGAATTTGCTGCTTTATTAAAAATTTAGTGAAAACGTAAGTAAACGAAATGATAATATAATAATGTAGTGTTTTCTTTTTTTTTTTTTTTTAACGGAAACAATAATAATTATTTAGCGTGTTTTTATCACGACATATTATTATAATATGACAATAAAATAATGTATATATTATAGTATAGTATTCAGTAGACCTACATCGAAATATATTTTACATATTAAAAAATATAATAATAACTTAATATCTATACAGTTGTAAACATATTATATTATAATACGCTAATCGTTCGTTTTTTTTTTTTAAATATTAGCTTTTTTTTTTACGAAATAAAATTTGTCTTCGTTTTTTTTTTCTATTATTATTATTTGAAAGAAAATGATCGATTTCGTATACTATTGTACAGTTTATAATAGTAACTATGCAGGTATATAGTTAAATGGTTTATTTTATGTAGTGAATCGAAAGTTGCGTAAAATATTGATAAAATTAAGCACAAATGCATTAATCACTATTTTTCCGGTTTGCTAAAAATTTTAATTTTAATTGAGTTTATTTTACAACGAAAACGGTACAAATGATGTATCCAAAAAATTAAATTTAGGAAAGAAAAGCGCCGCGATAAAAAAAAAAAAAAACAAAAAATACGAGAGATGACAAAATATCCGGAAACAAAAATGAATTAAATTAAATTTATAAAGCTACATACAATGTTGGTTAAGCAAAATAGAATATTATACCTAGGCACCTTAGAAATCAGTTTAAACTGTAGATTTTTAGTTCGCTGTACGAACATTCTCATTTTTCATTTGTAATTTTGTGAAATTTAACGAAATACATTTCAAGAACATTAGGTATATTACATATTATTATTATTATTATTAGGTTTTTTTTTTTTTTTTATTAAGTAAAAAGGCTTCGACTTCTAAGGACAGTAACCAATAAGTTATACAATAAGTAGTAAAATAGTTACATAATGTTGACAAGGTATATAAGGCGAATATAGGAGTACATATTAACATAAGAACATTTTATTTCAATTGGTTTATAATATATGATTAGCGAAGACAACCAAATTTAAAATAGCATCCGTGTTGACGTATTATTATATCGTCTATTAGATATTTGGTTACTAAGTAATTTCTTTCGCTTTCGATAAATATTTTTAAACATAGGTACATCTGCTTATAGTTTTTTAATAAATAATTTTCAGTTTTCAATCACAGTGAAAATAATTTAGCAACTTAATAAAAAAAAGAAAAGAATACTATAGACATTCACATATAGAAATATTTTAGTAAGTAAAATTAAAAGTATTTAAACGAATTCGGTAAATCGAATTATTATGCTGTGCATTTAATACTATATTATCATCAATCATATTTTTTGATGTTTTAAACATAATTTTTACTTATAAAAAAATAATAATAATTTACCTATCGATTAGTTATTGAAATTAACATATTGTAATGCGAATTAAACTTTTTTTTTTTTTATTTGTTCTGTTAACGATAAAAGTATGACGTTCGGTCCCAAAATATTATTTTTTGAAATCATATTTTGAACATATAAAATGAAATAATATTCTTGTCTGCCCGCGTGGAAGCGGAAAACGATAATTTTTTTTAAATTTTAATTTTCCGGTAATAATAATAAGCTATATTGAGGACAATGTATTTTTATGTTTGAACAAGTAAATGCTATGCCTACCTACTGCGGCCGGGTTCGCGGTAAATGAACGGTTTATCCAATTAACCGCGAATGGTCCAGGAACACGTGCCAAATTATAAATGTTTTAGCAAATAATAAGGTTGATCCAAAATTTGTTTTCGTAAAATCTTTACGACTCTCGTCCCCTGTGCTAATATAAAAATACATTTTACCTACCTAGCATCTTATTATAGAATACGATTATTTTTCGCGGGGTAATGATGATATAAATGATAATATTAACCTAAAAAAAATATGACAGTTCCCGGCCGTCAAAGCCGTGGATAAATTACTTTCATTCGACTCATTAAAAATCGTACCTTTAGATAAGCGTGGTATTAAGTTAATTTGACTTGCGATCAGGACTTTCGGACGAACGATAATAGCGTCAACATTTTCAAGAAATTTTTTAATGAATTTAGGATATTTCTATTTATTTACGTTTTATTTTGTATGGGACATCATATATCGCCACACCCAGCAGTTGCGTGCCCAATAATTTTCAGTTTGGTGGGATGTAACGAATATAAACCTTGAAAAAACCTAACCTAACCTTAGAATTTTCTTTGCTACCCAACTCTCGACTGTAGGAATTTAAAATCCAGGTCTCAAAAATCCTGCGATTTTCCATGCAACTTGGTTGAAATATAATATATTACCTATATTTCAAGATTAAATTACTAAATAAATACTCACAGCTTGTAATTTTAAGCCAATCTGTGAGAAGGGACACAACCCTTAACTTTCCTCCTTCTGCACGATACATACGAAATGCGATTATGCGAACGATACAAACACAATAAGACCGTCGATTAAATTATAACCGAATAATAATTAATTGTTTCAAACAATTTAGATTTTCATCTAAAACCATGGACCCCGCTGTAGCAGCTAAGATGGAAAGCGGTTGGAGCGCACTTTCGTCGTCTGACAGCAAATCGCTGTTAAAAAAATACCTAACGAAAGAAGTGTTCGACCAGTTAAAGGACAAAAAGACCGAATTCGGTTCCACACTTTTGGACTGTGTACAATCGGGTAAGATATTTTACACTCGCTCGAAGTATATTATAGAAAAACCTAATCCCCGTCGGTAGCGAACAAAGGTAAAAATTTCGGAAGGTTGGGGTTGCAAAAATATCTTATTTGACCTTTGTATTGCAGGTAAATCAATTTATTAATAACAAATTAAAGGTTAATATTCATATTTCGAAGAGGGTACGAACCTCCGAACCCCTCCAACGTTCGCTATTGATACCTATTGTCTATTCGCCACGAATGTAGTAGCCCGATTGTGTTGTAGAAAGGCTTTTTTTTTGTGTCAATAATACATATTAAACGATAATATACTCAGAAAAATAAACCAAGTTTTTCAATTAATACTCGTAATACTTGTATGTAATATCATAATATATTATAGTACATATTGTACGTATTTTGATACTTTATTATTACAAGTATACAAAAATCTCAATTAATCGGTGAAAAGCTATTGGTATTTAAGCTTTTGGTTTGAAAACTAAAGGTTTCTTCGATACCAATTACAATGAAGTATTAAGCAAATTAACATGGATTAGTACATTTAAATAAAACACGTATAATCAAATTAATATATATTGAATTAGAAAAAAAAAGGCACCTACGATTCGATTAATATATTTTATTGATTTCAGTGTATAAGCTTGATTCCTCTGGAGATAAATATTGTATTAATCTTATTATTACATTTCGTAAATCGTACTATACAAACTGAATATTATAACCAAATGTTTTTTTAAAAGCCTCGAGAGAAAAAGAATCGAATCCTATTTTTATGATTTTCATAATAGTTTTCTAAATGATTTTAAAATTCATTAATGCCATTGTTTTTCAATCAGTTTGTAAAGAATCTAGCATTGTTTATCATTTGTTAAAAAATATAAAACTAAATGAAATAAAATCGACAACATCTAAAAAGTTTCTAAAACTTAAAGCAAAAATGTGCGTGTTCGCTGTATAATTCAATTTTTACATTTCGTTTTATAAATACATAAAAATAAGAATACAAAAAAAAAAAAAATGATCGGTTTTTCGTAATAAACGTAGGTACTTATTGTGTAACTGAAAAATTAATTTAGGTATTGGAAATTGGAAGAAATCCGTTGGGTTTTATTTTATTATTATTTTTTGGCTATCGGTATTTCAGTTTCTCGATTATATTTAGAAAAACGTACACCGTCAATCACATAAAATGATGTATCCGCTAACGTAGACATTGTTTTGGCAACGCCCTTGTCATGATGAAAAATAAATAACAAAAAAAGAAAACATCAAAAATAATATTCTCGTCCTAAAGTGATTAATGGAACGCCGGTAAATCAATCACAGAACAACGTTTCTTTTGTCGGTTTTAGTAGGTATAACTCATGGGGAAGGAACATTTTTACTTTTTTTTTTTTTGGTGTTGGCGGGGATGTCTCGTTCAAATGTAGGTCACTGGGAAACCGAGCCAGACTGCTTGACGCCCTTAGGATCAATATCCCGGATTCTAAACCCGCTCCCTGCACTACCCAGCATCACTAAAAGCTCACTCCCCCTTTCGACCGCCGCAGTACATATTATAATGTCCCTGCATTAACCCATTCAAGGTTGGTGTATCATAGTCTCTTGTCGGCATTTAAAATGTACACTTACACTATCGTAAGAATACAAAATAATAAATAATAAACAAATTACGGTTCTCAGACCCATTATAGTGTACCTTTGTGGGATACCCTGAATTCGAAAAAACTATTTAAATTATATATTATTATACCGTGCGTACCTAGTACCTACATTAGGAATAGCCAAGGTTAAACGTTCTTATGAACAAAAAATCAATATTATGGGCATCAAACACGACCATTTTACATGCAAATTATCGTTATCATTTTCCAGGGTGTATCTGGAAACAATGCCGGTTGTAGACGTTGTAATATCCTGAGGAAAACTAACGTTAATAATAGTTCATAATAATTAAAATGTTATTCATTAATTGAGTAATAGTTGATTAATTAATTTCTTCTCCAGACCTACCTGCGATTACCTATCTATACAGGGTAGATTCTACACTATTTCATTCTTCCAATGTGCTCGGTATTTAAGAATTTGCGTATAGTTAATTTTAGCGACATTTTTGACAAAAAAAAAAAAAATTATCAATTTTATAATATTCATATTTACTCTCAAATAAAGCGATCCTGCGGGACATTTATCACAAGTATATTTATAAGTAATTATGCAATTTGTTCACGCAAAACCAAAAACAAAGATCCTTTAAATTGCAGATTTTATAAAATATTACCTATAGTAATCTAACCTAACCTACGATATGGAAACAATATTTCCGAGGTAAACTCATATACGTTTTGTGTTACCTATAACACGAATACAAAATTAAATGGTTTAATTTTTATAAATCTCCGTATCTTTTTTTCCAATTGATCTTCTAAAAAATAGACATTTTCATGTACCTAAATCATTTAAATTTTTTTTGCTTATGTCCATTTAACGTTATACGTGTTTTTACCATAGATAATTTGTCCATTCTTCCAATTACTTTATGCACATTTAATACTATTTTTCTTAATAATTTATAACATTATTATAATAAAACACCGATAAGATGTTTACAACACTGCAGATTTAAATTGTTCGTTTTATATTTTACCTGAAATATTTGGTTTAAAATATTATTTAGGGGTTCCCATTTAGAAATTCATTTGTTTTACGTTGTTTAAAATAATTTATTTTATTTTAGGATTCGAAAACCACGATTCGGGAGTCGGTATCTATGCTCCAGACGCTGATTCGTACACAGTATTTGCGCCCATTTTCGATCCAATCATCGAGGATTACCATAAGGGTTTCAAGTCTACAGACAAACATCCCGAAAAAGATTGGGGTGATGTGAACACACTTGGTGACCTGGACCCACAGGTAACAATTTAGAAAAAAAAAAATGAATGCCACGAGATTTTTACACACGTATTTTTTTATCAAAAGGGCAAATACATCATTTCTACAAGAGTACGTTGTGGTCGTTCACTTCAAGGATATCCGTTCAATCCTTTGCTTACCGAAGCTCAATACAAGGAGATTGAGAGTAACGTATCTTCTACACTGACGGCACTTTCTGGAGAACTGAAAGGAGCGTTTTATCCTTTGACCGGCATGTCTAAAGATGTGCAACAAAAATTGATCGATGATCATTTTCTATTCAAGGAAGGAGATAGATTTTTACAGGTGCGTGATTCTAAAAGCACTTAGAAAATATAATCAAATATAAATATTTTTCTATTGAGTGTTTGTTTTTTATTACATTTTTAAAAACACACGAACAGCCTTTTTATATGTATTATATTGTAAGTGGAGCGAAGCAGTAGCGAGGTGAACTCAAAATTTTTAAGAGGCAATTATTTTACATTAAACATAGTACGCTAAAGAACAAAAAAAAAAATAAATAAATTCCAAAAATTGATTATTTTTAATCTTTCTCCTAACTCTTTGTATTATAATAATGTACAATGTACCATAGAATAATCTTTAAATACGAATTTTGTAATAATATTATATTACGGATGTTCGAATAGGCCGCTAACGCTTCACGGTACTGGCCAACTGGACGTGGAATATTCCATAACGAGAACAAGACGTTCCTTGTGTGGTGCAATGAGGAAGATCACTTGAGGCTCATATCTATGCAAATGGGCGGAAACTTGGGAGAGGTTAAACATTAAAATATTATATAATCAGTTGAATCGATACTTGAACGTAGAAATTATTGTTCGCAGGTATACAAACGGCTCGTAACGGCCGTAAACGATGTGGAAAAAAGGCTTCCGTTTTCGCATCACGACCGTTTGGGCTTCTTAACGTTCTGCCCAACCAACTTGGGAACAACTATCCGCGCGTCAGTGCACATTGGGTTGCCTAAATTGGCCGCCGACAAAGCTAAATTGGAAGAAGTCGCTGGAAAATATAACTTGCAGGTATACTAATGACACTATGTTTAACTGTTTCACTTTTAATTCGATTATACAGACATAATGTTATTGGTTTGTTTGTATCTTTAGGTCATAAAAATTAGACGTATCTTATACACATTTTTTTTTAAATTTTTAATTAAAAGTTCAGGTAGGTACGTTCTTGAAATCTAATAGATGTATCTTCAACGTGTAACATTCCAAAATATTACGTTTAACTGATTTTTGTTAGACGTGCTACCAGGGTAGGGTTCAAACATTGGGTAAAATACAAAAAACTGTGTTTGTATAGGTATCTGGTATAATAGTAATACTTAATAGGTATTATTTTATTAAAAAATTGTATAAGACTGAATGGAACAAGGAAATTCTTTATTTTTATAAATTTTTCCATTTGCCTTAGGTATTTAACATATTATCTTCAATATTCATAGTAACAAATGCAATCCCCGTTTTTCCATTACCTACCATTTACCAATATACATACACAATTTCATTAACAGTATAACCAACACATTCTGTGTATATTGAGAAGAACTTATTTATTTTGTCTGTTTTCCTAGTTTGTATTTCTAAGGTATGATTTTAAATTGTAATTTATAAATTAATAAAAAAATATGTTACAAAGTTGAGGGGGGTTAAAACTTAGAGGCCATTCTTTTGGAATCCACCGCCATTGATTTTTTTTAATAAATTACCATTGAAATGTTTGTCTTTAATGTCATTATATTATTTCATAAGTGTTAATTATTTTAATCGAACATAATATAAAAAAAAGAAACAAAAATGTTTTTATACTCGTAGGTATTTTAGGTCAACATTTTTAATTTTTGTGAAAATGTTATAATTATATCTAGTTCATTGAGAAAATTGTGTTTATACAGGGTACTAAAATCTAGAATTATTTTTCTTATTTAGGTAAGAGGTACTCGTGGAGAACATACCGACGCTGAAGGTGGAATCTACGATATTTCAAACAAAAGACGTATGGGTTTGACCGAATACCAAGCCGTTAAGGAAATGAACGACGGTATTTTGGAGTTAATCAAAATTGAAGAATCGTTGTAAACATGCAAGGTCATCATGCAATACAGTAGCATGCCTACTTGTAATAACGATAATAAAATGCAAAATCTAGTCGTATAAAAAAAAATATCTAGTCAACGCTTTTTATCTTCCACTCGTTACTATATTTTGTCGAAGCAAAATATAATTAACGGGGTTATAAATTATAGCTTATAAAAATAATCATGTATAATATTATATTATAATGAGTAAAACGTATGTGTATAGACAATATAAGTTTGAAAAAAACAATGCTATCTTTATCTTTTTAAAATTAAATTATCGTATTTGATGTATTATCATAGATAATATATATTTTAATTATTTTCTTATCTACTCATCATTTTAATGTTAAAGTATAATAGCGTTTCAATATTCCTAAATAATATTATTATAATATTCTGTTTTAAATATTGACGGATAATTTAGTCAAAATATGTTATCGTCTATATAATATGAACTTAATTCATTTTAAAATTGTATTCATGAAATACATAATATTATTAGCTCATTATTGTATAACATTATATTATGTATAGATTGATAATATTATATTGTTGACAAGAAAATAAAAACCATCGATCAAAATAAACGATAATTAAGTTATATTTTACATTGATTGTAAGCAATTTTGATTCAAATTCAGCACCCAATGGAGTTGATTTTTCATTGTGATTTTTTCGTAAGCTCGAAATGAGCGGATCTGATGAAATAAGTAAATTATCAAACAAATCGCATTGTTTTCTAAATGCCTTTCTTATGTTATTGTATTGGACGTTTTTCATAATATTCTTATTTATAGCTTCCTCACTTCCTGCGCTTTTCCTGGTAATAGGCCGATTGACAATATGCCCGTGCACGAGTGATAATGGTCACCTACCTACCTGCTATCATTTTAAATATGAATTATTAAAACGGTGACGTGTATTTGATGTATTTAAATATACGGGGGATGCCTTGAACACTGGCTATCGCATATCGAAGTGCTACGATTGAAGTGTACCTCGGGAGGTTACTTAAATAGGTGATTCGATGAAAAGCAAGAAAAACAATTACCACGTGGCATTCACCTCTAACTGGACATCGCGATTTAATCTCCTTTCTAGTCTACGGGCTATACGACGGTTCAAGTATTATGATTATAAATTATTATGCATTTATTATTATAAACTCTAACAGCTCTAACCGGTATACTGTGTCCATGAGCTGTCAACGCACTTCATTTATGCTGGGGTAGACATATAATTTTATCTATTCTATAGTTGTATATTATACAGCTAGTTGATTGAACATTTAATGAAATATAGAATTTTAAAATATTTCAATTTGTATTATTATAACAATTTTTTTTTCATAAAATAATTAAATAATACAATTTTTAGAAATATTGAACATATTTTCTTTGATGTGATTATTTTTTTTTTGTTTACAATTAGTCAAAATGTAAAATATACAATACAACAATACGTATGTGTATAATATTATGTTTTTCATACTCAGATAATGGTTTTCTTACTGGTGATAATTTATTGTATACAAAAAGCGGACATACTTCGCATGATTAGTGGACCGCTGTTGTAGGTGAGAAATTAAGAAAGTAGGATATAGAAGGGAATTTAATGATGTATATCTGTACGTAATGATAAATCATTGCTAACAAAAACGATTCTGAGCGGAGATCAGTTTTACATGTTTTAAAAGGCAATATTTACGATTTTCGTCTAAATTTGATATTGATTCTTTTAAAATAAATTTCAAATTTGTCTTGTTAACTACTAAGTACTATTCATAATGAACCTTCTATTAAATTTTCAAATATTTCTGTTTGTTCTAAAAATTGTATCCATAGAGTACGTACCGAATAAAAATTACGTAAAAAAACTCGCAAAATTAAAACGTCTATAAACAGCTCAAAAATATCAAAAATGTTTTTGGAATTTTACCACGTTTGGATAACGAAAATATAAGTTTTCCGTCCAAATTTCAAGTCTTGCTTTGCTTAGAATATAAAAAATAACAGTACTTATACATTATAATAACTTATTAACGTACAAATGAAATCATCTTACTGTGTGATTGCACGTTGAACAATGATAATAATGATATATCTAATTATCTCCTAAATAGGTTAACTTATATGTGTAAGGGGCAGTATTTATGGGCACTATTTGGAAATTAAATAATAAATAAAATCCAATATTTCTCCCGAACTATTTTAGACTTTAAACACCATATACCTACAGCATTATAATATAATTGTGTGTTTTCACTAAAAACCGGAGAAAATGTTTTGTCGAATAAAATATCTTTCGTCCTCGGGAAAAAATGATTGAGGCAATTTTGTACAGTTTTCTGTAATCCAAAGAAATTACATTTTAAATCTAATCAAATAATTAATATTAATCATTTATAATAATATATTTCAAGATTCAGGTATGCATTTTTTGCCAAACAAAAAGTATAACTATCATAATTCATAGTGACTTAAGATTTTAATCTTTAGCATAATATGCGTTCGAACATGATATTATCTGTAATATATAATAATATTATGATATCTATAATTATGTTATTTAGACCGAGTATAATAAAATACAAATTGCATAATATGATACAATTATATTTGTATATTAAATTTTATATATATTTTTAAATTTAAACCCTTGAAACCAAAGATATATTGCACGATTTATCGGTAAAGGAGGATTGTATTTTTACGGTCGAAGATAATTTTTCAATTATACTCAACTATTATAAAAACTGCTTGGAAGATCAACAAATTAATAAATTATTAACCAACTAGATTCAAAATCCAATAAAAAAGGTTTCTTGTAATTTTTTTTTTGAAATTCAATCAAAATATCTGGTAGAAAAGTTGTTTACAAAAATAAATGTACACATTATAGCAGTGGTTCCCAACCTCTTCTATCCTATGCTCCTTTTGTAGATTTCAAAAAATCTCGCGCCCCCCCTCCTATAAAATGAATCGTTATACAATCTTATTTTCTGTGAAGCCATTATTTTTAATTACGTACACTCGCGACGACTACGTACTACGAAACTACGTGCGCTATACAACTGCAAAACGAAACTAAATTGAGTCTAAACTAATCTAATAGCTTTTTCCCCTGACATCCTTTTATCGTATCAATTAATTTACAGATAACGTGGCATACAACGTTTTAGTTATGCGCTGTGGTCAAACATTAATAGTCTTTATCGGTTATTCGTTATTTATACCCGATAACGGATAAAAAGAACCGGAAAATTATTTTTTTTCTCTACGTTTTAAAATAAAAATAATATAATCAATAAAAATTGTAATTCTTAATAACTGCTTGTGCCTCCCAGCAATGTGTATACGCTCCCCAGTTTGGGAACCAGTGCATTATAGTAAAACCAATTCTTCATTACGCTTAAAATCTAAAAACACCCATCATAGTAAAACTAATACGTTCCTCACTCGGCTCATAAAATAAAACATGTTTATTGTTAAATACCTTTATGGGGTAGTTATAATAATATATTTTAATTGATTCATTGAGTTTTTGTTTTTGGTTTTTTTTTTTTTTTTTCATATATCGTTACTTATAGTTAAGTGAAATATCATCTGTGAGTGGTTAACCCAACAGTAATAATTATTGGTCATCGAAGAGGTGAACAATTATTTGTAGGTATCATCTGCAGGTTCAGCATCAGCCTATTAATTGTAAACTTCCGATTTCGGTTAGTCTCGTGTGACAAGTAAAATAAACGTCTATTATCTGCTGATATCATACTTTAATTTCATATTAATCAATCCGGCTATAAAATATAATAATATATAATTAAGAATAATAATTAAAAAAAAATCGTTTATTATTATTATGATAATTTACTGAGTAGCGCCGTTCAGACGAGACTTCATTGATTATTTTAACGCTAAAACGAGCTCATCTACGTGTAAAAAATGTTATAGACATTTACATCATTTAAATTTTCTAATTGTGAAATATATAAAATGAAAAAATAACATAAATTATTAAAATTATTTTTCGCTAAAATATTTATTATAATGTGAAGAATATAGTTAACAATAACTGGATACTATGAAAAATCCGGATATACTTCGCACTCACCATGGGTGGGTCACGGTTGTATGGGAGAAGTTTTAATATTATTGGATATGCGGTGGTACACGGTTGCGAATGGTTTTATCTGGTGAAACTCGTTTACGTTCAATAAAAATTGTTTACCTGTTAATCCACGACTCGTTTGCGCACAACATTTATGTATTTTTAAATTCGGACCTACTTAAGTTAATTGAATTATCAGTCACAGATTGTAGAACGAATTATCGAATATTTATCTTACAGTATAAAATAATCGTTTGTAGGATACCTATATCGTTTTACGTACTTTTAGTATAGTTTCAATTGGTTAACTGAGCTGTAGTGTTGAACAATTAGTTGTAGACCAGTAAATAGTATAGAAACTGTAGGATACGGTCGCTAAAATTTTTCATATTTTTGAAACGCGGTGAAGAAATAAATGTTTTAACATCGATAATTATACATTTATTAAATTTCGTAATTCAAAAAATGTAGATGATAAATTTTAGATGTACTAAAAAATAATCTGTGAATGTTATTTATAATAAATTAAAAAAAGTTATAAAGGTGACAAACACTTAAAATCGTGAGGAGTATAACAATCAAACAATGACAGGCGAAATTATCAAGAGTACATATTTTAAACGTAGTGGATAACACGATTTATACATAAAACCAAACAAATTAATATCCTAAGAGTTACGAAGTAAAGATGATTTTAGTTTAAATTTACAATATAATTATGTAAAATTACTACAGAGATCAATATTTGAATATAGAAAAAAGTACTTTCCAAATTTACCAAAATCGGAAGTCGGAAGAAACCAACTTATCAATATGCAAAATAACCTTCAATAACAAGATAATAAATTATGTTTTCCCAGTGATGATCAAAGCATATTTATATTTGTGTGTAAAAATAACTTGGGATTATATTGAAATTCGCTGAACACGTTTTTGGGCATGAAACTTTTACATTAATCCCTACATACAGGTATGCGCACGGGATGTGCTGAGGATGTGAAAACATTGTGTTTTTATTTCTTTGGAAAAATCCTAATAATATGTTGTGGTATAATCTGAATATTTAGACCATTAGTTATTTATTGCTCTGCGGATAATATTGGAAGTTATAGTTTTTAGATTCTTAGCTATTGGTATTGCTAAGATGTTTATTTTTTTTGTTCTTTGTTCTAGCCTGTGGACACGTTTTTTCCTAGTAAACTTGCTCCAATTTTTGCGTGTAGCATCTTTTCTGAAAGCTCAAGTAGTCTAGATGGTACTTTAAACGAAAAATCACCAGATATCTATTTTATTACCTTTTTAGTTTACTTTCTTACGGTATCATTGCCAAAACTTTTGAATCACTTTTGCGCTTTTAAGGAATTTTAATTTTTGGGAGTTTTTTTTGTTATAACTCGGTTATAAATACACGTAGAAACTTGAAACTTGGTTATAATACTTATATTGGACTTACCTAGACGTGGTGAAATTTTCAAAATTATCGGACGAGTTTTTTTCTTTTTTAATAAGCGCTTTGAAATCACATTTAAACCAAAATCACAAAAAAAAAATTACGGCCCTTCAAATTATGTATTGTCGAACTGCGCTTGGAATCGTCTTTCGTCAAGCAATAGTTTATAATTGTTTAAAGATATAAATAAGATAACCTTATGTATTCTACCTTCCAAACGTCTCACCTACAACAGTGGCCGCTCCCATTCCGAGTATTAGCTTTTTTTTAAAAATTAAATGGTATAGATAGCTATATTATAATACTGGCATATATTTAGACACTATCTCCACTCCTCCCCCAGAAAAATTGTCTGGATTTAACACTTCAACACAATAATGACAACTTCAAAAAATTTACTCCAATTAAATATAGATTACAATTATAATTTATAAATTTGTTATATACTTTTATTATGTTCTTAATTTATTATGAATTTCAAGAAATAAAATACAAAACAATTTTTTAATGTATTTGATTGCATTTTATTTATAATCTCCCTGGCTTATAATATTATTGTGGGCACCTCCGGAAACAAAAATCTGCGCACGCCTATGCTCCTACACATTTTGATCAATTTTACTTATAAAATACACGTTTTAAGTAGACCTTTGTAAATCCTTAGGCTGTTAAATGTACCTTATGTAACTTATATAACGTAATTAATTCATGACAGACTCACACCGAACCATAACCGATATAGAAAACATTAATAGGTTGACAAGGAAGGATGAAGAATTGGATGTGTAATGTGATGGTCTTGATGGCCGATAGCCTGTAAGAAGAAAACTCACACCGAAATCGTTCTTCAGGTCTTTTGAAGCCC
The DNA here is from genome assembly GCA_902439185.1 of Cinara cedri. Classification (NCBI taxonomy): domain Eukaryota; kingdom Metazoa; phylum Arthropoda; class Insecta; order Hemiptera; family Aphididae; genus Cinara; species Cinara cedri. The sequence continues at coordinate 1,942,028 of CABPRJ010000480.1, forward strand.
CAGAATCAGTGATTTTTCGAATACAATTTTTAAACATTGTAAATTAATATTTGTTAATAAAAATGCGTCATGCGCCATAACTCTATCGCCGTGGTCAACAATCGAATTTTATAAATTATTGATTTAACATTACTTTAAACTGTAAAAGTAAAATACAATATTGTTTCTCGGCTTTATTAAAAAGCATATGCAGATAATAAAAGTATATCCATCCACTCAACCTTTTTTCATCTTTTTAAGTTTCTCTTTAACACCAATACTGCCTTTCTAAGAAAAAAAAAGACTATATACATTATAGATTATAATGTATACATAATGTTATACATTTACCTAAGTGATTGTATTTACCCCAAATAATTTTTTTGACCACATTTATAAAAATATGTATTCATGTCCTAAGGCGATTCGTGTTTAAATTGCCCATCTCCTCATTTGTAAAATAATCAAATAATTTCGGAATATTTTTATACGTCATTGTGTTAGTTCTGGCTGTTCATGTGATATGTTCTGGACCCTACGTGTTGTTTCACAAAACATTTGCTTTCATTGACTTTTGTTCCAAAAAATACTTCTTCCAAACGTGGAGAAATGTTTTGTGGAACAAAAGTCCATTGGAAAAAATATTTTTGGAAGAAATGGTCGTCGGGAAATTGTTTATTTGAACTGATGATTACTAACCACAAAATATTTACAATATATTATTTAAAATATTGTTTGTGCCACAAACCTTATGTGATTTGTTCCATTGGACTAGTATTCCACAATCATTTTGCCCAATATACTTTTCTCCTACAATTTATTTTATGACACAAAAATCAACTGGAACAAATTATTTGTCTTGAAATGGTCATCGGGAAATTGTTTATTGGAACAAATATTCACTTACTACAAAATAGATCATTAGTTCCATATGTCGTTGCGCTCATTTTATAGGCAATAAATATACATAAAAATACAATATGTAGACTACCTGTGATCGCTTAAGGTACGCATTCCTCGACGTGTCTGAACATAACGTTCAAAGGTTGTATTAACTGTATTTCGCTCTATACTAAAAGAAGAAAAACCATGTTATTGAGTATTACCAAAGTATCACGATTAATCATAGAATATACAGTAGAATAGAATATATTATGTATCTGCGGTATAGTTAAAACAACACTCGGTATAATAATGTATTAAAGTGCTACTTACTAAATATTTTAAGTAATAGTAGTGATATTATAGTTAAACATAAAACATTCTAGAATCAAACACGTGAAATACGCCTTTGCTGTTGTGATTATCACATATGTGAATAGAATATTAACTCTAAAAAATATATTGAAATTAACTCCATCACAAAATGCATTGTAATCATTTTTCTGTGAACAATTAGTTATCTTCCATAACAACATTATACATTTTTATTTTATTAAAAATTTAAATTGACCTATTTTATTATATATTATAAAAATTAAAAAAAAAAAAAAAAAAATACAAATATTTTATTGTGTTATAATTTATAGCAATTGCATTTTTAACTATATATAGAGCACAGCACTTTTGAAGTATCATACATAGAGTACTAAAGCAGTTCCATTAATTCGAAAGGTGAATAGGTATCCATTTTCATAGATTATAAATGTATAATCAATTCCTTTTATAAAAAAACTTTTCAAACTACTTTTACGTTTTTAATATTTGAATTCACAGGAATAAACTACTAGATGGCGCTAACATAACCACTTTAGTAATATTTACCAATGTAAGTACATACAATAATGTTTCAAAAATTACATTTCTCATTGATTTTATAAATCTATGCTTTTATATGTTTTGGCATTTTAAAGAGTTTAGTAATTAAGTTTACAGTTAAGCGGTTATATATCCCGGTTACTGAGTTGCAAAAACATATATTTGTAAATTAAATGGACGTTATATCCGCATGTATTGTCTTAGTGCAACTATCGGGTAACATGCAAGTACTATGTTTAGACAGAATAAGAAAAACCAGCTTAATTTTGATTTTAGAGTAAAAGTACCTATGATAAAATGCATAGAGAATAATATTTTGGAGAGAATATCATAGGTGTTTTTTGAATTATGAACTATTCAAAAAGTTACAGTTATTTAAAAAAGAAAAAAAAGAAAGAGTTGTGTATCTATTATATCGAGTTGTATATTTTGAATACCTACTAAAAGAAACCTATAATAATAATGATTATTATTATTGGAAAAGATTAGATTAGATAAGAATAATTATAACTATTTTTATTATAAAACATTTAACGTATCAGGAATTCAAACATCAAATGATATGAGGTGCCTAGAACACAAGTGGTATAAGTGACATTTTTAAAAAATCTAAGTTAAGAGCACAGCTGAACTAAAAATATTCCATTTTATTTTGTGGCAAAGAAATATAAGAAAATTATTCGTCATGTGCTGCGATCTAGTAACAAATACTAGATCTCACTAAAACAGTCTTCAAATGAAAATATCAACATATTAGAAGTAAATAGGTACAAAAGTCCATAACAGCTGTTAACATGTATCTTTACTGAGTGTTTGTTTTATCATTCGACTACAAGAACAGTGATATTATGACAATATACTATAATAATTATATTAAATACAAATAACTTTAAACTTGATTTTCTCGAAACAAAAAAAAATGTCTCTTACACTCCTTATGGTCTAGGTGCCTTGTATAATATTATAGCTGCCCAAATTCATGAGCTTGATAATTGAAAAGTACAAATACAGGCATATAGGTAATAGGTATCGATAGGCGATTACCGATATGGCGATATTAATATATAATACACATCAATAAATATTCATTAATTATCGACCCTCATGTTTGTGTTTGAACTAATTTCCAACTTATTTAGCTATAAAATATATACCAAGAAAAGAAATTATTAACAATTTTCAAATTTTATTAATTTTTACATAATTTTACATAAAGCGAAAAAAATACCATGGGGTTGAACACATCTCCCCATGTTTGTACGTCACTGATTTATGTTTTCTACCAGTAATCAGAAACCTAGTCTTAAGAAAAAAAAAAATGACAAAGTGACTTTCTTTGTTGAATTTTGGATCTAGTCAGTGATTAATAAAGTAGATTTTTTTTAAAGTTTTCTTAATAATTGGCGTGGGAAAAAAAGTAAAAAGAACAGAAAGGTTTACGAAAATAATAGTTTCATTATTTTCATATCTAATATTAGATTATGATCTGACTATAATATTCCGTTTTTATGTATTTGTGTGTTTGTGTGTGTGTGTATGTGTGTATTTCTATTAATTAAATTCAGATTAATTTATATCGTTAGTACAATTTTCCGGAATTCGATTTTCTGAAGTGTCCTGATAAAATTGTTACCGTAATATATACATAACTATCCTAGGATAATGGGGACGTTTGCCACCACTGTTGTAGGTGAGAAGTTGTCAAGGTAGGATATAGAAGAGAATTGAATGTGTATAAATATCTGTAAGCAATGATAAACCATTGTTAACGAAAAAATGATTCTGAGCAGAGTTTAGTTAATAGTGATGTATTGTTAACAATATATATGTCATATTATGGTAAAATAATTAAATAGGCGTTATATATTTTTTTTTAATAATATTTAGTTTAAAATTGTACCGATTTTCCCGGTTTTTGACATTTGCTGGAAAACTCTTGGGAAAATCGAAAAATGAACTGCTTAAAGTACCGTCCCAAGAAAATTTCCCTTCAGAAAAGAGTCTACATCGTATACATCGAAGTAAGCTTTCTGGTAGAAAAAGTGTACGCATAAAAAAAAAAAAAATAAACATTTTTGTAAAACCAATACATTCTTCGCTACATTGAGAACTGCTGCAAACAATTGTTTATGTTTATTTGTAGTTTCTACGCAGTGTACGGTAATCCGCGCATTCGTTTTATTTTATTTTTTTGATGAAAATAATGATCGTCATGCAACAATAATATTAATAGCAGGAAGGAAACGAACAGATTTCAAACATGTATACTGTACCTATACAAGAAATTATTCAGATGTCAGATGACTGGGTACCTACGGGTCAATAAAAAACGAGTAGTTATTGAAAAATGTACCTACGTATACTGTAAGTTATTGGCGTGTATGTTGAGACCGACTTTCCAGTATTGAATTTGTTTAGTATCATGGCACGCGTAAGTAAATATTGTGTACACAATATTCGTGCGACATTTCCAAAGAAATAGATGTAGGTATAGACAACTGGAGACGTGTAATAATATATTATACCTAGGTATATTTGTAAAAAAAAAAAAAAAAAAAAAACCTCCGATATATTATAGCCACGACAAAAAGAAAAACAATAATAATGATAATAATACTATGTAACTACGGCAGCGGATCGAGGAGAGACAAGACAATACCGTATAAAAATCGATTGTGAGTGGGAGACGATCGCTGCATCCTCGGGCTACAAACTACTGCGGCGTGGACATGTTGCCGTATTGTATAAATTATTATTATTATAATATTATTGTATTATTATCGTTATTATTGTTACCCCGTCTTCTCATCTCGGTCTGTTCGGCTCTGCGAAAACGTGTGGGGTACCTATATACGTATGTAATATAATGTTTCGCGTGGGCTTTGTGCGTGTACAGTATTCGCTTTGAAGCCGTTGTTGGTTTTTGTTGGCATCAATGACTGAAAGCATCGAAACCCGAATGAATTATTATAAAAATTTAGAACCTTCGTAGCCGATTTGATCAACAAAAATTAAATATTTTAATTCATAACACTCCCTCCCCCTTCCCCAACGAAAATACAATTACTGACTGCGCTAGCGGTTCGTTAATTTCCACACCGTGATTTTTTCGCGCTAAAACTATACTCAGGTAAACTTACTACAACTACATAATATGTACAATATTGTTGATTTTTACGAGGTAATATCGAATTACTGTATGAACAAATTTTATTTTAATATCTCATCATCAACATAATTATATTGCGACGTAGGTTATTCATTTTTTCATATTTTTGCATACCTACCTAGTATCCAGTACCCATGTGTCAGCTAAATATTTTTAATAACCTGCTGTACATGCATTACGCGTGGGAGAAATATTTTGCCTTAGGTCCACAAATTTTTCATTGTAGAATCGGTCACGTCTGTCCGCTCTCTAATTGTGTATAGTCTGTTTTCGTGTAAATGGATGTAAATTTATGATTAGTATGTTATATTTGTAGTTAATTTACGAACATTATTGGACGAATCGAGTATTTTCATAATAATAAATTATCGAGTTAAAAAACTCGAGTTAAGTCGAATACTGTTTTGTATGAACAAAATTATTGATGATTGAAAATCGCGGTAGGTACTGATCTATTGACTTAATAAGTACCAATAGTCAGTACAGTAACAATAGGTACTAATGGGTGAAAAATCTGCATCTTTCAAAGAACTGTATGAAAAAATCGCAGCATTTTACTAACCGAAAGTTTAGAACAAGTATTTTAGATTTAGATTTAGTAGGAAAAAGGAGCTGATACTGCTGATGGATGCACTGTTGTAGGAGGAAAGAGGAAATTCGGTTAAGACATTTTTTAAAAAAATTACTAAAAAACATATTCAATTAACTGTGACTTGTATAGTATAAAAAGCAGTGCCATCTGAATTACCACTTTTATGTAGCCACTGCTACCGCATTCAGGTACGTACTCACCGTGCCACTGCCGGTGCTGTACATGGCCGCCCAAATTACTCCCTCTGCACCATCACCGGAACCGCCGTTACTACTTTATCGCGCCGTGTTCACTTTACGCAAAATGCTATAATTAAATAATTTTCAATGTCTTGAGTATTTTGAATTTATTTTGTGAAAATTTCAGATCTCTACAGTTATTTTTATTTTGTTAACCGAATTACGAAATAAATAGAAACTCGAAAACAATGAAAACGTATATTTTCCCGTTTTTCTCAATTTTTTCCAATTATTAAGAAACTACATAAAAATTAAAAAGAGGCAATTTTGATATTGTCAGTACAAAAACTAGATCAAAAATTCAACAAAAAAAGCCTTTTGTTATTTTTTTTACTATAGCAAGATTTCTGGTAAAAAAATGTTTAAAAAATTAATAAAAAAAAAAAACACACACACACTATAGTAAAATAAATAGATTCAATCCTATTTAGGATTTTGAAACTTCTGATCTAATATAAAATATAATATTTTTCGAATAAATATTATCATAATTTATACCTGCAGGGTAATGAGAAAATAGTTACAAACTTTAAAAGTATACAATGTATTACATGTATTACAATGTATGGTTTCACTTGTGTTAGGGCGTAATACTAAGAATAATTTCACATTTGAGTACATCCACTAAACATAATACTAATAAAACGGAACGCGTTGAATATTTTAATAATAATATTAGTAGTTATACGTACGGTATACGTATAGGAAAGGAGACACGGGGCAAAACCGATTGAACAAAATTAAAACCTTAAAATATACGTATTTTGTAAAAAACGGATATTGGGTACCTGGTAGACACATACCTAATGATTGGCACATTCTTTGGCTGTTCATTATTTATTTATACTACAGTAAATATCGTTAGTATTAAATATTTATATTTATATTTTTAGCTCGTTAAAAAATTTATTTTTCATTTTCTAACAAGCCATAATTATTTTTTATATTTTATCGGTTTGTTCCAATACCGGAGCAATATCGATTTGTAATTGGGAATGATCGATGCACGATATGCTAAAATAATTACGAGAGAGGAAAAAAAAATGAATATTAAATTTTTTCCATTGATAGGAACTTACGAAACAAAGTACAATTAATAATTGTTGTGTTTAAGTATTGTAATCCGTGGCATAACGTGGGAGATAAATAAAATCGGTTTTGCCCGGTGCTTCCCTACTATCTTTGCAGGATTATTAAACAATAACATCGATTCACCTTTCCCGATTTCCCGAATACGTTTCAAAGTACCGCCTCGTTCTTTTCGATCCATTACTCCGTTCTATATGCGCCACACGCCGTCACTAACTATACGGCCGATGAGCCATTAAAACGTCCTTATGTCAACTGCCAATCTTTAACGATCTGCCATCAAATTTAACTACGTGCAATTTCCATATTATAAGTATTATGATTGTATGTTATTTTGTTATCTCTAATGTTGTATATGTCCAAAAGGACCCGGATAATTCAATAAAATAGACATCGTGAGTCGTGTATAGTTTTCTCCACCCGTGTAGGTAAGTGGACAAATATAGTTACGAAGTCCTGTCATTATTTTTATTGTTTAAAAATTCCCCAAGAAACTTTTACTGATTTACTTTGGTACCTGGGTATACCCATACAGCGTGTAGGCTAAACCAGCACCAGCTGTCGGAGCATGTTGTGAATTCTATTTGTGCGCTATGCGAAACAACGGGGTCGTCCCATAATGTGGCGGACGCGATTGGCTTATAGAAAACGGGGAAAATGGCGGGGAACTTTTACTATTAGGGTTCGGATTTGTTTGATTTTGTTTCTAACATTACGCGCCACGTATAACGCGAAACACGCACGTGACCAGAAACGTTTTTAGCGCATATTTTCGCATAGGTATTTCGTTGTATTTCTCGGGCGTACATAGCGATTTTCAGCTAATGTTTAACGATAATATTTTCAAGAACGTATTTCGCGGTTTGTCGGCGCACATTTAAATCCGAGTCCTCTAAACCATTGTCGTTACTGTCGTTATTAATAATATAATACATAATAATATTATGTCGAATGTTCTGTGTGCGCACGGTGGCGCGGTACGGTAAGTCCGTTTCAACTGTGGTACGTACAAGACGTCGTCGTCGTCGCGCGCGCGTTTCGCTCCCCGCGGTAACCGCGGTCCGCGACGACGTTGAGAACGTCTGGAAAGGAAAAAAAAAAAAAAAAAACGGGTCTATGGCGGCGACGGCGGCGTATTATAACCGGTGGAGGAAAAAACGACGACGACGTCTTAGCCGGACCGTGTCTGTTGTACGCAACATTGGAAGGTGTATTTTCCTCTCTCTCTCACTCTTTCTCGCCCACTCTCTCTCACTCTTTCTTACGACCCGTCTCTCTCGTCTGTTCTTTCGCGGTCGCACACACACACACGCACGCACGCACACAATAATATTATTATAGTGTTTTTTTTTTTCTATATACACGACACAGACAGTCGCGTCTTACGAGTTCGCCGGTTCGCGCGCGTCCTATAATATTTATTCGTACGTAGGTGCCGCAACAGCGACATTATAAAAGTTCCGATTTCGCGCGCTGAGTTTTCCGTTTGCACCCATATTCCGTTCGCGGACGCGCGTCTATTTTTTAAAAATTTTTTTTTTTCCCGTCGTCACGTTGTATCGAACAACGACGATAACAATAATACCCGCCGCGGTACCCGGGGTACGCCGCATTTTGTTATTGCTATGCTGCAGAGTACGCCAACAACGGTGTCGTATAGGAGGTAGGTGTCGCCTACACCAATCCGCGAAATCGCTCGGTACCGACGTCGTTATTTTTTTGTCAACTAAGGGTGTATTTTTTGAACGGTTTTTTTGTCGCGATATTTTCGAATAATTCGTATTTTTAATCGCGCTCGTTTACCGTTTTCGCGCCCGTTTCCATCGCAACGGAACCAGCAAATCGTGGTCGATATGACGCGGTAAGTGTACCTACGTCTACGCGATTTGTGTTTTTGTTTATCTATTTGTTTTTTTTCCCGCCGAACACACGGGCGACTAGTAAAGTTATAATATTATCTTTTCGTGTGCTACACCGACATCGCGATACGATTAGGTATATTTAATTATTGAAATCCTTTTTAGACCCGAGAGCTAAGTGGTTGGTTTTTACTAGGTGTATGTGTTTTTTTTTTTTTTTGTGTACAACTTTTACAACAGAAATCTTGTTCTAATCAAAAACTTTATAGGCATTTTCTTATAGTATTTCTGATCTAGTTGGTGCATTTTTAGATTTTTTTTTAGATTTTCTTCGCATTTTTTTTCAATAGTTAAGAAAAACTGGCAATTTTATTTAAAATTTTTGTCGATTTCTGGGTTATTTTGGTAACAGTGGAAACTCTGCTCAGAATAGTTTTTCGTTGGTAATGGTTTATCGTTCCGTACAAATATAAATTAAATTACTCTCTATATCCTCCCTTCCAAATTCCCCCCTAACACACACACACACACATTTTTATTATTAATTTTGGTTATTTGAACTACCAATAATAGTTAACCTATAGACTATAGTTCATGCACGAATCTATAGTAACGTAAATAGAAGTAAAACAAAGAATTGTTGGTATGCATTGCCTGCAGCTTTTTATGTAACTTTCTTATTAACAAGAAAAGAAAAAAACGAATTTATTTAGTATAGATATTAAAATTATAGGTAATTGGTCGTACAGTGGTGTAGTTATGATTTTGTTCTGTGGAGGTGAGGGATGGATAATTTGTTAAGTCGACTTCGTATAAGCACCCTTCCATACTTTTCATACACAGATCCATGTTTTCAATTTTAAGTGTAAAAACGAAGAAGCTATTACCTGAGATGTCTTTTTTTTATGGAAAGCACTTATTGGGTGAGTAAAAATCGTGGTAAAAATGATTTTGTACTATACTTATAGATTTTTCGTCTGGTTTTAAATGGCAGTTTTTCCAAATTCCAAAAAATTGCACTTATTTGTATTTTTTAAACATTTTTTGACGAGTGAATATTTCCGTTTGTTCACGCAGTACCTTAAAAGATGTAGATTTTTGTCTCAGTGATACTTTATTTGAAATACTTTTTTAAATTTTCAACAATTCACTCCCTAGTTTCTTTTTTTTTCATTTTTTTCTTGGAAAATATATTATTAGTTATTAAAAATAATACGTTCGATTAATCGTATCGTACCTCAAAAGATTAAAAGATGAGGATTTTTTGTCCGAAGGTATACTTTATTTGAAAACAATTTCTATATTCCCAACAGATTTAAATGCAATTTAAAAAAAAACAAATGTCGATACATAGGTTTTAGATTTGTTGATTTTTGGGAGCTACCTTGACTACTAGGGAAAAATATTACTAATATTTCGCCACTCAAAATCGATTTTTGATAGCATATAGCATATATTGTATTGTCACCGGGCCGTGACCGGGCCAACGGAGCAATACAATGAGAAACGACCAAAGTTTACCATACCATTTGGTAGAAATATCAGTATTTATAAAATAGTTGATTGGCTATTGAATAAAGTCGCTTGACTTTGGCGATTTTAGTGTTTGCCACACCATGATGCTTGTGTGGCATGGCAAAAACCAAATGTACAACTGCTTTTCGCAGATATTTTCCTTCTAGTGGTTGGGATAAAATCCGTTGATAATTCATTGTATTATACAAATTATTGAATATAATCAAATAAATTACTATCGATTACAGCTAAACTGTAATATAGATTACTGATATATATTATATATATGGATACTGTTATTATAGAAATTACATAGATATAACCTATAATACAAAATACGGTTTTTGTTAAAAATACAAAATTATAAATGTTTCGATTCTTGGATGCAGTGGCATATGTGTGGCTGGCAAGGGGGTAACTTGCCCCCTGACACTTTTGTGGGGATCAAAGATATCATTTTGCCTTTCCAGATAATTCAACAGTATAAATCTTTGAATCTTCCTAAGTTAAGAAAGAATGCAATATATTCACCAAATATAAAATATGTGTAAATAGTATTTATACTATAGTTACTTTTAGATTCTGAGCGAAGCGAGTATCATTGTATGATGTTAATTTTGTTTTATCTGTAAACAATAATTCTACTAGAAATCTTACTCCGATTTTCAAGTGTAGTACTATCTTTTCTAAAAGGAAATTTGACTGGGGTGATACTTTAAGGAGGTAATTTTTTAATTTGTGCAGCTCTTTTCATAATAAATTGGAAATCCCAAGAAAAACATGTGAAAAACCGGAAAATATACGAAATCGTATAATTATAATATCGTAAATATTACAGCCTTTTAAAAGAACTCCGCTCAGAATCGTGTTTCGTTAGCAAAGATTAATCGTTGTGTACAGATATACATTAAATTCCTCTCTATGATATCATATCTTCTTAACTTTTCACTCACAAGTTACAACAGTGGCCTATCTATTATGCAAAACATCTCCGTATCTTTTTTTCCTTGTAGCCAATTAAGTAGGTAAACCATAAATAAAAAAATTAATTATTCAAATAATTGCTAGGTTTTCCAAATTATTAAGAAAACTATAAGGAAATATAAAAAATGACCTCAATGCACTAACCACATAAAAAACAGTACATACAAATTCCTATTAAGTTTTTGATAAGAACAACATTACTAGTAAATATTATTGTTAGAAAAGTTGTTTATAGACTCAAAAAAAAAAATTAGAATAGTATTCGAATTTTGAATACTCTTCAACTCATTTTTACGAATACGTAATCCGAAAATTTAAATATCATTAAAGTAACAATTAATATGTTTGATTTCAGAATATATCTATTTTTAAATTTAAATTAGCAATTCGTTGCTTTATAATAATATTTTACATTCTAATGTATTGCGCGATGTTTTTTAATAGTTATTAATTTTTCAATTTTTTTCTATTAAGAGTAAAGAGTAGAGTTTAGATTTATATAGGGCTTAGAAGTAAAGGTTACTATTTTCACTTCTAAAGTTTTATATTCTGTATTACTATGGTGATATTTTGGTCACCAAAATTATTTCATGTCTATTTGTTAATATGTTAATATTCCGAGTACAAAAATAGTATCTCGTGGGGCGATTAATGAATATCATTTAATTATTTTTATTGTTCGTATAAAGTGTGATTTGCTGTAAAATTTGTGCTCGTCTCGTTTTGTTGGCACTTTTTCAAAAGACAAAACAAATTCAACAAACAAGTTTACTGTACGTATACGATCATTATATTTTATAACAGTCTGCGGATATTATTAATTTATAAATATTACTAAATAACTCGTGTTTTCTAAAATAGTTAAATTAATTTAATTTCGTACCTATATATTCATCATCCCGTACTATACGTACAACACTAGTATAAGTTTTTTTTTTTATTTATTCTCCTACACGAGTATTGTTACAGACCGTGTCATACTTTCACCTATTTTATACTTTGTATTATCACTGTATATGTTCTGCGTTGTATTAAAATCTTAATATATAAAATAATACATAAAACCGCATGATTTATACGAATTCGGACTATATAAATATTATTTTTAATATTTCGGACAAGGTATATAATACTCGTAATATCTGTCGTGTAATCCGAAACCCACAAGAAAACTCTACAAGGCTCTGCTTTCTATAATGCGAATTTAAACACTAAATACTAGTTCGCACTGTAGTCAACAATCAACAGTATCAAATTAAAAAAAAAAAAATAATAATAATTATTGTTATAATGTGTGATGAACGCTATTTGAACATTAAAATGTTGGGGGTATTTATGAAAAGTGTTGACAGTTACTATATTATCACATACGAGTACAGCAACAACAAGTAGGTATTAACAATAATCATGAGTATAAGCGAAAATTTAGTAAATATATTTTCTCTAGATTTATTCTGACCGGCATTATAAATTACCATCAGATAAAAATAGTTTGTGTATAACACTACTGTTGTAGTTTGAACATCTAAAAACGTGACAAATTACAGGATTTCAGTACAAAGTTCAAGTTCGATTTGACGAATGCAACAAGTTTTGTTTTGTTCGATATTAATTTTATTTTTATAATTATTTATTATGGTCTCGCGCTATAATTGAAATATTATAAAAAACAAATATGAGGGCTCAAATTGATAGTGTAGCAAACGGTACCGTTAATATACAGTAACCTGTTCAAGCGCAGGGGGGGGTGGTGCACGGGGTCATCGAATTCGATTCCCGGAGCCCGTTCGTCGTGCGTCTGTTTTCGAAACAGTATAAGGTCAGAAATTTGAAACGTACCTAATTACAAACAATAAACAATAAAACAATAAAACAATAAATAAATATAATTTGTTTTATAGCTTATTAATTTATTCGGTTATTCATTTACTATCTAGATTTATATATACATATATATTTTTTTTTTAACATTATTCAATTTATTTATTTATTTGCTTACATTATATCCGTTGATTTCTAGACTTGACTTTTTTTTCCCAATAAATCACAATGATGCTAACATAACAGCAAAACGTGCCATATTTGTCAAATGTATAATATTTTATGTCTATGACGTTTTGCGCGATGGCTTAAACCAGAGCTCAAAGCTCAAACATTCGAAAACTAAACTGATTTCGGAAACCTGCAGGGGTCTTTTAGTTTTGTGTAGGTCGTATTTTGAGTAGTAGTTAAATTGTGTTAAGCTATGTACTTTTAATAAACTTTGTAAAACGTAATGCAATCACATCAACAGGTATATTCCATTATCATTATCATTATTATTATTTTAGACTTTGAGCGTAAAGAGGGATGTTCATTTTAGATATTAGTTTTACTAGGGCGTGTGTGTTTTTTATTTATTATTTATTTTGAAGACATTAAAATATAATAATACGATATTAAGTGCTTTTCATCGTTATGTTAAGTATTCGTAAAAAATACAGATAAACTCCACCACGTCTTCGTCGACATATGGATCAATTTTTCACCCCATCCACGTATAATATAATTAATGGTTATAATTTTGTGTATTGGAGAAATTTGAGGTTTTCTGTATACGTAACGGTAGTTTAAAGACTTATAATTTCTATACGAGATGAGAAAAGTAATGTGGCTGTATTTATGTACCTATACTAAACGATGTACTCAATAAGATGACTCGATTTTCAATAAAAGTTTGAAACAATAATTATTTGCAGGCATTAGTTTTATACAATTTATACAATTGAGTTATATTATTGATGGAAGCATAGTTTAATACATTTTAGACGATAGTGTTATACAGCTTTCTTCGTTTCGTATAAACAGAAATAATAATTATAAGTCACACTAAATGGCTAATCTGTTGCCTTACATAGAAAACTAGGAGTTTCTCTATAAAAAATAATAGAAAACGATTATTCGCGCGACTGGTCGTTCCTAGTTAACAAGCACACATACTATATAGGTGGATAGGTATGTCCGAGTGAAAAGCATCATTCAGTAAACGACAGTGTATTTTTATATAGGTATCCATCACACACAGTCAGGTATCCATTGCATAGTCCTTGAAAAAAAAAAAAACAGCACACCTGTGTATACAATATTTTTTATACGTGGGTATAGTGGTATAAGTAGGTGCTTATATATACTCTCTCGACGAGAGTTTCGGCAAGTTATATGGCCTCTTGGTCGACACGCGTGATGTGGTACAGTATTCTCGTACGAGTTTGTCGAGCAATTACTGAGTTACGTTTTGTTACTTGTATCTTTTATATTATTTATAAATAACTTGTATCTTATTCTGCATTCGAATGCGTTATTTCTCACGTAACTTCTTGCTCAGTCTTTCGTTAAGACACTTCTTATACTTCCGATAACTGTTCACATTGTATGAAACAGATTTAATTTAATCTCGAAAAGCGAAATATTACGATTAGAGACCGGATTTCATGCAGTTTAAAATGCTGAGAATAAAATGTTTTCTATATTTTTATCGACATTTTCATTTATAAATATACTACATTCGTATATGCATTTATAATATTTTATACTTTGTGTGTAGTGTGTGTCTATATAGTAAATATGTGCAACTCTATCGAGTGTACTTGAAATAAAAATAACAAACTTAAAAGAAAAACAAATAAAAACAATCGAAATTATACCCATATAGAATATTAATAAATTAAGGAATAAAACGTTTTAATGCCTAAATTTGTATGTATTCTTGTTTGTTGGTATGCATTATGTACCGATGAGTTTACAGCATAGACTATATAACGTGGGCGTACAACTATTGTCGTTGTGGTCGAATGGTATGCTTTTTCCTACAAAGCGCGGGGATCGAAAATTTGAAACCCGACGGAGTTGAGCATTTTTTTCTATTGTTTGTAACAATTCGTGTTTTACAGAATTTACTAAAATCTAAATACGTGTGCTTAAAAAATACCACCGTAGTATCCGAATTATTCCGTAATCGTGAAATATTAATTTTTTTTGTAAGCGGTACAAAGTTTCGTATATTAGTTCGTTGACCAATGAACCCCCGATATGAAAGCTCGCCCGATTATAGCTGCACAACCTCCGCAGTTGAAACATCTAATTAGATGTTTTAACTAAGCGTAATTACACTTAAAAATCTCGTCTCGATAATATATTATATTATATTTAATATTGAAAATATTGAATATTTTTTTTTTTTATAATTTTCCAAAAGTGTACATTATAATAACATTATAAAACTGTGTCTCGTTTGGTATTCAACTCTTGTCCACGTCGAGGCGCTAGCCGTGCGTGTTGCGTTAGTCACCGCCGTATAATGTCACGCGCGCGTACACCCGTTTTGTCTAGCCTATAAATAATAGAGTATTTTAAACTCGATATACTTAAATATACATTTACATCATCGAATCCTTTACGCAGTAAACG
Organism: Cinara cedri; assembly: GCA_902439185.1. Lineage (NCBI taxonomy): Eukaryota > Metazoa > Arthropoda > Insecta > Hemiptera > Aphididae > Cinara > Cinara cedri. The sequence goes on from CABPRJ010000480.1 coordinate 1,957,658, forward strand.
ATTAATAAATATTATTACGTATATTACACCGTCGTAAAAATGCGCACTTTCGCCATAAAACGATATTTAAATGCCAAGGTTAAGGCATTTTGCTTCTATAAAACACCATAGGAGATACCTATATTTAAGAACATCCTTTTGGCATATGCCATGCGATTCGCCGGCATTTTTTTTTTTAATAATAACTATCGAATGATTATACTGTTTTTCTGCGGAACCATGGTCGTCGGCGGTTTTATTTTATTATTATTATTTTTTTCGTATCTTTATTATAAATTTCATTAGAAGTTTCTTATAAATACTATATAATATAGGTACGTAATTTAAATTTAATATTTGAATATATTATGCAATACATTTCTACTGATCACGTTTGGCAGCAGTTTATTGGACCGAAAAAGTAATCACAATGTGTAGATATATTTCCCCCGAACTCTTTGTAGATTTTCTGACGGAAATCGCCGGATTTCCGATAAGAAAAATGAGTTTGTAACCAAAATATCCTTTAAAGTTAATACGAATGAAATATGTGTGATAATTGAGTTTGTAAAATTGAGTAAGTGAATAATAATTGATTACTTACCTCGCAGTGTTTACCGATAATATATACCACGAAACGGTGTTGTATATTGTTTAAACAGATTGGACTTCCATTAATGTTCTTCCAACCGTGTAAAAAATTAACGATTTTCTATACCCAGTAAATAAATTCACAATTTATATTTTACGACCCGTGTAATCTGACGGTTACTCTTTAATGGATATATGCTACGGATTTATTCAATACCAATATTGCCTCGCCGTTTGTATACAATTATTATTATTCTATTCGATATTTTCTACACCGTAAGAAATTATAAGTGCTCATAAATCATAATATGGTTTTATAAATAAACGTGCATTTTTAACACATTCGTATTATACGCAAACATTTTATTTTTACATTTCGAACATATTTTATTCGCGTGCATTCGTTCAGTGGGTAGAAATAGCAACGAGTTGATATTTCCTAGCCGACGGATCACGAATGTGTTTATACATTGGGTATCTAGTTTTTATAACGAACCTACAGTGACGTGAACAAGTATTTACTACCGGAAGGGGGGAGGAGAGGAAATTTAGTAAACAATAATCATCATTCATGAATAAATCGTAGAATATTCTTCCGTTGTTAATCCGACAATCATGGGAATTTAAAAGCCAAACCCCAGATATAACAATTTTTATTCAATAAATTAGGCTTTTTTTCTCCCCATGTAATTTGATTAAAATACACAATTTCAAGATAAAATGTCCAAATAAAAACATTAGCAGTGCTTGTATTTTTTAATCCAATGGGGATTTAACTCCTATCCGTTGCGAGCGCCACCGTGTTTGTCTTTTTCGTAGACTATACAACGTATACGTATAATACTATCGTCGACTGCATTATAATCTAATCATTCGTTCTAAACCTTTTTTTCAACTGTTATGTTACGGGTATAGTTTTTTGTTTTTGTTTCAAATAAAATAAATCAACAAATAAATACATCATCCGTCTAATGCCCGAATGACCGACATAAAAACGTATAAATAAAATCTGCGTTTATTCGATAAGTTCGGATTATAATGATATTTTAATTATTGTTTTATATTTGTAAATTATTAGGTGAAAATGTTTCGTTCGACTGTAATACTAAATGCCCAACCGTTTTAGCATTGGGAGAGTACCTATTGTAATCCACCCGGGTCAATACGTGACCTACCCGACACAATTATGGTATCCTGCCTAATACGCGATTTATCGCCGGTAAACTATGATAATAATATTATCTAGTGTAAATAGATTATGACGTTATGTACACATTATTTATTTTAAAAATGCGTAATAAAATATTATTGATATTATTATTTCATATGACTAGGTCAGATATTTATATGCCCTAAAAATGTATGCTAAAACTATGCTGCTTTCCTGTAAAAATTACCGAACATTTCTAAACTAACACTACAATTACCCGTTAAAAAAATATTGAATAAATAAAATTATAATTTTTAAATTTTTTAAATATGTTTTATTGTTTTACAAAAAAAATACGATAAAAAATAAAATGAACTAAAAAATATTTTATTTAAAACATTGGAATTAAAGTTAGCAATACTCGCAAGCTGATATTTATAAATCTTTAACTATTTTCGGTTTGTAGAGTTGAAAATGTCTTAAACATGTATAAAATCTTTAAACGTGATTTAAAACTTTACAAAATCTTAAAGTATGCTTTAAAAATGCAAAAATACCAAAATATTTAAATAAAATTATTAGGCTATAACCCATTTTATTATAAGCTAGATATTTTTCTGAAGAACCAATAAATTATGCAAAAGCATATAAGTATTTGCCTTAATTATTATGACTGGCTATAAAACGAAACGCTATTAGGCAATAACTCTCTCAATTTTTTTTTTGACCCAACGTTTGATACTCCCAATTGGGCCATTTATTCTAAAAGTTACAATGTCTTCTAATATTATTATATAAATCCAAATGCGAAATTGGTAAAAAATTTTCCAAATTATAGCTCCGTCGGCGTATCTACGGCCACCTGCATTCATTCGCTTCCCGAGCTCACGTCCAAAATAACCCTAGATTTGCTATGTAAAACTTAATCTAACTTCTGAAAATTTTTTTGTCCAAAAATGTAAAGAAACACAGTACATTGGACTATAAATAATTTGAGAAGGATTCAATCGCTCCACCGAGGCACCGTCACACCGTTTTAATCATGGAAAAACAAACTTGTTTCTCAAATTTTAAAACAATTTTATCAGAAGTTTTACACGATATTTCGGGGTAGTCTAAATTTCGTGAAATAAACTTGGAACTGAAATGTAACGAAGATGTTCACCGTCACTTATTCATGGACGTTTATTCTTGGTATCGATCAGCGATTGGTTATTGCAAATATTAACCGAGAAGATTATTAGACTGAGTGTATAGAATATGTATTTTTCTAGGAAAATACTTTTTCTGTTACCAAAAAACCAATTTTTCATACCGTAAATAAAAAAAAATGTGGATTTCTTGCGCTGTAGTACTTCATTCGAAACATTTTTGTAGATTCCTAACAGATGTTAAAATAATCAAGGGTTTGACGATACATCGGATTATTTTTATTGATTTCTGTGGGTCGGCTTGATTATGATAAGGGAGAAAACATGATAGTAATGCAATAAAACTCTACCGAACTCCGCTCAGAAACGTTTTCCGATTATTGCAATGCTTTATCGTGGATTTTAGTGGGTATATAAGCTAAATTACCCTATACATATTCTACATAATGAAATATAATTCAAATTTTCCACCTACAACAGTGATGACCCGCACCCGGGTGCGAAGTTTTTCCCACTTCTTTTATGAATGCTATTAAATGGATATTACAATATTATTAATTACTGTAAATAATTAAAATTTTTTTTTTTAACTTGGTATATCCTATATTATATAGGTTGTAATTATCTTTTTAATAGTTTTCTAATAGCTTTTCATATATAGATTAAAAGGAAAAAGAATTTCACAAAGAAACGTTCATTATAATTGCTATCGCATAATCAAGGTAGGTCACGTTAACTAGAGCCTATGTATCTGCGCGACGAGATACAATATTTTACTATTTTCACCGTGTCGTGAGACTCTTCTATTAGAACGTACAACGAGAATTTACACATTTTTAGTAACAGATACATATTATAGTGTATAGATATAGACGATATAATGAATACCTTTTATTATAACGTGAAAAATACAGATTTAACTCGTCATAGTATTTAAAAGTACACTCGTATAACATGTACTTATTTAAAAATGTAAAACTGATTTAAAACTACAAGTTTGGTCAAAAGATTTAAGATAACATTTTTTTTATACCAGCATTCGTCATACATTGTTATCTATCAGTATTAAACATACGAGTACAGGTAATTTTTTTGAATTAATCAGCAAACTTTTAAAATTAAAATCATTTTTAAACGTGTACCTATAGATAATTTTATACTTTGAGTATAGGGAAGAAACTTTTGGTTGTATAAATACTTTAGTTTTTAATTATTTATTCATTCTGTTTCCCGTTATCAAACAGTGTAATATTATTTTGAAAGTGGTGATGTATGAGTATTTTGTGATGGGAAATTTTTAAATTATTCATTTTTGGAATTTGGATTAGTGTTTTTTTTTTTGCTGTACACTATACCTATTCATTTTCTAATAATTTCGGGCACGTGTAGTATTTTAAATTTCTTTTTTTTTTTTACTGTTTTCTCAATTTTTCAATATTTGAATAAACTGTAAATCATAAAAAAAAAAAAAATTAAAAACTCTTGAAAATATTATTACGTTAAACCATTTCAAAGTCCAGTAACAAAAATGAATTACAATAATAATTTTTAACGACATTTTTATATTAGTCTAATTCTATAAAATACGTGTCGAGTTTGACTAAAGTATTTATTGCTATTCGTGAAATTCTATTATTTTTATCAATTTGTGTAAATATAGGTACACTAGTTTTTCAATATACAAATAATTTACAATAATATATTTTATTTGGTCTCAGGGATAAAGGGCTTTAGTCAATTCTGTAAAGTTTTCAATAAAAGCAAATTAAATTTTAAATATTGTTTATGGACATAGGTATGATGTTATCATTTTCTAAACGGCCAAACCAAAAATGGTGTATAATTCTACGCCATGTCTTTTTGCTAAACAGAAAGTACGCCTGTAGTGACTTGAGATACTTTAATTTTCGGTATAAAATTAGCTAGAGCATGCATACACATGTGCCATTTAGACCGAAAAACAAACGGACACAAATTACACAAATAAACGCTATAATACATTCCCTCGCGCCCTTTTTTCCTGAGATCAAAGATATAATACATTTAGTGTTTCTTATCAAATATATTGATTGCTCGTTCCCGTGGCTTCTTTAAAACAGTACTGAAAAGTGTCATACGTGATGTGGATGATGTTCATTCATATTGTTAGTTTTTGTTGTTTATATAAAATTTAGGATTAGAAAATATGTTTGTTTTAAAATCATTAATAGTCTTCAACGGGTCTTCAGCATCCTTTGTCTAGACTCTAGGTTATCAACATATTTATTTATTTTTTTTTTTTCTGACGATTTCGATCGTTTCAGTATTCTCGGCAACGATTGTTATTTTTGTAACCAAATTACAGACATCGTAATCGACTGTATTCAATTCTCAAATATTACAGTGTAATAGAACCAATTTCGTTTGTCAGAATCGAGGCGACGCGTTTAAAAATGAAACTTTCCCCTCCCCCGCAAACCGTTCGCCTCGTTCCGAAAACAGTGTAATATAGAAACGAATTTAATTTTGTTTTCTTTTTTTTTTTTTTCCAGAGGAATTTGCCCTTCGCTCGGAATGTATCGGTCGGTGCGGCCGGCAGCTTCGGTCGATCCAGCGGCGATGGCGGCGGCGGCGGCAGTGGTGACGGGATGCATTTTGAAAACCACGTTCTAAATATAAAATCACCAACGGACAGCGGAGCGAAGACGTGGTGGCGATCGCGGTGGTGGGACGCAAACAGCGGCGACGGCGGTGGCAGAAGCAGCTGTTGTGCGCCGAGTGTAAATTTTAAACCGCTCCGCCGGAGACATTGAGTCGCGACGACGACGCGGAACGCGCGCACGAGAGACAAGGCATTCTCGTCGCGTAGACAATTTTCCGTTCGTTATTTAAGAAGGAAGAGAAGAAAATTCGCCGTTTTTTTCGTCGCGGTGCCCTCTGTATGTTTTTGTTATAGTGTTGCACAGGCAGACAGAGCTCCGCAGGCCGCGCGGTTCCTGTTCCGACCCCCCCCCCCTCCCCGCGGGAGCCCATCGGTGCAACAACAATATTGTTATTATCGTTATCACCGCCGCGCCGTGCCGTTATCACCATAGCTCGCGCGCACACGCTTTCGTCGTCGGCGACATGACTGCGACCCGTCACACCGTCGTCGTCGCGCCGGCGACCGGCACCACAACGCCGTCGTCGCCGTGAAACCTGCTGCCCGCTACCGCGCTGCTGCCTGCCACCTGCCTGCCGCGCGCAGAAAAAACCGCCATGACGCACAACAGCAAGACTTCGCTGCTCAACAACGCCGACTACGGCGGCGGCGGCTGCGGCGGCGGAGGTGGAACGACCGTCGCATACGGCGCACCTCACGTCGCCCGACCTACCACATGGATCAGGTGAGTGTCCGTCCCGTTATCATTGTTTTTTATTATTATTATCATCGTCGTCGTCGTTGTCATAATGTGTCGTTATTGTTATCGTACGTAGCGTGAAGACGTTTTTCGGTATAGTTATAGCGACAGACGCCACCCCCGGTTTTGTTTTTCCCGTCGCGGCGGCCGAATTAATATCATTGTTTTTTTAACCCAACCAGTGGCGTACCCACGGGATTTTCCCGTAGAAGTGACAACAGTAAATGACAATTATATAACGGCAACAAAATATATCCGAATTTATATTTAAAAAAAAGTCGCCTTCTTCTCGATGATGCGATTATACGATCGACATAATTTGTACATCGTGTGTAGTGGATATTTTTGGTTTGAACTAAGTCGAGTTTGTAGACACTGCGAAATTTTCGTTATTTTAAATAAGTTCACAATTCCGAACAGTTTTCATGAATCGGTTGTATTTTAACGTGGCTAACGGTTCGGGGGTTGGAGAAGCCGAGGCCTTCTTAGTCGCCCTCTAAAGGATTCGCCGCTGGTAACGATAATCGTAACGCGTGGGAGGTTTGATTTTATGATCAAGTGTATTTTCGAATAAGTACATTCGCTAATAAATCGCCGGTTTGTCGATTTAAAAAACTTATTAATAAAAAAAAAAAAAAAAAAAAAAAAAAAAAAATGGAATTACGTTATAAACATTACAATAATATTATTATTAGGCTCCGCATAATATATATATATATATATTTTTTTAACGGCAGACTAATTTTTATAGAATACATTGCGAATTTCACTTCATAGTTTTTATTTCATATCTAAAAATACAACTGTTTTTTTTTTTTATTCTTCGTACTTAATTATTTCACTACAGTAGATATGTTATAATATTACTATGTTTGTGTAAACGTTGCAATTTTAGCGTTTCTACAATTGCGCTCTGAAATATGAATTATCGCATTGTAAATTATCTTTTTAACAGCACATCTGTTCTAAAAACGAGACAAGGGAGTCTGAAAAATTATAATTAAACCAAATGAATTACGCGACCGAAAATTGTTTGAATCGTCGTACTGCGCGTAATATCATTAATTCGCGATAAAAATATAAATACAACCGGACAGATTATAACTTTAAACGTTAATGGGTTTATATACTTATAATACAACTAATTATTTGTAATACTGCTTGTCTGTTTTTTTTTTCTTTACATTGATAAAATAAACTCAAATTTTGAATTAAGGCGTGTTTACAGAGGTCCTATTGGATTAAATTGTCAAGTTGTAAGAAAAATCACTAGCGAGCAGCAGAACACTTTCACTAAAGTCGAATTTTTTCCGACATCTCGCCGCCGTTACAATACTTCGTTTCAATTAATTGTTATACTAATGATCTAAATTAGTTATGGTTTTTCGAGATTTATTACGTATGGACCTGTATGTAGTGTTAAAACACGATATTCCCTGAGAAAGCACGAAATTTGAGCATAGATTCAGAGAGCAGTGATTGGTTTTGCTATAAGATGTGTTTTTTTCGCAACACTTTTTTAATATCCGGATTTTTCGACCTGTAATAGTTTATTTGTGGCACATTACGAAATTTTCAACATTTCACTCTTCGGATCTATTTTATAAGTTTTGTTTTTGTCCGAATACATTTTTTCGATCAGTTATAATGCTCCAAAATTTTACCATCAAAGATGTGTGTCGATTTTTCTCTCAGATCTTTTCAGGAGCTTTATTTGAATTTTGGATTTTCAGCAGTTTTTCTAAATAATTTTTAAAAACTTACGACAAATTATTTATCGGGTTTATTTTTGTCGATTTCTGCAGATTCTGGTTACCTTAGCTATACAATGGGAAAAACCGCATCTTCTACTCTAACCTTTTACGATCATGCGGCTTATCGAGCTTCACCCAGAATGGTTTTGTATTATAACTAAATTACTGCCCTACATTACATGTTCAATATTCCAACTTAAATTAGTAACCTATCCGTGGTTAAATATTTATTTTATTTTTTTTTTATTGATTAAGTGGCCAACTTCGGGCGATGACAGCAGCAAGTAATATATATCACATACTGAAATAATTTTTGGAAAATACCAATATATTTTATTTAGGTACACTACGCATATTTGTGCTGTGTACAATTTGTTTTAAATAAAAAAAAAAAATAATAAAAAATAAAATATGAGTGACGAGTACTGCAGTAATATTAATTATCTCGCAAAGATTAATTCCTATTCATAGAAAAACGTTTTAAATTAATTGTTATTTTTTGTTCCGAGTTTCGCGTGTGACAGCTACATATTACTATTTAAACCCATTTCCTTGTCGAGCAAAATCCGAGTTGAAATTTAATGTAATGAAGTGTATAATATTATGTCATAAACAAAGTGTAGCACAGTGTTTCGAAATTTGATTTCAAAAGAATAAAAAAAAAAAAGGTCTGATTTTTAAAATTGTTATAATGAATTCTACATTCATTATTCTTTAAATCCGTGTCATTTGTTGGGTTGTAAAATTAGTCATATAAAGCGGATAAAGCTACGGACTTGACTAATTAGTTTTATTCAACATTTTTGGTGATTTTATAGTTTTTTTTTCAGTTTTCAGTATTTGTGGAGACGCGATTTTTGGAGTTGTTTTTCTTTTGAGAAAATATTTACACTACGTGAGAAAGTATATTTTCAGGGAAATGTTTTTATACTAGTAACTATAGTAAACAGTGACAATTAGTAGTTTTAAAATATAGTTTTTTCTTTTTATTCAAAGTTTGAAAAAAAATGTATTCTACCATCCTTGCTCCGCCGGTCTCTGGGCCGTAATCAGTATCAAAATATAGATTATATTAGTTCTCATATAAATATTTGTTTGACTTCCAACTGCCACTAATTGCAACTTTGCTATTAAAACACGATTTTATAAATTTAAAAAAAAACCGTTGAAATCATAAATAATTGAATTTTTTAACACTGCAATGTATGTTTTTTTTTAATTCCTTATATTATTCCTTACACAAAGAAAAATACTGATAAGAAAAAAAAATTTCTAAATTTTGTTTAATATTGACATCCATATGAATGATAAAAAATGTTTAATGTGGACTCAAACGTTATTGCTCGTTAAGTTAATTTATTAAACAATAAACAAATAAAAATGAATTTACCAATATGCTTATTTTACGTATAGACTATTAATAAGACGTGGCGAAATTTTTTATTTGAATATTCACCATTTTTATTTGGAAAAGCAAATCATAAAATATGCTTTTGTTATAGGGATTGAAAACGTTAAACGTTCTTGTTTTTCGTACTGATTTGTAATTTTCATTTTTGATTACAAATATGACCAACTCGTCAGATTTATTTTTTTTAAAAACTGTGCGCAATATTGATTTTATTACAATGTGTTCTCCTTTTGTGTGTCTTGAAACAAATTGTGTACCGAAAATCTCGCTCCAATCAGAAACTTTATAGATATTTTCATGTAGATTTTGTATTGTAGTTGGTGGAAGTTATTTTTTTATTTCCCTTATAGTTTTTTTAATAAGTGAAAAAAACTTTTTTTGCATAATGTTTGTTGATTTCTGAGTTACCTTGGCAACCTTGGACAAAATGTGACTATTATAATACTTGGTTCAGAATAGTTTTTCGTTAAAAATGGTTTATCGTTGCGATCAGATATGAATTAGATTAATTATTCTATATTTCTGTATGTATTATATATTCTTTTCCAACTCTCCTTTTATGAAATAATAGCACACCAGTCGGAAGCCTTTTTTTATTATAAATATTTCAAAATAGTAGACAAATAACAATTGCTGGTCTTTTTTATCTTAATATAATATCTTTATTTTGTTGTAAATTTATCAAGTAATACAACTCAACAGCGTTTATCCTGGCAATTGTATTTACAATATTATTATATTAGTTAATAGTGTAAAAAACATTATTTAACTATACATTTTAGTTTTATTATTTTGTACGTGTATGTGTATTATGGCTAATTATACATATTTATTAGGAAGTCGATCATCATAGAAAAAATATATTCTTAGTAGATCTCTAAAGAAAAAATTTTGGCCACACCTGCAGTAGAGTGTCGGTGCTACCGCTAACCCTAAGTTAACCCACGGAATTTTGTCGATTTAATCGGACGTTGTAAGAACGGGACTTAGACGCATATAATATTATAAATAAAGTTGAAATATATTAGATACTGTTTTCGCGTGATTGATATTGTTATATTGCGACGATTTTATGCTTCTGAGATATGATGATTGTAACGAAATTGTATAATGTTAAAATTGCGTGAATATACTGCAAGAGTAATTTCGATGATTCATGCGTTTATATTATTTTATCGTCCGGGATGATCTTCATTTTCGTAAAGTGAACACGAAATAATAATTATATATTATATACTTGATATAAATAATTGCACCAAACAACGATAGCGAACATTACGTAGGTAGTAATAATGTTAACCTAAATAATATTGTATTTTTCCGCAATGAATGAATTCGTAATCAGACGATTTTCGTACTCAGATAAGTATTCGGTATAATATGTAATGAAGAAGATTCATTTACCACGAACATAAAAAAAAAAAAAACTTAGATAATATTATATTATTATGTAACTTTAATATCAAGTACATCAAAAACACGATTATAAATTTCGGTTAATGAGCTTCTCGTCGTCATAATTATTATACGCCAAGCATAAACGTACACATATAGTAGGGGATTATTATATTCTGTGGTAATATAGTAACGATGTGTAGCTTTAACTTCTATAAATTATTATAATAGATCATTCAACAGAATAATAATAATAATAATAATATCGAATATGTGGGTCACGTGAGCCCTGATCAAAACGTTCTCATCTATCATCATAATATTATCGTACACAAATACCGGGCGGGAATTTAAGATGTCACAAATTTATTTATTTACCGATGACGAGGATATTATAACATTGTACAATATTATTAAGTCAAGATTAGACTCTTAACCTCAGTTTAAAATTAAACCCAGGGTCAAAACCCCGATTATGTTATTCTATTTTATCCCTATAGTTTAACATTGTAATCCCTGTTTAATTTGGAAAATCACAAAGTATTAACTAAACCCCCGAGAATTTATACCATAAATAGTTTTGACAGGTGTTTAAAAGCAAAAAAAAAAAAAAAAAATCTACTTTTACCGGCACGAATACGCTTTAATTTGTTTTTCAGCAAGCCATGTTATTTACATCCAAAAATTCGTAAATCATAATTATTGTAATAAGTAATTATAATTCTGTTAGAGTATGAATAATTTTACAAATATACATTATGATATTTTGTATGGTAATAAATTGTAGACGACTATTAATTAATGTTTAATTAATAAATTATTAACTAAAATTCCGTATTTTGATCACATTAAATTTAAAAAATAGTTTTTGTGTCAGCTAGGTATTTTCCAAATATTTAATTGTTTTTATTTAACTTTTATAAATTTTTTTACTTTGGATACTTAAGGGTTTTTTTTTTTTTAGGGCGTTTTATTACATAAGATAATTACAAAGTGGACTTTATGCTGGTTTGAATGTTATTGACAGAAGTATTCGGAAATTCATTATTTTGTATGGAAATAATTTGCCTAAAAATTATGAAATTTAATACCGCAAATTAAACAACTGTTTTGTATTTTAACACTTTATAAAAATAATTTAATATTGACCGAAAGTAGTTTAGTCATTATATTTTATCAGTTTGCAAATGATAACTAATAAATATTTATGCCATTTCGATATTTAAATCATATAAATTAAAATACCTACTTTCTTTTACGGTGGAAAAAATTGTGTTTTAAACTTTTACATTTAATACGATTTTACGCTCTTTACGGTATCTAATTTTATAATTAAAAGTAAAAAAAAAAAAAAATAATGTTATTTTAAGACAACATTTTCTATTGATATCGAGTTACACACTTATAATTGTATAATTATGAATGTTATGATATTCATGGTTTAACAAGTGTATGATATTCTAAGAATTTTGATTTTGAATCTTTTTTTTGTTTGTTTTATATACAATTTTTATAAAACTAAATGCCATTAGTTCTTGTCCGAAACTGTGGTGATGACAAGGTTAATAATTTTGCTTGACAATATTCTATACTAGAATGAGAGCCCGTGTCACTATTAATTTCCAGAATGTTTTGAAAGAATCATTCGACACATACATGTAAGACATTTACATTTTATTTAATCGGTCAGTCGAATTTTATCTCCATTCGATTCTGAGCGAGGCGAGTTTTTCTGTCTGTTAACACATTTTCTAAGGAGGTTTTTTGAATTTTTATTTTTTCATAGATTAAATAATAATATATTAACTTTGAGAATAAATTTGAATTCGACCGTTGCTTTTGAAGTTGAAAAAAAAATGGTTATTTGTATTTATTGTATTATTTATTACATTTGTATTTAATATTTGTAATTTTTCACAGTACCAATTTATGACCGCATCAAATATCTTTATATATTCGTAAATTATTATCTAGTTTAATCTTGTTTTAATGATTGAACGACGATACACTGATATATATATCTGCTATCTATGTAAAAACGAATGTATATATGTTTGTCCTTTATGCATTACACACCATTCATCCGATCGTTATAAAACTTTAGGAAGTTTTTCCACGTTGTCCGGAAAAAGTTTTTAGCTATTGAAGTCCATCCCTTATTGAATACCCTTCCCCAAAATTTCGGCTTTTAGGTATTTTTAGTACAAAAATCTAATTATTTTTATTGATTTGTGGGTCGATTAGTAATATGGAAGAAAAAAAAACATCGTAATTAATTTGTGTTGTGAAATCTCTATGTTGTGCGGATGTCTATAATAATGATAATTTATCTATCAGGTAACTTTATTTATTTTATATACTTTTTTTTTGCACTGGTTAAAGTCAGGTGGGACAACTCGTGTTTATGAATAATTTCCTTTTTGAATTTATAATATTTCTGCGCATTTACATATTTGATTTTATTATTTGTATAAGTATATAAAACATTAATTTGTTTATCTACATATAGTTGTTAATAACACTATTTTGAAATATATAATTTATTACCTATTTTATTCAATATCACAATGATTTATGGAAATTTGAAGTATATTTAAGTAGATATTCCCAAATAATTCTTAGCAGAAATATAAGTAAAAGTTGATTATTATGAAATTTGATGATATATATATATATATATATATATATATACTTATTAAACACAAATCCATAAGTTGATATGCTAACTTTGTTTATTTTATTATGTTCGTCCTTGATCTGTCCATTTTAATCGTTCAACACATATGTTAGTAATCTATTTTGTTTCTAAATCGTGCGATGGACGCTTTACGGACATTTTACACGATAATAAATTAATGAACATAATACGAAAAGCTTAAAAATATTATGCCGCAACAAAAATGCGTATATAAATTACTAGCACGGTTAATGGATTTTATTTAAAGAGCAAAATTGTTCCCAGTTAATCTAACCGACACAAAAAAAAAAAGAAAGAAAAAATAACCAATATTTATTATTAGTATTAACCTATAACCGTCATGGCTATAAAATTTGATTATGCGCGTGTTTGTTTTATACCTCACAAATTATCTTTTATAATGTAGATATTTTCTAATTATACCGTTTATGTAGGATAGAAATTGAATTGAAGTATTTTTCATTAGGTGATATAAATTAATCCATTTCAATACCTATTTGATATAATTACGATGTAAATTAATTATAAATTCATTTTTAGTACTAATTAAAATAAATTACAATAAATATTATACATTAGTATTTATTCAATATAAAGTGCTATTTCAATTCAATATATTATTTATTATACTATTTGTACAAATATGAGTAATACCTACACATATTAAAAAAGGTGTAATAAATGTGTATTAACAAAAATTAGTAATTAAATAATTTTAATGAATAAAACATTATGGTACAGTTATTAATTATTAATAAATAAAATAATTTTGATTTTATCGTATATACATTTATAATATATTATTTATTTATGTATTTTACTGAAATTATATTAATATTGTTGGAATGTTTTTCAGGCAACCTCAATATTTTAGTATTGGTTCAGTCAGGGTTCGATTTGGTCCGATTTCGGCTAAAAACGATGTTTCCGTGGCTCCATCTAATGGTGACTTACAACTAGACGCTGACGCTAAAGAATCGTCATGTTGCTGCGGAGTAACATCTCGAATCCCTCTTCCGACCGGCTCTAATAATAGACACACTACTGGCGCTACTTGTCTGCCCCGAATACAGGCGCCAGTATACCGTAGCTCATTGGATTGGTCTAACCGCGTTCAAAAACCGTCGTCCGGTTGTTTCGGGAAATTATCTGTCGATCGCGTTCCGTTAGTTTCTAAAATCTGCGAAGATTCGAAAAGTCTTCCTTTACAAGAACAAGAAACCACTACTCTGGACCGATTCCAAAAGTTTCGTTTCGGCGGTCGCAACAGTCGAGGTGGGACCCAAAATAAAAAAAATAAACAAAACGTAGCACCGAGAACCACCGATAAATCCGATAGACTAAGGAAGTTGACGGACAAATTGAAGCAACCGCCGGCCGGTGAGGTACAAACGTCAGAACCCAAGGATGAAAATCTGATGGGTAGTAAAGCTACATCGACAGCAAATCTAAGTGGTGAGGAATCGTCAGACAAGTTTGATGACGGTATAAGAAAGCCTGAAGCTAGAACTATAGTCGGATCTTATTACCAGCGGTCCATACCGTTCAGAAGTGCATCGTTTTCACAGGTATATTATTCGCCATCTGATGGTAAATATATTAGGTCTGATGGGCGAAAAAGGAGTACGCCAAATCCTGTTTCTCTTTCTCGAAAAGCTCATTCTTCCGAACCAGTAAGAGCATATTCTGAAGACCATGATGGTATAGAAGTGCCTACACCTCCCAGACGAAAAAATAAATCCAAGTCAGATCCAACAAATCATTCGGACGTAGCGATAATTGAAGAGGCTTTAGAAATATCCGTCCAAGAGCCGCCCGAAGAAGTAGTTGAAAAGACATTTTTATCCGAGTGGAAATCTGAGACTGACAGTGGAATAGTTCAAAACACAGAAGTGAGTACCACTACAACACCTGCCGAGTCTCCTAAAGAAGAACCACAAAGTCCAGAATTTCCACAAATGCCTCAATGGTCGTCTCTCACGGAACTGCCCCTTATACGACCAAAGTTATCAGCACAAAGTTCTGAAGAAAAAGACGAAGAAAAAATATGTTCCTCGCCAAAGGTGAATTACCGTCAATATTTACTATCGAAAGGAGACTCTTTTTCTGAAGGTGATAGCGATCAAGGTAATCACAGTCAAACATTATCGCCAACGAGAGAGTGTACTTCATCTCCGTGCAATGATAACTCTGATTCCGAAAAGAATTCTGGGCCACCCGTGCCTTACTCAAAAAGACCACTGCGTGGTCCTTATTTGGAGATGATTGTAAATGAAAAGAAAAAACCGGAAGTGAATGGTAAAAAACAAGATGACTTGAAGTTCCTAGACGAATATCCTAAGCAAATAATTAGATCGGCCGACGATTGTCAATTGAAAAGAAGTTATACTTCACCCGATCAGCCGTCGGATAGATTAAGACTTAGAACGTCACCTAAACGAAAAACCAGTGCGAATATTCCGTTGTCGGTGACGGCTGGCAAAAAACATGGGGTAAATGAAACAATGGTATATCATCAAAGAACAACGTCCAGTCCCAGTCAATTGGAAGGCTGCGCGAGGGTGAAAAAGACACCCGAACCCAGCCCGCAACTTCTGGCGCAATTATTGAAAGGAAGTTCGGAACAAGTGTACGGAGGACCTCTGACAAACCCGTTAAAGGTAAATTTTATTACACAATGCATATAATTATAGTTAGATTTGCTTATACTGGTTGATAATAAATTAAGATACATTAGGTTAGAATCTAACATACACGGTATTAAGATACTAATGCACTACCTACACAAAAATATTTGTATTACAACAACAGCGTTAACATAATAATATAATATACAAATATAGATAGGTACTTGTATGCATAAATATATAATATTCATAAATTATAACTATTGATTTATAACTTTATAAGTGTTTGTTAGTTCATTATACGCCCATTTAAATCAATTATAATTGTGTAAAATAAAGAACGAAAATATAAATATAAATAATTATAAATAATAAAAAAAAGAAACAATTCTATTTATCATTATTGATATCCGTATAGAAACTCGCCTTTTTACTATAAATATATAATTTTTATTTTATTTTGAGGTTCATACAATAACATTATTGTTCTCTGTGATAGTATAGTTTTGAAAAATATTTACGCGAACAGTTTTTTTTTTTTTTTTTACGAGGGAAATTGTTTAATATCCATTGCAGAACACATTGAATTTCCCTTGAGTATTATAATACTATATTATATCATATATTTTTTATTATTTTAAAAATAAAAACGTGATTTGTCTAAAGTTGATGAATAATTTTTTATTCCTCTTTTTTAATATAAATAAATTGACCATGAAAAGTATATTTAGTTTTCTCGTGTGATAAATTTAAACGAAATTCTCAAATATTTGTATTAAAATTTTAGAAACGTGAAAATTAATTTTATAAATAAACAGTAAAATATAATATTAATTGGTTCAATTTTTTTTTTTTTTTAAATCTGTAACATAAACTCATTTTGTAAATTTAACTTCACTGTTATCAATTATTTTTTATGACAACAATCTCAAACTATTCGATAATATAACATTAAACTTTAACTAATTATTTTTCCTGACGATTAATTGTTACGTGTCATAAACTTAATTTCCAAAGCGCTGTAAGCAAATTCCTTGTAAGTTCACTTTCAGTGACTAAAAAATAATTCTCTCCTCCCTCTAAAACCAAAAAATCATTACTTTGAGAGGGGTTTTTAATAATTTTGTGTTTTCGTGTCTCTCTAAAATTTAATTTTTAAATATTCCGGAAGGCTTATGCCTCTTTAGTCCGCTGCTCTGTTGCTGTATTACCGGTTTAAAAGGTATTTTGGTTTATTATTATTATTAAACTTTCAAGTAATATTTACATATATTATAGTATGCAATTCGACGTTTAACAGTTGGTTGATTCAAATTAATTTTCGATTTAGTATTTTTTTTTTTTTGTATTCTTTGCTGGTTTAAATAAAAAAGTTCAAGAATTTAAACAGTAAAGAAATGTAAAAATTGACAACGATATTAATTTTATTGTATTATTCGTTTTCGTGTAAATGTCATTTTACCGAAACCATGTCCAACATATAATGCGACTGACGTTATTAAATTTTAGTTTTATATTAATATTTACCACGCAAGAACACTGCAGTTTACAAGATATAGAATCGCAAGAATTTATACATTATGTATGTTATACAAAATTAACTACATATAGACGGATATAATATTATAATCAAATGAACAAGGTTATAATATAGCCATATACAAAAAAAAATGAAAACAAAAAAAATGTTTTGTTTTTTTTATTTTTTCCGTACAGTTGTTGAAATGTCATCATTGTTTTATTGTGATATAGTTACCATATAACACTGTTCCTTAAAATATAAATATATTTGTTTTTTGTCTATAATTGATTCGTTTAACTTTAAAAATAACTTCTCACTATACTATTCATCATTATAATAACCTAGGTATTAACTCATAACTGTAAGTTAAAATTCAATACAATATATCGAATGAACAAATTATCGAGCTAAATTATAAAAGAGACAGCCTTAAATAATAATAAAGTAAAACATAAGTTAAAAAGTCAAGTAATTTCAACGTAATATGGTCTGCGCGTTGGCTTTTTCAAATAATTTAACTGTCCGAGATGAGTTTTATCATCGAAAATCAAAGCTATGGATATTTAACATTTCTTACAAGTCAGCAGAAGAAAATAAAAAAAAATTTCAAAAATTATATTTAAACATATTATACAACACAGTTTTGTTATATTAAAATGTTAACATTTCAACATAATGTTCCGGTATCAACTATTTTTAAAAATGGGACAGTTAAAAAAAATGGTTTACAATATATATATATATATTTTTTTATAATGGACCTTAATACAATTACTATTTCGGCCATCAGCTTTTAACGTAACGCGATCGCCTAGTGATTTTCAAAGATAAATATATTCTGGTATATTTAAAAGAAGTAGAACAATATCCTTAATTTTTTTTTTCTTTAACTTCAAAGTCCATTTAGGCTCAATACTATATCACACACTTCCCTCCACCCAACGAAAGCTCCTTGTAACTTTAGTATTTTTAGATCCTTTGTGAATTTACTAGATCATCGTTGTTTGGGTCTACCTATAACGTTCTCTTTCTTTGTGCTTTCCAATATTAGGGATTAGTTTTTCTTTTTTATACACATGTTAGACGTGGCCTAGTCCAGCTTAATTCTCAGTTGTGTTGTTTGGTATGTTTGTTAATGGAGGAATAATAAAAATAAAAGTACATTTCAATTTTAGTAATTGTTATTTATGTAGGCACATTTTAATCATTTTTTTTTTTATTAAGTTTTGCTTTATAAATTGTACGTAATCTATAGAATATCACATGTAACAGTTGGGTTCGCTTCTGTGTATCTATGTCTCGGACAAAGAAACATTTTATGCATATTTATAAAAGGTCTCGGGTGTCATAATTTACTAAGATTTATGAAATGTAAAATATACATCGAACAATACTGTCCAACGTTATTCGGAATGTAAGTATAGTTATTCAGTGTAAAGGCAGTATATTTAGAATATTTAAAGTAATAATTTTTTTCTGGCATTTTAAGTTTTATAGTTGAACACTCACGTCTTTTTAAAACTATGTGGTTTTCTGTTTTAATACAATTTTTACATTTTAAAAAAACATCAGTCACAGAGTAGTCGAGGAATTTAAAACATTTTTCGAAATAACACTTACACATTTTTACAAAACACCAGCTATTTGATGTGGTTTTGTTAATAATTTTATTTGCTGAAGAGTATTTTTTTCTAAAACAAATTCAAAACTACATTCGTGTATACAACAAAAGTGTATAAATAAATATTTCTAGGAATACTGCTTCACTAGTCTAGACACAATATGTTCTATAAACGTAGATTTGTTATTTTTCGTACCTATTATAGTATAAAATAAATATGTTACACTTATTTTTTAATTAACACAAATAATTTAGTATGTTTAGTTTTTACATAGTATATTGTTTATTTTTGTTTAAATATTGTGATTACGTACCGTGTTTATATTATTCACTTAAAATCCATAAAAAAAGTGCTTAAAAACGCCAAAAAAGCCCTGAAAAAAAAACACTTAAACATATTTAAAATATACAAGTCTTCTTATATTTTATTTGAAACACAATATTCATATTTATTTAATAATATATTTAGTTGATGTTATATAAATTCAATTTGGCCGGCATTTTGGGTGTATCTTCGTTTTTTTTTACTTGTTTTAAATTTTTTCCGAACGAAGTAAACAAAAATTGACTACAGCATTTCCTACCACTATAATAATTATTGAACCGTGATTGACTTAATAATATTTTATTTCCTTAACCTCATTTACCAAAATATCCAAAAATCAAAAAAAAATTATTAAATATCCGAAATATCGAAATAATATTCCATTTACAATGATTTAAAATATAAATTATATTCCTTAACCTTGACTTTTATTATTTTGTATCACTGTGTCAATTTTATTTTATTTTTATTATGAAACACTTTAATGCGAATATTATAAGATATACTCGAAACTTTGTAAAACAACTGAAATCAAACCAATGTAAACTTTCGCTTTTAATGTTCGACACGTGCATTTAATTGGTCACCAGTAACCTACTTAGATAAGTTATCTAGATTAATGTTACCGTATAGTAGCTCCTAGGACGGTCCACTTCAGTTTTCTATTATTGCTGCCAAATTTGTATATAGAAAAGCAAATTCTTTTCATTATACTAGGCCAAAGTTATATGCATTAGAAGTAATCGAGTGTTTTTAAAAACAAAATATTGTTTAATTAAATGATTTTGATTGTACATATTAAAACGTACAACAAAAAGCGGAAGTACGTCTTATATTGCACCTTAGAAAGGTCATTATTTTGGATAGTGTACAATAGGAAAAAAGCCAATGTGTAAGTACAATTTTTGATTTATTATCAACATTAAATTGAATCAAGCTCAATCAATCAATCAATTGGTCTTGAATCAAGCTCCAAATTAAAACTTGAATTTTTGAAATTTTTAGCGGTGTTTATTTAAACATTGTTGGTGTTTAATTACCCAGATGACAAGTTTTCTACATTTTATCTATAAAAGAAAACATTGTAAAACTGTAATGATTTCCTATCATTCATCAGTGTAACTCGGAGGAATTGCTAATGCAAAAATTCAAATTCAAATGCCAATAAACCTTATTTACGTAACCGAAAAATTCGTTTAATATTTACATTTTAAACATATAAAAAACCACCTTATAATTATATACACTCCCTTTGAACGATTGATCTCACTATGTTTTAAATTTAAAAATATGGAGCGCTTTGTATATTGAGTTTTATTTTTTTTTCGTGCATACTTTCAACTTCTATAAAATCGTTTTATAATTTTAATCAACTCTCGTTATTATTTTATCCATATAAAATAATTGTTGTAATCTAAAGGGGTTTTTTTAATAAACGTTCGTCAAAATCACTCATGTTTTTTTTTTACATTTCAACGAACATAAAATATTCACGTGTAGGCTGTTATTATAACTCCTATAGTATTTGCAACGTTTTAAATTTTCGAGACCAAGTAGTATTGTAATGAAGTAGGTACTTTATAGAAAATAAGTGCTGAGTAAGTTTTTTGATATTGAGACATTCGACCTCAGACAAGAATAAGGTATACGACATAATAATAATAAGATATAAAATTCAAAAGGCTATTCATCAATATATTATTATAATATTACAATTATTAGTGTTTTATGATCTATAGAAATTGTACAGTGTAACGATTTACAATAAACTAATAAAAAAATTCGAAATAAATACGATAAGATCGAATATATTATATAGTCAAATTATTTCGCAAAAATAATTTTCAATAATTACAATCTAATTATTATATAGTAATTTTAAATCTTAGCATAATTTATTAATTAAACATTTTCACGAACAACTATTATTTTTATAACAGAGCTTGACTGGGGTCACCGAGTCCCAGGGAAGTTTTCGTGTGTCTACTTCTCTTTCTCTTAAAAAGCTTTACGATCAGGTAGACAAACCTTTCCCCTTAACTTTTACTATATAATTTATTTAGTTGTCATTATTACAGTGGTGTATTTAAGGGATGGATTCAAGGGGTGGATCACCTCTTCCTTGGGCGATATTAATGTGGATGTCCAAGCAATAATCTTAGATCGGTTTGCAGAGAAAAAAAGATTATACTGCTTTAAAATTGTTGTAAATATTTTTTATACATTTTGTATACAATTGTTTGATATATATATTTATGTTTATACAAGATGTAATACGAAGATATACTCATTATAATATTTTACAATATTTTGTGATGTATTATCATTTTTGAACACCCCCCCCCCTCCTTGATTAATCTCCAAATATGCCACAGCATTATTAATATAATCTTTAATAGGTATTGAATGTTTTCGTATTGAATTTTATTCCTTTCGTCAAATCTGGCAGATAATTAATTATTAAGTAGATGTCTACTTACACAATACATATTGTGACGTAGTTTGTATCGATTAAATCATAATAAATATTATAGCGATATTCCGGTTTAGAATTACTCTTGTCTTTCCCCCGCCAATCATTATTCACATAGGTGCAAATGGTCTAAATATTTTGTAGGAGCTTAGGCACCACAATATTGATCATGTACTGACTAGTATTATAAGTACCTAATTTTGAACAGGGATAACTTGGCAGAAGTTTGAACTAGCGAGCAACTAATTCTCTTCAAGCCACCTTATTTGTGGCAATGGTTATACACATTATAATGTATAATGATAAAATATTATGATTAGATAAATGCAATATATTTGTTCAATATTGAATATTTATAATTTTTTTTTAGAGTTAATAAGTTTTTGTCGTCTGAGACTGGACAAACAAATAAAAATTACTTTAATTAAAAAAAAAAAAAAAAGGAATTCGAAATAGACAAAGGCATATATGTTAATTTATTTCACATGTTTATCTCCAGTAATGGCTAATATTAATTTATTTTATTTTAAGATAAAACTTGCAATGTACTGTAATTAGTGTAATATTGTGATTAATATTGTTTTTACTAATCACTATATAATACCTAAAAATGGTTATCATAATAATAATTGTTTGGAACTATGAAATATTTATTTTTATTTTGAGTCCCTCTGGTCCCTCTCAACACCAAACAAATTTAATAATATTTCAATCTTCGTAGCTTTAGATCATAATACAAATTATTTGAAAAGAAAACCAACTAGAAATATAATTAAATAGATAGACTAAACGTTTTATTTATTAATCAAATCATATTATACTAAAACATCCGCATATATATACTAAGTCTCTGTAACATAGGTATCTGCAGGTACATACTTTTTTTTAATAATATAATATAGGTACTGGCTTATATATAAGTTAGGTTTACCTAGGTATACGAGATTTGATTAAATTCAGCTCCGTAAGCATGTTTTTAACAATGTCAAATAATATTTTTGACAAGTATAGTATAAAATCTTTTCCGCTGTATATTACATAGAAGTGAAGTAAACTTGCTATTTATAACGTCGTAAGTTACCATTCACAATGACCAAGTCACAAGTTAATAAAGTTTCTTAAATGTTTTTTTTTTTTTAAAGTAAGTATTATAATATGTACCGCATGGAACATTGTTTATATTATATCTACTTGAAATAATAATTTGAAAAAATATAATTTTATTAAATATTAGTCATACTTTTTTAAAATAACCGGAGACAATGTCGCGCGTACAAATGCGTCTATTAAATTTTGCATTGAAATCGTATAATTTCACAATAAGATTCGTAAATGTTTAAATATACATTGAGATATTATGCCTTAAACACGTGGCATTTTTAATATAAACTGTACATTAATTTTATTTACCGCATATAATAAAACACTATAAACATTATTAAACTATTTTGTTCATCGCTGTACTTATAATAAAAATGTAGGTCGGACATTTTTAATTTTTACCGTAGACCTGTATAAAACAAATATGGACAAGGGTACCAATACAAGATACTTTGTAGTGTACAGTTTAGGTCTTATGGGGGACTTGCAGTTTATACAGAATATGTCAATAACTTTCGAATACTATTGACTGGTGAGAGAAATGTACACATCACGACTTCATTTTACATAAAGATAATAATTTCCAAAAACTGTGATTCAGTATCGTTCCAACGTTATCGAAAATATACATATCCATAGTAGATATAATGTAATATGTATACATTTATAGGTACATCGTGTTTATGTGCTGCTGTTAATGCGACTTAGCTCATTGCGCTTTAAGTTAATCTACGCGTAGATATCATATTATAATATGTAGGTTAGATTAGGTCGATTTAATTCGGAGATTAAAAAATACGCGTAAACGATTTAATAAAAATATAATTTTTAACGAGATTCCCCAGAGAACTTTTCCTGACAATAGTAAACATTGACATTATTAATAATGTGGCGTTACAACAGGCATTAATATAGTTAATACCTGCGTATAATGTATAGAGCTGCTGTTGGTCTTGAGCGCATCAACGCGATAAAGTCAAACGGCATCGTATTAATTAATGACTGTATACTCAGCGTATAGGCTACATTATAATGAACGTGATGGCGGAGTTCACGGCGGACAAGTCGGACGAGTCGTCCGATTTTTGAATTTCCGCGCAAAAATCGTACTAAAATACCGCGACAGTAGTAGTAAGTAATTCGGTGATTTATTATATTTGCGTCCCCGTTTCCGCAGCATCGCGCATAATCGGGAAACATAATAATAGTATGCACGATAGAGGTACCCACGGGACACGAGAAAACGGTAAAACGATACAATAAGGAAAAGCCGCGGTCGATGACGCGTTTCGTGTTGTTTACAACGGTCCGAACAAATTACGATACGGCGGCGCGGCGTCGGCGCCCTTGAAAACGAAAATTCGAAGCGCAGTATACGGTGTTATTATTATTATTATTATTATATCGCGTACCGGAGCGTATTACGCAGACGTCGTACACCGATACACGCCGTACCGTATAATATTTACAGGGTGATATATTATTTATCTTTCCATCATGGTCCAGCGATTATCTATTCGAAGATCTGTTTGTAAAATTGTTTCTGTTTTTTTTTTTTCAGTCATTGTAGAACTGTTTACATCAATGATCGTATTTACGATATTTTCAAAATGTTACCGTTATCCCGTACACCTTGTATACTATAAACACATTGTATTTTTGATTTTCTAATGACAATAATCTCCGTTTTCAACACAGATTCGAAAACAAGGTGTTGTTCATGAGTCATATAACTATAGTTTAAAATTTAGTTCGAAGGAGTATGAAAGAATTATGGTCCTCTTAAAATGAACACGAAACTTATTACACGCTTTCGGATTAAATTTTAAACTGTTAGCGTTTTATATGTTTTGAGGTATTTTGAAACTTTTTCTTTTTTCTCATCTGTGCGCTTTAAAAGTAGTGGGAAAAGGTCGAAGTTTGAAAATCAAAAGTCAATACTCATTTTTTAAATATTACATAAAACAAATACCGAAAAAAATTAATACTTTCCGAGATAATGAGTGTACCCACTTAAATGAAACACTATATAATTATTATATAAAAAAAAAAACAATATCAGAAATCAAATTTATACTTATAATCCTCAAACGAAATCGTTGGTTCATGATAAAAAAAAATCACCCTGTATATATTATTATATAATATTCGATGTTAAACCGTCCACGTAGAACTATGAATTTCATAATGTCTTCTCCACGGGATATATAAATGGTGAATAGATTGTGTCGATGTAATAGACAAATCGTGAGTACTCTGCAAACAGCTAGAAATAGTAAATATTTAAAATTATTCTTTTTCACAAATTTAAAAATACGGTACGATTTTCCCTCAAAAATACACTTCTACGCTCTTCTATAAAGTTATTTATTTACACGGCATTCAGTTTTACATCCGTCATAATATACACAAATCAAAATCATCTAATGTTTACTTACCGTAACTCTGTCGTTCCGATTAGTTATATATAATTAGGAATTATTTTTCTACGCTAACTTTGACGCACCTTCTCAACCCCTCAGGAGTTGAATTTTCCTAATCGGTCAAAAATATGTTTAATTATGTATTTATTTGATTGATTGTTCATACAAAGTTTCGGGTTGATAAACGCGCTTTTAATTTGTCTTCATAATACAAACTTTAACATCCCCCTTTAATTACATCGGGTTTGAATTTTGAAAACTCTCAATTTCTTCGACTAAATTATTTATATAATATTATAAGGATGCTCTTCGGGAAATTTCAAGTTTCTGCACCCAGATGTTTGGTCTATATGATGTATTGATGATTATACAGATACGTATGCCAGTATATAGTACTGTTATAATAATCTCCGTGGCTTATCGTGTATACGATGGGTAAAACTTATTAATAATATACAAGGTGATTAACACGAGTGAGACAATTCAATAACTCGGAAAGTGTTAATTCCCATTCAAAATGGCCGCGTCCATGTCGCACAAATAATGTTTCACGTTACTCTACATCTACCAACTAAACGATAGACTTAAAAGTAGAACAAACTCGTCAAACGGATACCAGCTGATATTAAACATTTTAACATTGAAATTTATTTACACGATAAAACTAAATTTATTTATAGAATTTCCGTTGTAGGTTGTTATTCGAAAATCAAAATATAGTATTGGTACCTAGTGGTTTCACCGCGTAAATAAGGGCGGCGAAAAATTAATAGCTGGTTGTTTTTTTACAATTGAAAAAAAAAACGAAGCAAATCCCAAAAAAGTCAATATTGTCCGAACTAATGAGTGTCTTACGTTATGTTGATAACCAATGGCCGATATTCAATATTAAAATAATTACTAACGTTGAATCCACGCGCGTGTTGCGCGTCGATCGAATTCCTCCGGCGTAATACAGATTTCCGTGCACTTAGATGTTACTCATTATTATTATACTAATAATACGGTCCTAACGAGATATAGCAGACCCCGTTTATCGGCAGTCGCGCCGGCGACATCAAAAATAGAAAGCTCGTCGTGGGGTCTCCGTTGGATGATTTCGCCGCCACCGTGTTACGTCGAATATGTAATAATATAATAATAATTATACTCGGTAAGTTATACTAGGCTATCAACCTAACCTCATCCAACCTAGGACGGACGAGTAGCCAGGCATTTTTTCATGAGCAGGAGGCAGGTGTGGGGGGGGAGGTAAATGTCGTTAATTTTTAAACGTGTCTTTAGCGTATTTCTCCGACAAAAATATCGTCGAAACTCGCGTTCCGAAAATTCATTCAAAGAGTGTTATTGGTCAACTCATCGGGAGGCATTTGTGACCTATATCCCCTTGGTTACGCGGTAAACCGCTACTTAATCACATTTACAATCTTATTTCGGATCTTATTATAATAATAATAATCGAACAATAATAGGATATTTAATATCCGGGAAAAACCGTGTTACGTCGTGTTTATTGAAAATGCCTTTTGATTTATTTTAATGAAAAACCATGTTTCGCGTTAGGACACAGGAAATTCGTCAGAGGAACGGTACATACGACTTCGATTTTCACGAGTAGTAAGCTTTCTCGGTTTATTATTATTATTATTTTTTTTTTTAACTTTAAAATTCAATTTATCGCGTAAATCACCAGGTGGCTTTTTGTATACGTGTGACGAAGTTATTATAAAAATAAAAATACACGTGTTTAACACCCCTCCCTCCTTTCCGCCCGCCAAATATTTTTCAGCCGCGCTCTCTCTCTCTCTCTCTCTCTACGATATTGTAACAACAATATTATTATAATATATATAGAAACTTATCTGGCCTTGACGATATTTTACTTAGACTATACGGTGTATTTATTTTTTTTTCGGTGGCGCGTTTACCGCGACAGATGACGCACTTAGATCTGCCCCTGTAGATATTATTTTTACACGCGCACGCGTAGATACTAAATTTACAATATAATTATTATCTTCAGACCGAACGTATATAACCTGCAGACTCCTGAACATAACATTAGACATTTAATAATGCGTTCACGTTCGACGATAACTATATACTTATTATCGATGTTGTAATACTTTTTATTAAGGTTATATATACGTATATAATATAATAATATCATAATTCAATATCTCGTGTATAGGTACCGACAAAAATCGCAAATTGCCGGCGGACATGAAACGATTTTTTTTTTCTTTCGCCTTATACAGACAAAATAGCCATAGCCTATAATAATAGATCCTATACAGGTAGTAGGTACGATAATTATTTTCTCAATGCCTATCCGAAAAGCTTCGTTTCGTAATAATCCACTGATATAATTATTACACGCGAGAGCGTATTATATTAGGGGTTTTTGGGTGTTCAATCCTCCGCCTCGTGCGAATATACAGATTTTGGATATTATTTCAAAAAACGATGTACAGTATAATAATATGTAAAAATCAAAAGCGGGTATGTCGTTTCAGCTTGTTAGTAATTATACAGATATTTTTTCAAATTTTCTGCGTTTTACAGAATTTTTCAAATATTATTTTGATCAACAAAACTCGACATTTTCAGTATGCATTTCCACAATTTCGATATACAAAAATCGCATTGTTCGAAATAATAAAATGTATTAATTATTCAGAGACAATATGTATTATCCGTTGGTTGTAAAGTCAGTACGCGTTTATCCGTTTTTTTATCATGTTCTTTAATAAATTGCCGTTTTGAAAACTTAATAAATAATTTGATTTGCGTAACAGATTTTTCAAAAGCGTGACATTTTGTAATGCATTAATCACTGCTTAATACATTTTCGTGTTTTTTTCTTTTTTTTAATAGGGCTTCATAATAGTTTTTAGGACACTAATTATCAGTGACGTACTCTTTTAACGGGAAGGTTAATAATAATAACAATTACGATGAATGAATCGTAGAATCTATAACTTCCTAACTCGACAACGGGAATTCAAAAAAATCCTGCAATCTGTATTCGAGAAATCAATCATCGTTTACTAGTATATTTTAACTGGAATACAGGTATACGCAACGCGTTTTATGATTAATTTATCAAAAAATAGCCACTCGTGGTCAATGACGGAACTAACCTGAAATAGCCCAGAGGCGATCTATAATCTGTCCTGTATCCGACCACCAATATTTCCTCGCAATGCATTTCTAATATAATTTTTTTTTATTTTCACCTATTTGCACGAGCTGTAAATGATATTTAGTTATTTTCATGTCGAGCACCGCCCGCCCATTCCTAAATAGAAAAAAAATCTTTGACGAAGCAGTCGCTTCTCGAGAGACCGCCGCGTTCGTTTCGCTACCGCTCGTAGTTCTTGCGTTTTGAAGCCAATGGCGGAGTGGGCGATATCATATACTGTACCGCGCACGCCGGGGGATTGATCGTTTTATAACTACTGTTTAGCCGCGACAATATCGACTCCGTATCTAAAAACGATAAATAGGTCGCGAAACGTTAACGGCGCGATTGTGTTTGCCCGATTGTTGCAGTCGACGCGAATGTTACCGTATCGCTTTCCGGATAATTATTAATATTTTAACAGTACATTTACGTCGTGGCGCGCGCCGCAGCGCGCGTGTTGTTGCGCATACAAATCCAGCGTGCGTTAACCTCCTCTCGGGTACGAAAAGTCCGCGTATAATGCGTTTGTGCGCGGGACGCTATTGCAAACTAATAAGTTTGTACAGTACGTAAATCGCTTAAGTGTACGTCGCGCGTATATCCGAACATTAATAACAATATACAATATCGTATTATGTACGTGCATGAAACGTTTCCTTTTCTTCTTACCCCGCGACGATACGCGACGACGCGGCGACGGATCTTTTGCTTTTTGGCATAAATTTTGCGACGCGTGCCCGCGCAGCCGTTTTTGTAATGTTCGTGCTGGAAAAATTATGCACGGTATAAATTATTAATCGTCGGCGATACAGCGAAACGGTCGTGTGTTTACGAGGAATCGATCCTCGAAAGCGGACCGTACCGACGCGATAATATTATTATGATTTAGACGAGCACGCGGTCGTTTCGACACGATTTTCTCGTCATAAAATTATAATTGGCGAGCGCGTGCCCCGCTAAGTTATAGAGTCGCTTTTGAGTTTGTGCGCGCGAATCGAAATAGGTAATCGCGATAACAATACGACGATATTTTAGTGTCTAAGCGATACCATACGAATAGTTTGCTTCTTTTTTTTTTTTTTTTTTTTTAATACCTACATTTGTGTTTCCTTTTATCTGTAAACAACGTCCGGACTGCCGTAATTCTTGCTCCAAGCATCAGGGACAGTTTCTAGTAGCGAATTTAGATTATTCGGTGCAAAAACTAGGTCATTTTATAAAATTTTCTTTATAGTTTTCTAAATAGCGGGGAAGAACTGGGACGAACGGCGGAAAACGGGAATATTTACGTATTAACTGTTTCTGATGATTACGCTTTTTATTGTAAATACAGTCGTAGAGAATTGAACAAAATTGAACAGCTAAGCTTGAACGCCACGGCTTATGTATTAATTAACATCTGGGCTAATTATGGACACGCGAGTATGTACTCTGCTTCCCCCTCCGTAAATGGCTGCTTGTTTGTATACTAGGTGATTCATTTAAGTGGGTACACTCATTATTTCTAAAAATATTAACTTTTTTCGGAATTTGTTTTTTAAAACATTTAAGAAACAACCAACTCTACAATTTTATACTTATGTTATTTTTCGTAACCCTTACTTTTGGGGGTAAAACCACTACCTATTTTTGATTTTCAAATGGAAGTGGAATATCTCATCAACGGCTTGACAGAAATAAAAAAATTCAGCACTCAAATTTCTTTTAACTAATATTCCATTTATTTATGGGATTTTTAATGTAGGTCGCCATTTGAAAATCAAAAATAGGTAGTGGTTTTACCCCCAAAAATAAGGGTTACGACAAATAACATAAGTATAAAATTGTAGAGTTGGTTGTTTCTTAAATGTTCTAAAAAAGAAATTTCAAAAAAAGTTAATACTTTCAGATATAATGAGTGTACTCACTTAAAAGAATCACCTGGTATTAGCACTTTCTAGACATGGGACAATTTGCAAACTTTTATTTATTTTTTTTTTCTGATTGTTTTTAATTTGATATAATACTATTTGGAATTGTCGAGTTTGTTTTGATTTTATGCGGATACGAGTATACAAATGATGCAACTTATGTTGTAGTTACAATTTCAATTTAATACAATATTTTGATTTAGACTTATCAAAAAATGTTTTTTCAAACACTACGCTCAGAATAATTATTGTTCGTAATGATTTATCGTTGCCTACAATTTTATCATTTATAAAAACTAAATTATCCTATACATCCTATACCTTTCCAACTTTTTGTTTTATTTTGGGTTTCTTCTGTTCCGAATTTTTTCATGCTAAATATGTTCACGAATGCTATTAGGCAGGACATGCACGGAGAGAGCAGGAATCAATAATAAGGACTGTAATCGAAAACAAGGAAGCAACTACTACAGGAAGATTTTGCTTGAAACGGGAGGATTGTGTTGTCAGTATATATATGAGAGCGGTGGAACCTATGGAGTATAACGAAGATAACGGGGGATAGAAATAGATGGAGGAGCATTTGCTCAGAGGGTTGGTTTTAAAGGCCGTTACCTATTTTGAAATGAAAAAGAAAAATAATGTATTTACTACACCATATCGTGTACAATTTTTCTTTTCATCGTTACTGTGGTATCAGTGGTAATCCTCGACCGTTATTATTTTGTTGTCGTTTCGTACGCACGGAAATTATTGTTTGTAAATACCGATATTAAAGTAATCATAATAAAAAAACTGTTAAGTATAGGGCATAAGTATATATTATTATCATGACGAGGTCGAAAATAATATTCGGAAATATTCGAGTTATTCGTTAATAATTTGCAGTCCGTGTGATGGTTATAAGGTTTTTAGTTGGTTTTATAGCTGACCAAATCGTGTTTTAAAAAATAAACATTAATATTTTTTTTTTTTATGATATCTACTATAAAAAAAACTGGTGTTTTACGCTTGCTTAATATAATTAAAATATTAAGCTATTAAAATTGTTGGAATACTTCCGTTTTAAAAAGTTTAGTTTTTGTTTATATAGATGTTATAATATATTATGCTCAGTATTTATTTATTTATAGTCTCCGAATACATTTTATTAGTTACTTACTAAATATAAAGAACTCAACATAAAAAACGTTCTGGGTAAAAAAAAAAAAAAATCAAAAACCAAAACAAATCGGTTAGTTTTAGGTTATTAAGTTTGTATTTACAGTTTATGTCACAAAGCAAATACTATTTGATTAACAAAATATCAATATGTATATTACGCATTGCCATTTGAAATTATCAGTATATTATATTTTTTATTGTATAACAGAAATTATATAAAATATTTAATTAATATTCATGTTTTATTGCAAACGTTTAACATTTAACGTTTAACGTTTCACTGAAAATTGATTTAAAGTATGGGAACAACGAAATACAATAATTAATACAGCTACGGTTGATTTTAATTAAATGTATTAAA
The DNA here is from genome assembly GCA_902439185.1 of Cinara cedri. Classification (NCBI taxonomy): domain Eukaryota; kingdom Metazoa; phylum Arthropoda; class Insecta; order Hemiptera; family Aphididae; genus Cinara; species Cinara cedri. Next base: position 1,989,881 of record CABPRJ010000480.1, read on the forward strand.
ACTATATAACATTGAAAATGTACTCCTTGCAGTAAATACTATCGGACAAATTGTTTTTAAAATCGAGAAATTCATATTGGCCATATTGGTTAAAAATCAAATTAAAATTTAACTTGGCTTATACAACACCTTTGACATTTTTTTATTAACTTGGATTATTTTTATTTTACATTTAATTTTAATAAATAATACTATGCAAATTCGAATAATATCACGTTATGTATTACCTTCGATTTCTTCTAATTTTAAGTTTAATACAGTATTAAATTTACAATATACAATGAATAACGAAACATTATAATATTGCATTACAAAAAAATTATATATATAGCGTAATTTGTTTTATTATTATTTAATAAAGGATAAATGAATATGTATAGAATTCTGAGTTTAAAATAAAAATAATTTAACATTCTTAGAATAACCCCTCTGTGTTTAATATTAATCGTAATTCTTATTTAAAAAAAAAAAATCATAAACTCTGAGATTAATTCTTTTGTACTATGATCATAATAATATTTTACAAAAATCGAAACAAAATTAAACTTAAGTTAATTAGTCGATTAAATTCTCCAATCAACTCTCAACTTAAATGAATCAATTTATAAAACGATTTATTTAAATTAATTAATTATTTTTTAATAAATTACTATTAATTAGTTAATTTTCTTTTAATCAATTACTGTCCATTAACTTGTACAGCCTTGTAACTTATTGTGGCAACAATTTATATGCAACTCCAATCTACTGCGAACAAATCGATGGACTTTGTATTATTATATTGTGCTAATGGTGAAACATGATAAAACTTACCGTGACCATGAAACCTGTATGTACACAACATAATTTTAATCGCGTTTCAAAAATAATATTTTATGCTACAATATTAGCACTAAATCACTGAACCACATAGACGATACTCGTCGAGGTACTTACTCAAGTTTCTGATATTATTCAAACATTAACCCGTCACAACAACAATATAATAAATCGATATACCGAATAGTGTATGCGTGTGTAAAGTATATTATATGTCGAAAATGACGTACTAAGCGAATAAAGTTAATAAAGTCAAAAGTAAATTGATTCGCCATAGCCTTTATAAATTATAGAAATACAGACGTGTTCAAAATTATCATGTCCAAACGGCATGGAATCGTTAATCAAAATATCCGAACACGAAGAGAGGATCATATGATTGATGGTCACTTCTGCTAACGATAAATAAAAGCAAAATATATTAATAAAACCAATACCATAAATCTAAATCCAAAAATAACATTTTAATTTCTCGATTAAGATTTGTCTTTAATGGGGAACTATGTGCGAACTGCTTTTCGGCTCAAAGACATGTGTTACAGGAAAAATTCTCATACATCGTAGAGTGAACCGATTTTAACCATTTTTTTTTTTTTTTTTTTTTTTTGTTAGGAAGAAAAAGACTCTCATAGAGCTTATTTAATTTGGTTTTTGAAAATTATGTTTATGAAATATCTGTATATAATTAGAATTTGAATGTGACACATTTTTTTTTAAAAATTAATTTATTGGTTTATTTAATGGTTTTTGCTTGTACAAACAAAAATCGAAGTACAATGCTCCCAGTAATCATTTTTCAACAGGAAAAAAAAGTTCTAAATCGGATCATTCTATGAGTCCTGAAAGTTTGTCTTGTACCTAATGCATATTTTGAGTTTTAACCGAAATTTACTGACCGAGTGTGAGCTTCTCATTTATATACCAATTAAAAGTTGAAACCGGTTGATTTATTTAATAAACATTGTTTGCCTTTGACTTGAGTTGCTGGGTATCAGCATATAGTAGCGGTATTGATACGGGTAGTTAATTTCCTAAATCACGTGGAGTTCTGCCACACTGACGCATATAGGGAGGTCAAGCTATTACAACCACATGCCATCATCCTCCCCATGATCTATAAACAATATTATAGACCTCGATATATGTTAATGACAATTTAAGTTCCGCATAACATTTCAGTTTTCTTAACTATATTATAATTCAATTTAAATTATTCAAAATGTACAATATTAGATATATATTATTCTACGCTTTGTTAAGAGTCATTATAGTTTTTGTTATTTATTTGTCAAATTTGTTGATTCGCGTATAAAGCCGTACGAAATGAATAATTGCCAATATTAATAATTGTTAACAATTCGTTAAAATATCACAAGCAGAACAATTAATTTATAGTTATTGGGTTTCAGATATTGTGTTTTCACGTCATGAATTTATCGATTTCAGTGTTATTACTTTATCGTCCGGAGGCACGTGTCTTTTCCGATAATATATTTTGAACTCGGCGTTTTTCTCGGGGGGGGGGAACCGTTTTTCAAACATTCCGGATTCCGTCTACCTACTTTATAATTTATTTCTATCGCGCGTGCGAGATAAATTATTACCTCATCGTGGACAAACGCGCCGCGGGTTTGGTTCGGGTGGTTGTTTTAAAAATTCGCACGCGACGCAAACAGTTTCGGTAATGCATTTCGATGTACAAACGTATTAAATTTCCCGTGACTCGCAAACAGTGAAAATGTTTTGAAAAACTTTGTAAAGTTTTTATTGCGACATAATAACGATAATATAGCAATTTAGGTAGGTAGGTACGTAATAATAACGACAATAAACCATACGGCACTGGGAGCCGCCGACATCGGCTGCAGGGTGGGTAGTCGGGAAATCGTATTTTTCCGTGGCCCGTGTAATAATACGAGTCGGTGTCCAAGGACACGGTACAAGTCAACGGGGGGGGGGAGAGGGGTCAGATCCTCCAACCGCACACAACAGGTGTGTCGGAAAGAACCCCCCCGCGTACATTTACTCCGTTACACCTAACCTATATAACAGCCACCCAAGACCGCCTAACCCCACCTAACCTAACCTAACCTAACTTAACGCACGGGTCCTTGAATCTGGTGTTTTTCCGACTTTTCTCTGGTTGAGAAAGGGGGGGGGGTTCGAGAGAACGTATCCATGGTAACGCGACCGTGACGAAATCGCAAAAACTACCTACGTATAAGTATAAATACTCATACAATATAATAATACCGCGTGAATCTCGGAAAGACCGTTCGCTTCAAAATTTACGTGTGTTACGGTCAAAAATCACTTCCTGTCGATCCATTATGAAAGTGTTGATAATATGTATGTAATATTTTGTATACAGAATTATAAATTTCTTTTGTGTTTTGAATTGTTATTTATTTTGTAATCGGTACATTAATCGTTCATTATTGTCAATGAAAAATATTCAAAACTTGAAGAAATTTAATTAGCCACTTATTAGTTAAATTGATTAAGGCGAATATGTATAAGAATAATAAAGACCTAGAAGGGATATTATCGACTGAAGTCGATAGAGAACCAACTGTCACTATAATATTTTCGCTCTTCTGAACTCATAATATGTTAACATTTCTGTATATGACTACGGTACATTGCCGAACAAGTGAGGCCATAATACCATTTATATAATGTGCATTGCCTAAATGAAAGCTATACGTGTGATTACCGTATTCAATGATTACAGTTGTCCCGTATTTATTTGAATTGTCTACGGATTAGTAGATTGTACTAGTCTAGTAGGTTTTTATCACGTAAATTTTGCACGGTTTTCTACCGATTTTATTTTATTTTCTGTAACCGATTTAGCTAGCATTTTCCTAAAAGTCAATAATCGTACTGATGGATAAACTACGGAGATTAGTGGGATAGAATTAACAAATAATATTATTATTGATTATGATAAAGTTTTTAAAAAAAAATGGTTTGATAGGGCGAGGTGAACCTCCGAAAAATCCAAAATCTAAAATAAAACCAAAATCAAATGACAGAAATATTATTCAATGTTATAATAGTGAACAATTCGTTGTGGTTTTATGTTTTTATTAGGTATACGTAGTACTAAATAGTAATAGTTTTTGTACCTATACATACTTTTTATATGTTATCATTTACTTTTTTTTCTGTTTTTCAAATTATACTAAAATAATTAATTATGGCGAAATTAAAATTTCTTTTTTTACCGTCGGCAAACATGTCAATTACCTACTTCATCAACTTGAATATTGTTCTACGTCTACAGACATAGAGCAGCCCAACGATCGAGAAAGCTGATAATATCAATGTCAACGTTCGTCAAAAACGTAAAGTTGAGTAACTCCGGGAACCTAGTCTGTAATAATACAATACTGTTGTAGAAGTGGCGTTTCTTTATTGTCTATACGAAAGTTATACGTCGTTTACACGTAGATTGATAAGTGACACCGTACATCTATAGCCGATTCCCGGGATGTAATCTGCGAACAAATTTTAAAATAGGCATTGTTGAAAATAAATAATATGAACTATACTTAAAAAAAAAAAAAACCATCCCCTGTTACTCACCCTCCCCCACCCTCCCTCGCCACTACCCCCAGAGACGCTACTTCAGTGTGCAGCGATGCGTGAGCGAGTAAAATAATAATTTAGAATATCACGTCGTGTCACGTGCGCGTATGTTATTATGCTGTTGTGCCGTGACGTGACGTAAATCGAGCGGCAGCCCACGTCGTCGGCCCGTCGCTGTCGGTCCGCGTGTTGTTCGCTAAAATTGCATGCGAACCCGCGGCGTTGTCGGCGGTAGCGACGACGACGGTGGCGGCGTCGGCGGTGGTCGTCGCGGCGGTACACGTATCACAGTCGCTGTTGTGGTCCTGCGATGCTGCGCTTTTCGTCCCTGGCCCGCGGATCGGCACCACCGCCACTGCTGCGTCGACCACGTCTCTCCGGAGAGTCACTACACGCGAAGGAGTACGAAAACCGTTTATAGGCGGCTGTAGAGTTTTGTCTATTCGCCTGTAGACGATACCTACACAGATTTGGCCACCAATTCGTCTAATCACCAACCGGTAACTGCAATTTCGATGGCATCGCCGCTGCCGTCGCCGACGACTGGCCACATCGTCGTTGCGTATGAACGATGACCGCGAACGCCGAAGACGATCGGTCGCAAAAAAACGATAGCCCGACCTTCACGCAACAACTTGTGGCCGCCGTCAAAGTCGCTACGCCGGTAAGACAAACGGGGCTAAGGGGTTGGGGAAAGGGCGGCAGTGATATCGTGCACCGTCAGGTGGGGTTTGGTTAGGTTCGACTCGCGTATTCGATTTCAGAAAGAAATACAAAGTTTCAATGGCGTATCTACAGGAAACTTTTTTCCGGAGGTGGACATTTTAAATAGATACCTTTATGGAAACGAATATTTCAATATATTTTATTGTTGTTTATGAAAAAAAACACTCGTCATGCACAAAAAAAAAAAAACAGTTATCGACTTACTGCTGTCCCGGTCGGGTATGCTACTAAGAATTTGAAGTTTTTTTTTTTTTAGATTCTGAGTGTAGCGAAGAATGTATCAGTTTTACTAAGATGTTTATTATTATTATTATTATTTTTCTATGCTGTGTACAAAATTTCAACTAGAAATCTTGCTCAGATATATACGCGTGGCACTATTTTCGAAAGAGAATGTTGTCCAGATGGTATTTTTAGGTGGTCATTTTTTGATTTTTCAAGCGGTTTTCATAATATCTGGGAAAAACCAGGATAAAAGTATGAAAAACGGAAAATGTACGAAAATAAGGCTTTTATTATTTTACAATTTTGTTATTTGTTGTGATTCAGTAAAATATATTTGTAGAAACTTGAAATTCAGACAGAAAACTTATATTTTTCTTTTCTAGATACGGTAAAATTTTCAAAAAATTTAAACCATTTTTTGAGCTATTTATAAACATTTTAATTTTTTGAGTTTTGTACATAATTTGTATTTGGTACATACTCAGTGGCAAAATTGTTAGACTTGAACAGAAATGCTTGAAAACCTAACAGAAGGTTCAATAGGAGTCTAACTTTGTAGTAAAAAAAACGAATTGAGTTTAATATAATATTTTTTTTTAATTAAAATTTTAATATTAAATAATTTTGTGTAATAAATCTAATTTATCATTTTTTTTTTTTTTTTTTTTTTTTGTATATTGCCGATTTAAAAAACGATGACGAAGTCAGAGTTGTACCTTTTCAAGCATATTTGTCGTGATCTAATGGTTATTTATGCCTATTTCAAGTTCAATCCAGTGTTTCTTAAAAAAATGTTTGCATTTTTTTCCCTTTAACCTAAACAAGGAAAAAACATATATTTTTGATGTTTTTAGAGATCGCTCGCTTGGACTATTTTAATCGCTAAATACCCCTCGATTTGTTGTGCAAACTATTCTACCAGTAATTTCTTTCCGATTTAAAATTATAGTACTTTTAATGAAAGAAAATCTGACTGGGGATATATTTTAGGTCATTTTTTAATTTTCGAGTTTTCCCAGCAAATGTGAAAAACCGGGAAAATTGGTAAAATATTAAAAAAAATATTATTAAAGAAAATATATAATGCCTATTTAATTATTTTACTATAATATGACATATATATTGTTGTCAAAGCATCGCAAAGATCAGAATCGTTTTTCGTTAGCAATGTTTTATTGTTGCTTACAGATGTACATTAAATTGCCTAAAACTGGGGCTGAACAAGTTTCCATTATTCTAGGGCGTCTTTTTTAGAACTGTTTCCGCCTGTAAACCAGTTTTCGGCGGGAAAACTTCGATCTAAACTTCGTAGAAATATTCTCGTAGCATTTTGGATTTAGTTTACGCGTCGAGGACATCGTTTTTTAAAATTTCGTGTTCCGTTTCAGTAGGAAAAACATAAATATATTTTATTCAACACTAGCTGGTTTTGTCAAAATCCATTTTGGTTTTTCGTTATAACCCAATAAAAAAAAACTACAGCCTCAGAGCCTCTGAACTTTATTCACTGGATTTTGGTATAAGGGTATTCTATTTGAAAGGATAACCGATAAATCTCGTATAAATATTTAACCGATAAAACCGAAACCAAAACGAATTCAGTGTCATTTGTAGCCGCATAAATAAATTTTTGAATTAAGGCCACGCGTAAGGTTACGTCGTAATTTTATTACACACATTTTTTATCGGATTATATAGCCATTTAATAATAGGTTAAATAATGTTACGTTGTATCATTTTACGTAATTTTAAGCATTCAAACAATTTACAATTACAAAATAGATTGAACAATTACCAAAACAATAATCTATAATATATTACTTACTCGTATTGGCATTATTACAAAAAGTGTATCATATGCTTACAGAAACTTCGTATAACTTATATATCTATATTATACTTCTAAGAGGTTATAGGAATAAGGTTTTAATATTTAATGTTTTACATGTTTTAAAACGCAATGATTTGTACTATTTTCGTAGTCATTTTGATTTTAAACACGTATATGTAAAAAAAAAACAACTACATTACGCAAAAATTGTGTTTCACTACCAAGCAACAACTTATGATAAATCTCGTATTAAATTTTCAAGTATTTTTTCTCGGCCAAACCAGTTTTATCTAAATAAAAACTAAAAAATTATCCGAAATATCTATAAAATTATAGCTTATGTATCGCCAGAATAATTTGAAAATTTTATCAAATTCAATTTAAGGGTTTGTGAAAATATCAAGTATTCATGATTATTTTCAACCGATTAACAACAAAAATATAGAAAAATCGAAAATAGTGAAACCATTATTGCCGTACATTTTTTCATTTTTCCTACACCGTTTTTCTCATTATTAAAAAAAACGGCAAAACTGCAAGAGCAATGAAAAAAATTACACTATAAACTTAAATATGTAATGACTATATAGTACGAGATATAGTATGTATAGCTCGACTTGAACATNGCGTTAGGCACTTAGTTTTAAAATATTTTACAATAGGTACGAAGTGGACTAATTATAATTCCTATCGTCTTTGTTTTCGTACCTAACCAAACCATGTTGATTTTTGAACGTCAAATTTTGAGCTATCATAATAATAATATTACTATTATTGTATCATCATCGTATTTATTTTCGCTAATTATTTATTGTCGAAAAATCGAGACCATCTTTAAAATCGAATATAACCGGTTTTTTTTTCAACAGCGATGTCGGTGAATTATCGGGTACGGACCCGCAAATCGGGGAACCTTCTTACCGGTTTCGGGTGAATCTACTAGTTTGGTTCATAAAATGTGGCTATTTGATTTTATTGTTTGATTATTTTACACATTGATGAACCCAACTAATAAAATAAATATATATTATTTCGTGTATTAGTATTAAATGTACAAAACAAAAATTATTTTCACTCGTTTAAAAATCGTTGTATAGCAAATAATGTGTATTCTCTCCGTCAAATCGTGAGTATCGATAGTGCGGTATATAGTCACTGTACAGTACAGTGTAATAAACTGAAATTAATAACCGCCATCCGTTCGAGTGCACGGACGACCGATTTGTGCGAAAACTTCGGTTTGCGACGTTGCCGTGACGTTTACCGCCGAAGTGTACCTATTTTAGGTTTTGGATATCGCGCGTATCGGCGTCCCTTCGCTCGCACACCTATTGCGCCGTCCCGGATCAGTGGCGGTGGCGGAAACGTGACGACAATATTATTATTTCAAACGTCATATTATTTTCGTACGTCATTTGTCGGGAAGTCGGCCAAAAAATACATTTTCTCGGCCGTCCCCAACGTCCCACCACCCTCCTACTCACGTACACCCCCAGCCGATTAGAACGGTAATAGTCAATTAAAAAAAAAATTTATTTTAAAAAAGATATGATTTACGTGCGGCCGGACACGCGTTTTATATGGCCTTGACGCCGTGGATGATATAAATTATAATAACATTATATTATGGTGTAGTTGGCCTAACTGGGGACCACACGGGAATTCGGAAATATTTTCGGGAAGGAAAAGTATACGTCTCCTTCGTGTAAAGCGGAATTAATCGGAACAATTATATATAATATAATTAATATATTGTTGTAAGGAATTCCTATGCGGAATATTTTTATTTTTATTTAGGGACGGGGGCTCAAGTCTATATAACACTGATTATTTATACTTAATATTTACTAAACAGACTTATTTACAGACTTGATTCGGGGGGGGGTCTTGGTTGCGTATTAAGGAGACTAAGCTCTAGACCTCTAGATGTGCGCCTATGATACAAGTATTATGATTATTATTATTAGATATATAGTACAGGTTAAAATTATGCTTTTCTTCTTTTCCATTGCTTTCGTCTTCATCCCAGCAATTTGGGGTCAGTAATCCTCGTTACAAACTATGGAAATTTGGTAGAAATGTCGAATGATACGAGGGGAGGATAACCTCTTATTCATATAAAATCAAAACAACTATAAAAGACAAATTTTTCTAAATTACTATAATTATAACAGGAATATCAATATTTTGGATATTCACTAAATAATTCTGATATTGTTATTACCTTCTTTTATTTATTTATTGTTTATATTGTACACTATATTTTCATAAGTCATACATTTTCGCAAATTGTGATATAAGTGTGATATAGTAGATACTTCGAAACGGGGTTCTTTTTAAAAATAACATTTTGCGATGCTTAACGATTTATTATAACCACAGAGAAACAAAAATTTTATATATTTTCGGTGAAAAATGTGTTTTTTTTATTTTTAACTAATTAGATTTTTTTTTATCGTTTCAGGATACCAGGACGCACGTAGTCGTCGAGCTTTACGACACAGAACGTTCGTACGTAGAATCGCTTCACACGCTAGTGAACGTAAGTATATTTACTGTAACATTATTTGTTTAATAATATCACATCTGTGTATTGCACATTTTATATTTTTTTTCGTGAATTGTAGACAGGAGGGGGAAGGGACTACGTGGGTATTACTTCCCCAAAATTGCGCTTGAAGTCTGGAAACCTAACCCAACCTAAATCTATTCAACTGCATTTATTTGACGGCCATAAAATAAATTTCCACATGATTTAATAACGAAAAATTACGGTCGTAGTAAAATTACATTTCTAATACAAAAACACGTAGTCATTCGTTTTCACAATCTTCATTAACTCTACATTTATACATTTTAATCCGTTGTATTCAAGTAGATATATCTGTGACGTGAGTCTCGCGTCGGTATGTCCGTTAGTAAAAAAAAAAATAAATGATAAATGTTAAGTTCAAAAATATATTCAAATCTTAAACGTTGTACTTAAAAACGAGCTGAATAATAATTATACTTTTAAATCGTCTCGTTAGTTTATTATGTACTAGAATAAAATTGGTGTTATATATATGAATATGAATTATATAAATAAATTGTTCGCTATGATGATAACAAATGTTTAAACGAGAAATTTCGATTTTAATTTCAATGTCGCTGAATATATTATCTCGCAATTTTGTTTTTTATTATAATTTAAAACAATTTTGAAAATAATATTGCGCTCCATCGACCCTCATTCTTGTTGCAAGAAGAGTTTTAAATATTAAAATGATATTTACTGTAATCCTTTCCTTCTGCAGCAGCCGTTATATAATACGACTATTCTTTTTCAGTTTTATTTTTTTGTTATTTCCACGTATCCGATGGCATTCGTTTTTATGACACGCGATTGCTTCTTATTATTTTTTTAAAGGACATACTGCTGGAATTTTACATTATAATTCCCCCGAGACAAGAGAACTTTTTAAAGAGTTCAACGTTTGGTTTATATTATATTATGTACGCAAATAATTTAATAAAAGTTCTTTCACGTATATTGACTTTAAAGTTCGCGAAGAGTTTTTATAGAGTAAACTTATACTTACAAGTACGTCTATACTGATTTTTGTTTAGTGTAAAATCATTTTATACAATAAATATACGAGAGATACACCGTAATAAATATTATCATACTCGTACACAATTTTGGAGTATTATTTTATTTTATAGGATTTTTTTTCCAAATTTATGTTCCTATAATAAATTATAATACGGTATATATTATTGTATAAACGTTTGAGATCCCCAACCACATTCTTTTTGTTTTTCGGATCAGAGAACAAAACATTCCCTTGATAATATATTGAATACATTACATTTATATTTAAATGTTTTATTAGATAAATATACTGAACGATACCACTTTCACGGGTGGGTTACGATTATGTACGTTCTACCTACCCAAATTTGGTGCTACGTTGCCGTTGTTCACAAACATGAAATTTATGAAAAAATTGTAAACTAACTTATTTTAGGAAAACCTTTTATTAGTTCGATATGAAATTTTTCTATTATTTTCACTATTATTATTCAAACTGAAGATATTCCAAGTATAAACCATGTGGTACAACTATACAACAAATTTAAAATAGATGGTAATGTATTACATTTTCTTTTTTTTTACCAGAGACTAATTATCGACACTTAGGTTTTAGATTATAATTTATTAATGATACAATATTGTTTTAATTATATTATTTCAATAGTACTTGATAATATATTAAAATAATTTTTCATTAATTCGCACATTAATTTGCACACAATTTTTACTTAACAGTTAATTTACTATAATTAAATAGCCACTAAATATTGCTATGTTATTTGTTCACATAAAAGTTGTGCGCATAGTAAATAAACTAAGTTGTGCATGTTGGTAACGTCACAATCATTTTCGTACGCAACAGTAAGGTTTTTAAGGGTGAGGTACATAAATCGTATGCAGTCGTACAAACTCAATCAAGCTACTAAAAGGTTTCATGTGTCATACAAAAATTAATAAAACATAAACTTTAAATCACGTCTAATAAAATTCATATTCAATATTGAATCCATATCAAATAAATCTAAAAATGGATAAATTTAAAAAATATAGTTTTAAAATAATAAAACTATAATTGAATTTTGAAGAAATAAAATTAACATTCAAAAATGTAATGTAAAGCTTACAATATTACTGTACCAAGTACTTTTAATTTTTTTTTTACATTTATCCTTCTCGTCAAGGCGCTAATTATCTCTGATAGTATTGACTTTTTTATGGAATTCGCAATATAGTTTCTATTTTCAGAGAAAACTCGAAAATTACAAGGAAAATAAAAAACGGCTTCTTTAATGCACCAAATATATAAAAAAATGCAACAAGAATGTTTCTATAAAAGTTTTAACTGAACAAAAAGAAAAAAAACACATCGTAGTAAAACCAATATATTGCTCGCTTCATCCAAAATCTTAAATATAATGTTTTTAAGTAAAAAATAATATTTTGAAAAAAAATCTATCATATTGTATCTAATAATATGAAACGAAAATGTGAGTATTTTTCTTATGGATTCACATAAATGACAAATTTCGTCTGCTATTTTTCATATTTTAATGTAAACGAGATTTATGAAAAATACAAAATAAATCATTATATTAAGCATAATATAAGCAATATAATATAGCACCAAAAAATGAAAAATCGCACTCAAAATCTAAAATAATTAAAATATCCAAAAAATAACATTATTAAATTTCATATTTGGAGTCCCTGGTGCACAACACAATTATATAGCTCACTCTGTTATTTTTATCTATATCCTATAATAATAATTAGCAAATGCTATAAAATCCGAGCCCTGAAAAGACAAAAAATTAAGAACACAACTCGAAGCCGCCGTGGATTAAAATGCGGATTTATAGTCTGTTTGGTTTGTTATTAATTTATTAACGATAATTAATATTTTTGGGATTCGATATCGCGGTTTCAGTCAACGATTAGTGTGTTGACAGCGGATTATAGCGTCAACAGTATTATGCTCTTGTAAAGAATTTAAAAAAGTCTCCACGTATGGATTTATAAACACTGAACGTAGGGAGGAATGTATCGGTTTTACTATGAAATGCGATAATTTTTGTCATAATAATATCATGTATAGCACTTTTGTAACATGTATGGAAAAACCGGGCAACAATACCAATATCGACACGCAATTGGTTTTCGATAAAGCCGCGTAGCGTATAGCGTCAAAGTATCTGAAATTTCGGACATCCGATTGTATTATTATAAGTGACGGATAGACGGAGGTCCAACAATATAATACTATTTTAGAATCATTTTTCGATTTAATTAATTATTATAATTGTTATTTTTTTTAAAATTTTTTTTTTTTTTTTGTTGATTCTGATTATTCTCGGATCGGCCAGTGATAGATTATAATATAAGCCCGAAATAAAATATACGCGATTTACGACCACCGAATCGCTGATGCGATACAAACGCACACCGCCGCCACCGCCGTTTTCAATCCTCTTAAAACGATAAATTATTTAGGTATATGCGTGTAAGTACCTATATATCTATTATGTTAACGCGTTTTATACTCGCATAGGTATATAATGTTATGTTATTTCAATGCATTTTTACGACTACCGCGTGTCGTATAAATAGGTGCTCGGATACGAAGGCGTCGGTCGTTAAACACTCGGCGGTATAGTACACGAATTTCGTTTATGCGACGATGACGAACGGAAATGGCGTCGAATAAATTATACGTTGTCGCGATTGTCGGCACGACGGCGACGAGAGAGAAAGGTCCCCCGGTGGAATTATCGCGGACATTTTCTATGATAATAACGTGTGTTTTTTATTGTCCGTCCGCTATAACCGCTTTTCTACCGATAATAATATTGTTGTTCCGATCGAAAACGTCGAGCTATTTTGGAGCACATTCTGTTCAAATAATACATTGAGGCGGTATACTTTTTTTTTGCCTTGTAGTTTTCTTTATAATTGGGAAAACGCCCCGGCAAGACAGCTCAAACTGAAAACTGAGCATAATATTTAGTGGGAATAACGGTTGTATGCCTTCACATCGACTTGAAAATACAACAACCATGAGTATTTATCTGGTAATTTTATCTTAAAGTTATACATTTTAGCCAAGTTAGTTACTAGGAAAAACGCTCGATTTATTGAATACAAAAAAAAAAAAAAAAAAAAAATAAAAAATAAAACTGTATATAATACTATAATACACTTTTTGTATAATAGTTTATTTATAGTTTATATTAAACATAGTGTGTAAAAACGAAAACTGGGTCATAATTATTTTCGCGGGCTTATAAAGTTATAATAGACCAGCGTACCTATATAAATATATTATTGAACGCGTATACCCGTGTGGGGATTAAAACAAATCAGCTATATTAAATCTTGCAGTAATTTACTGCGAGTTAACATAGAACAAGTGTCTATGTGTTTTTGGACTTTTTGCTCGTCATACAAATTGTTGCGACAACAACCCTATTGTCTGTACTATAGACTCCATAGGGTAAAACGTATTGTTATTAGTTTTACATTTTCTCGGAGACGTGATGGCTTATATTCCAGATTAAAATGCGATGGCCTTTTTTTTTTTTACAGTCATTAAAAAAAATAAAAAACACGTACTCTATTCAGTTTTTGTCGGGAAACGGTCGTGATAATCCGCGTTTATAATATTATTATGCAAAAGCGTCTTTGTTTTTATCGTCGTGTCGAAGTTTGTTTTTCCAACATGTGTGATCATCGCTTGAACTGCAAAAGTGACTATATTATGAAAAATATATTTTACAAAACGCCGCTGAGCTGCACAGTAAGTGTTTCGTGCTTTTTATCGTTAATTTTAAAAACTTTCGAACAAATGGCGGCGATATCGTCGTTTGAATACTGGTCGGGATTTCGTCTCCTCGGCACGCTATTGCGAGAAATCGCGGTAAATTATATTAACTAATTCCTTTTCGCTTCGTTAATTCCGAAATTTATTTCCGACTATCGTCTTTTACGTTATTATCATACATTATTCAAAACGCGCACATAATATTATAATAATTTACAACGTAGCTACCCACAGTTTGTGATGTCTGCGATATTCGTCTATAAGTATCCACGATGAAGATGAACGTCTAGCGGTATTGTAGTATATTGTCGTCGTTAACGAATTTCCGTTCGGCTCGTAATATATATATATATATATATATATATATAAACGTATATATATATAATACTATAATATATATACGTTTTAGTAAAAAAAAAAAATTAAAAAATAAGTATGTTTTATGGTTATTACCGGTGTATAGGGCTAGGATTTATGATCATATTTTTGCATATATCTATTTTAAAATAAAAACGCGCGCAGTTATTTCACAGTATACATTTATTGTATCTGTACTATAAACGAATATTCTATATTTATTACTTACTCGATTTTTACGTCATATTAAAATGATACTAGTACGATTTTATGCAACTTAAGTTTTGAAAAACGTCTCACGTCATAGGTATTTCGTTATGTAGTGCAGTATATCTACAGGACGTTACGCCTCAAAGAGGCAGGGAATAGCTATTCCCTAGGTATGTTAGAGTTCGACTCCCACAAACCTTTCTCGATTTTTCTCGTTTTTTATTTTTTGTGTTTAGTCACTCCCATCATAAAGGTCCGATTGAACTACTACGGGACTCTTGTTCAAAATATGGTGGGTAATATACGTGGGTGTTTATTGGGAATGTCTAAGGAATGCCACTGAATAAATTCCTGTTTGGGACCATATGGGAATGCTTCTGGTCATCATTTAGGCTTGTGCAAATTATATTTTTTGAGAGTCAATACAATCCTGTTTTAGACTTCTGTTAAAGTCCTCTTGGAGTCTTGGTGCTATTACAGTAGGTAATATATAAGTAGTGAATTTTGAACGCTATTCTAGTAAAATAACAAAATACAAATATATATGACAATAATAGTATGTTCCTAATTTTCGAACCATCGATTGATTTCAACTCTAAAAAAGTCTTGAAATAAATGTTCAGTTATTCTTTATATTATGTTTGTATATTACTTTTTGACGTCAAACAGTCCGAATATAAACATATATGCGTATAATATAAACGTATATGATAATATAATATTATCATTACTGTTGTTCGAAAAATATAAATTGACATTTTTGTAAATCATCCTTTTCTCGTTAAGCTCATATGAAATTTCAGACATTTTTTCTTCAAAAAACATAATGACATGTATCTGACATGTAATAAAAAATACATTTTTACGTATACATCTTTTTGTGAAAAAATCTTCATCCGAAATATTGACTCGTGACTCTTTGCAAATTCATTTAGACATATATATTTAAAAATAGAATTTTATAAAATTTCAATCGTAAACCGAGAAAATTACATAATATGATTATAAATTTCCGATATTTTTCTCACGGTTAATTGTATTATATTTTTCTTAAAATATATACAAATATGAGATTAAATTAAATTCAATGTTCAATAATTATATGTATACAGTTAGTTTTCAATAATTATTTACCGTAAATAAATATATATACGTATGTATATATATTTTTATATTGAAACTCGATTATATACAGACTTTCTCAATTTTACTACTTCTTGTATGTACCTGATATTAAAAATGTGTTCCTTCATTCAGTGCATAATAGTTAACAAATATAAGAAATATAATCAAATTTGCTATATATATGTGCGATAATTTAATTTAAATCCTTCTTATAACCCACACAATATTTGATAATATATATTATGTTATAATTGATTTTTTTTTTTTTTAATTCAATCGACTATAGTTAATTTGTAAATTATTATGACGTTTTGTATTTGATCATTTATTATTTTTCTTACACTCCTTGAACTCCGGAAAAGGACAGGCTAGAAAAATATAACCCCCAAAAGGTCAATAAAACGGGGTTTTCGGTATTCTTGAAACGAAAATATAGTTATTTGTGTTGATTTTTGGATTTCCTTGGTGACCGAAATGTATTGTAACGTATTTTATGTATTTTTTTTAAGTAATTGTGCTATCCCTGTTGAGTATTTTTAATAAGAACAGTACGCCCGCGGTATCGTTTCGCCCAGTCAGATTATATTTTCATCTTTATGATTACAATGATAACTTATTGTTCGTTAGTGTTTTAGAAAAAAAATATTTTTAACGATAATATTAAAGACAATAAATTAGGGAAATTTATTATGATGTAATACGATATCCGCTAATCTTCAGCAACACACGACAGACACGTTTCATTACTTTTTTTTTTTTTTAATTCGATACTGCAGTACCTGGACAAAGCTGTGCGGAACGGCTAGTATTTTATAAAATGAAAATTGTTTTTTTTTTTTACTTATTATAGGCACACTATAATCGATTTTTTATAAAATATTATATATTCGACTACGGTTCGACGAAAAATTCAATTTATGTTTACAGATATAGCTGCAATCCAAATAAGTTTTTGTTTCTTTTCTTTTTTTACGAATATAACGTGTATGGATTGTATTTTTTTTTTTTACCAACTGTAAAATATTATTGGCTATTTGTATTAAAACAAAAAATAAAATTATACATATTAAAAAAAAAAGGTAATATTTGAAATTTTTACTATGAGCGCGTTTCGATAGATTGCTTGAACGATCCCCAAGTCAGCAGAAAAAACCGAAATATTATTTTCCTATAATCCATTCTTGTAATTGTTAAAATGCAATATTTAAAACTTTACAAATGCCATTGCATTCATCATAAGGTAATCATACGTATTTTATAAAATAATGTAAAAAAAAAAAAAAATTAAATATTTAATATTATTATTTTAAAGTAATATAATACCTATATTGCGTACAATTTAAATATTTTTTCAAATTTTTTTCACCTAACCTAAAATATGATCTGAATTTCTATAATTTATATTGATTGTAACTATTGTGAAATTTTAAAAATTGTTTACATCTATTTTTTTGCATTTCACCGATTTTAAAAATACCTAATATACTATTTAAACTATTACCTATGTCATATATTTCACTCCTCATTGATATTTAATAACCAAACGATAACATATAAGATTCATGTTACCTTTATTTTATTCGTTTTGACTACATTAGTTCAGTAGAAATTCTTTCCAAGTTACTTTGCAGCCAAAAACTAATATATATGCATGTAACTTATTGTTTAGGCAATATTTTATAAGGAAAAAAAACAGGCGGTGTCTTTAGAAATATATTATATTCTCCCCAATTTCATCTTGAATGAAACGATTTAAATTTCATGTACCGTAATAACTATTGTGCTCGAGTGTGATGTTCTGTTAAACGATTCTATGAGGTCTGAAAGGAAAAACAAATTTACTCAAAATTTTCGTAAGCCTGTATAATTCTTCTTTTTTTCGGCTCTGGGCCAAAAAAACCACTAAATTAAAATTGTTTTCACCGCAATTTGTTTCCATTGGTTTTGCAGCTCCACCGCCGTAAATCTCCTTCATTAACCCGTGTCTCCTTAAGAGCATTTTTTCTATGGGTTCTTATTCGAACAACTGCCCAACTAAATAAATCATTATTTACGCCAGACGTGGCTCGCCCGCATTAGTCTTCCTTAAGGCGAACTCACCATCTATATCGGGCCTTCTAAACTGAATTTAAGTTCATCATCACATTGTAATCTCCCCTATTCATTGGTTTGAACATCAATGATCGGGTCATATATTTTTCTATCTCAAAAACCGTTAGTCTCAGTAGGTACATTTCTCAGCGGTCACGTCTCTCAGAATATTAGGTATAGTTTTAAAGGTGATTATCATTATTTTTTTCCTGTCTTCAGACCGTTTTAGTTTATTACACTGGCGGTTAGTTTAGGTAGGTTAGGCAGGTGGATAAGTTTCATTACATATTCAATTAATCCTAAATAATGCATGCAAGTTATCCATACACTTGTATATTATTTAAATAATCAATTTATATAACATTATATTCGTATAAGCAAATTAAATACACATTCGACTACGGTTAAAATAAACCTGTTCTGGTTACAAAAAAAAAAAAAAAAAAACCGTACCTATAATTAAAAACTTCGTCGTTTTATTTCACTGTATATATATACGTGTGTAGGTAATTAAAACTTTCTTGGTTTGTTTACCATAAGTACAAATATTTTAACCGAAGTATAGTCTCTTTTTTTTACTCGAAACGTTTTCTCGAACAGACATTTTTCATAATAATAGTTTTTTATATAATATTTTAATGGAATCACGTATATTCTCAGAATACCTATACCTAAGAGTTCACCGTACAAGCAATTCGTCAAATTTCCGGATTTTCAGCAAGGGGTTTTGCCTAAAAAACTAATATGCTCGTTCGCTGTATTTTCACGTACGGTTTGGAAGAAAAAAATAATCACATTATGTATATGCGTCTGAATAAATATTCTAAGTCAGCGAGCATTTAGATTAGTCTCGTGCGTTTAAAATAGCAATTTATTGAACTATAAATCGAATTATTGATAACTCGAATGGTCGGCCACCAAATGAAAAATCAACCGGATTTAGGTTTTACTTTATCTCTAGTTTGTATAAGTTCTAACTGATTATATTATATAGCGTCTACGGTATGACTCACCTATGGACAATTAGAATATAATTAAATTGATCGAGTAATAATAATAATAAAAAAAAAAAAAAAGTTCATTAATTTCTATGGTTTTTATCGCTGCACGCATTAAGAATAAAAAATGTAAAGAAGTTGTTTTACGAATTTTACCTAACAAAATATGGTTTTAAAACAACGTTAAAGCTCTTGGGATATTAATGGAATATTACTTCCGGTTTACGAACTCGTTCTAACTAAAAAGTGTATTATAAGTAATAACTCGCTGGAAAATTTTCCAACAACACATTTTTCGTATTTATTATTATTATTATTATTTTCTTTTTGTTTAAGGAAGACCCACTTATAATAACGACGGATATATAATATAGAAAGTGGAAACTTATACCAGAAGTCAACTTATATCGCACCGATCTCGGTTTTATACCTAGCAATCATAATGAAATGCTAAAATAATATATATTCTCATAATATACAAGAAGTGATATTATTGTATCGACAGATTCACGAAAATGTCAAGTGAATTTGATTTTGGCTTGTATGGAATCGTTTAATAATCCGCGTACAGTATTGTGTGCAGCGGTCCAATTAGTCGACCATTTACGGTGGTTCCGTGACAGAGTATTAGGACTCACGTTATATTCGACGCAATACTACGGATTTGACGCTAAATAATTAAAATTTAGTCAATAATTAATGTTTAAGATTTATGAATCGTTCGCACGATTGTATGCATTTCGTAGTCACAGCTACGTCAGATAATAATGCCAGTATGTATGCGCTCATTCCATCGCAGGATCGGTCTAGACGTCTATATCGAAATCGTTATTCGATAATTCGAAGACGTTGTATTATATTATATAGGTATTAGATATAAACGATAAGGCCGAGTCGTCGACTTGGACCGGTCCCCGAATGAAAACGTAGCGTAGTATGTATAGGTACACGAGTTTGCCCTCATTCGTGTGATATATAGGTTAAAAAAAGACAATTTTTTTTTTTTATGATAGTATTGCAGCACAAAGATTTACAAATTGTATTATTCACAACGAATCGATAATTTATTCTATATTGGAGAAGAGTGAACTGATCTTAACACGAAGGCCAACAGTAAAAGATATTTCAGTATAAATGCTTAAAAATATTTGATCAAATTTATTGATTAGACGTTTGGTAAGAGTCAAGAGATCTCTGCGGTGTAAGTTTTGAGAGTTGGACTTTTCTGTAAATAATGATGTACGTAATATAATTCGTGTACATTTATGACTATAAATATTCGATTGAAAATTCTGAGTTGATTTTTCTGTTCAACGTTTCGTATTACACCTACATCACATACACACATATCGCCTTTATAGTTTCTACTAAAAAACAACTACGAGAGCAGTTTTTTTTTTCGTCTCCGTCGATACAATTTATGGACAAGACGACAACGTCCATTTTATGCGATTTTCTCGTTTTGCAATCAATTATTATTACTGTCATCCTCGTAAGTAATATTATTACGAACGTATATCGTTTATAGAACATTTTGATTTCGCGCCACTGCCTTGTTTACTTTTGATTGTTATTGGGAATTTTTTTTTGTCATCCCAAAGATACTCTCGTTTATACGTTCACGTATTCTGGCGGCTGGTTTTTTTTCCTTTCCGCCATTTCATATCCGACGTCCCCGTCCGTCTCGTAATCGCGATCACGCGGAAGACGATATTTTTTATTTATTTATTTTTTTTTTTTTTATTGCCGTGTACAATAATTTTTCTTCTTTTTCCTGTTATGTGAAAACCGTCGTCGTTGGAGGCCATAAAATCGTCAACGGCCGCCAAGCGTGCAACAACAACCCGACGACAAACCATCCGGACGTATTTCAGATTCCGAGTAGAGCGACCGAGGAAACTGTCTTTTTTTTTTTTTTAATACATTTCTTTTGGTTTTTTTTTTCTGATATCCACGCACTCTCGTAAAACCTACGGTCGCGACGATATTATTATTATTATTATTATTATCGTAGTCGTCGCCACTCGCCGTAATAATAATAATAATAATAATTATTATTATTATTATAATCGCATGGCGCCTGCTGACCGTCACCGCCGGGTCCCGTCTATTTCTAGAGCTCTGCCATCGCCGCGTGTCATCCTCTTGCGATAATATTGCTCGTACTTGCCGACCTTGCTTTTGCGCGATACGCACCGCAGCTATTACGACTCGTCGCTGGCCCGGTATAAATATAAATATTCAAAATCGGACTGGTGCGATCAATCTCCCCTGCCGCTGCCGGTGCGTGTGTTTGTTCGAGAAAACGTGTTTCGCTGCCCGATGTTATAATAATATTATTCGCGACGGAGTTGCGAAAACGACCGCGCCACAACTCCGACGGGCCGCTGAAAATTCAAAAACAGTCGAGTACGCATTGTGCAGTTCGAATACCGAACGCATCACCGTCAAGCGCAATGTCCAGCGAAGATCGTTGTTCAACAGGTTACTCCCGGCCCTTAAAATTGTTTATTAAAGGGCGGGGAAAAAAGCTGGTCACGGAAATAAAATAAAACTCTTAGACTCGTAGATCGCGATCTAAGATAGATGTCGTCGGACTTGCCGCGTGTCCGGTGTTCGAAATGTCAGATCTCTCGGTGCTAATGCTAAAGATGTCACGTTATCGATTAAAAAAGTACTACGTATAGGAATTAAACGAAGAATAAATAACTTTCCGAATTGACCGATGCAACCAAAAGTTCTACCTACAGAATCGATGATTGGAGAAAATCGTCTCATCGACCCACGAAAAAAGAAAAAAAAAAGAAAAAACGAAACACATTATCGGTTCAAAATCTATCAGCGACTCGCATAAATATTTTTGTCTAGTTTATGTCGTCGGTCGAAACTAAAATCAATACTATTAACGTTTCGTGTATGGAAGATGCATAATAAATACTCGTTTCCGCTTAATTTTCTATTGAAAATTCCGTTTTGATCTTACTTAAGGAATATTGTTAAAAACACGAGTACCCATAAGTTCGACCAATGCGGTCTTGCCCGGTGTTCACGGTCTAACGCACCGGAATAAGATATTATATACGCGAATCCAAAACCACGCCAACTCAATTATTCCAGTTCACTACTTGCTGTTAAATCTTCCATTTAATCTAGCTGATGTGTGCGTGTAAAAATTTATTTGCACTATAC
Source organism: Cinara cedri (assembly GCA_902439185.1). NCBI lineage: Eukaryota > Metazoa > Arthropoda > Insecta > Hemiptera > Aphididae > Cinara > Cinara cedri. Next base: position 2,012,440 of record CABPRJ010000480.1, read on the forward strand.
GTATATCGATTGATAACAAGTCGAGCGTCTTCTCCTTGCCTTATGTATATAAAAGCGAATTCTTTTCGAGTTTTTCCACCGGGTCGTTTTCCGCCACAGTTGACGTCACGTTTCGTTTATTTCATTAAAAAAAAAAAAAATAACCTCGAGATAACGATTTAAAAATAATAATAATACTCGGTTTATAATATTATAAAATATATATAATCGGTAATTTAACACTAAAAACACGTGCATTATATACTGCCTACCTATATAAATTTAGACACGATGCGCATTAGATACATTTAAATAAATAAAAAATGGTTAGTAATTAAAATAAAGTTTCAACCGCCTACAAGTATTTCCATTGCCCTTAGGTAATTTATTAAGTATAATCTCATAAAATAATAAAAAAAGAAAAGTGATTATAGCTAAATATATAACTCACAACAAGTTACGTAGATTTATGTTTTCACAAAAAATCCTTACACTTTTGGTATTTGTGTCCAATGTCCTGTTGGAGTTCCTTGATAAAGGTAACAGTGGCAATTATAGAAAAACTACGGACTCTTGACGAAACGGACAATTTGAATTGAATTTGAATTCGAATTGAATCGCATACGTACCTACATGGTGTTCCGTTTTAGACCGCAGTTTTGTATTGTAGTATTATATTTTTTTGTTTGTCTTGGGTTAAGATTAATTTATTCGTGAATATTGTTTTTAACAAGAATAGAAAAAAAAATATGAATAAAAATCCGAATTTTAAATTTATATATTTCGTTATAAATTAGTCAATTAAAAAATTGGATAAAAAAAACCTTTTGCATTCAATAAGTATTCAATTTTATCTTATTTAGTGTTTGAAATTTGTCAGTTCTTATGGTGGGGTCTAAACGTCGATTTAGGGATAGTTTAGCTCTACTCCATACTTTCGATATTTGCGACCTTGTCCATCATCAATTAAATTCAAATCGAGATAAACATGAATATCTGTAATGCATTTAGTTACACAACAATAATCTACGATAATTCAGTTTTCATAAAAAAAAAACCTTGCCGTTTTTCTCGTGATGACGTTATATTTGCAGCGGAGGTACGTCACGTCGCGTTTAAATAAATAATATTCTCATTTCTCGGTTTCGAACGTCTTATACTATTTTATTATTATTATATCTCGACTTGCCCGTAGTAGTATTTTTTTTACGACGACTGGTATAATTACATTTTCTTAGCTGTGTGCGTACGACGAACGACAGTAAAAACTTACTTACTGTCGGTTGAGTCATTTCCAAAATGTAAATTAAACGTTGACTTGACTGCTTTTATCGTATCGTAAACGTATATATAATATTGAAATGATTTAAAACCATCAACACAAATAATTCGTAACATTCTTATTGTCGTCGTTACTCGATTATTTAAGTCTAGTTTATTACGAAACTATAAAGCGAGGAAAATCAAGGTTTCATGATCAAATTTTCAGTAGAGTTCTCAACTTTCTATTATATAGAGGCATAACACCTAGCACAGGCGCAACAGTATAATATCCGAGTATTAATTATCGATTGAATTGAATTGATGTTAGATTTATTTTTGTATTGAATTGTTAACGGTTTTATAACGAACGTACATGATATTATTACGACCAATGGTGTTTTGGAGGATACACGGGGATATACGGCGTATACCTATTTACCATTTGGTGAATTAGCGTACACTCTGTAAATACAGTACAAATACGCACGTATATCTCCCAGTGTTTTATGCACAGCATGACGTTTACAAATTAAATAATGAGAGTATACTCGAGAGATTTTTTTTTTTTTACGAAACCAACACTGATTACGACTAATTGGTTTATATATGGTGGATCTGAAACGCAACCACCGAGAAAAGTCGAAAAACTGAGATTAGCGGTTTTCGAGAAAAAAGTTACCAGACAAATACACTTCCCGATCTTTGATGTCCAAATGAACGAACGGAGCTGATTAATTATAACGATGAACTTAAAATTCAACTTCAAAAGCCCGATGTTTATATAATTATATAGAGATCGTCATAAGATAATACTGATGTGGGTCTGACGTGTAGGTGTAACGTTTTTAGTTAAAATCAAGATGATCAAATAAAATTCTATGCTAACGACCCCACAATACCAAGCCAAAAAATGAAAATTTAAAAGCCATGTTCACAAAAGCTAATTTATATCGAATAAATACATTTTTTTTCCGTGTAACTTGGCAGTAAATATAGTTTCAAGATACAATTACTAAATAAACATTATAACAGTTGTCCCCTAAGCACACCACTGAGTTGGAAACCCGGTGGGGAGAATAGCCGTAGAGAACAAGTAGGATAGACATTATGGTCTTAAGAGCCAAAACTATGCGGAAGAAGACGAACAATTTAACAGTTTTATAATGGAAAAAAAACCTATACCTATTGATTTCGTTCGTATAACAATCGCTTTGCGTGAAAAAAACGATATTATATAATATAACTATAAAGAATATAATCGATAGAATTCGTGAAAAAAAATCCCGACTAATTGTGTAAACATAATTTGCATTCCTTATTATATTAAATTCAAGTATTTATACTTAATAAAGCCGATATAATTATAAAAATTAAAATAATTAAATCGTGTAAAACGAAACAATATAAATGCATGTTGCACAACTCGTACATAATATATTACAACGCGATGTGATACAACAAAAAACGAATCTTTAAAACTGATACGACATGTTTTTTAACGTATTATTATACGTTAAATTTATATTATAAAATATACGTAATTGATGCAACGATTAAATAGTTGTTTTTTATTCAAAAATTAACAATTATTGTTATATTATTTAAAACAAATTATATATTATTACGTTAATGATGTGAATAGTAGGTCACGTGAGTCGTGACGATAAAAAACAATAATAGTTATTTAAAACGATTCTTCTTTTAATCTTAATTTACCCTAATTTTTTAACCTCGATAAAATACGTTATTCGTATATGCGCAAGCGTCCGTTGAATGCGCGATATCGGTTTTTTTTAACAAAAGAAACCGACATAAAAGCGTCTGCGCTCGGCCTGCAAGTCTTTATAGTATATTATTGTAATCATCCGTTATTTTAAAGTCAGATAATAATAATAATATGACGATGCCCTTCGACGGTGACATTTTTTTTTCATTCGTTACAACGTATTAAAAATGTCTCCGCGTAAAATTGTAATGCGCATTCGTAAATTGTTTTTATTAAATTTAAATGTCCACACCGGACTATAGTATAATCGTGCTCAATGCATAGACTGATATTTTGAATACATTTCTAACGTCCAAAGTATTATTGTATTATACAATAGAGTGATTATTACTATTTTTTTTTTTTTTTTTTTATTACGATCCAACGTTTTCCTCTGAGGATTTTAACTTTTACGTGTGAATTCAATTCCTGATGTTCCTAACAATATTTTCAGTATTTTTATACCATTAAACGAGAAATAACTTTTGATTTTCAAATTGCTCGATCCCTCCATTTCCACGCAGATTCGCAAAAAAAATAAATATTTTTCTCACAAATTTCGATTTGCACGATGTTGGATATACGGCCGTTATAAATTATAATAGTTTAAAATTTAGACCAGAGGAGTAGAGAAAACTATAGTTAATTGAGTATAGATTTTAAACGATAACACTTCCCAAATCTTTCTGTTTAAATTTCAAACTGTTATTGCGATTCATAAACGGCGATTCCAATACCGGTGTTTTATCGGAATCTGTTGAAAAATAATCTCTTTTAGAATCTGGTTGAAAAAGGTTGGGCGTAGTTATTTAAAATTTAAAAGTTGATGTGTGTATGACTTATGGAATTATTTTCTCGTAAAATTAAAAAAAAATGTAAATACGATTATTAAACGGATTGTATCGAGGAAAAAAAATCAAAATTAATTATACTCAAAATCTTTGTAGATAATCGCTGGATTGTAAGAATAATAAAAAAAATCACCCCGTTTATTCAACATAATCATAATATAGTATAGTTTTTTCATTTATCACTAACCAAACGAAAATTTACTCAAAATCTTCGTTGTCACCAGTTTCAACAGTTTCACCAGTTTGTGGTAAAGTAATCACCTTAGAATATTTATTTAATCAGTATTAATTAATTTTATATTTTTTGACTAATTGTCCGTATAAATTTGGAAATGGTAATTTAATCAGTTTAGTTATCATCTCTATAATACTCAATGTAACACTATGTATAATCGCGTAATAATATTTGTGTATTCTAACGTTATAAAGTATTTTATTGTTATAAATCACGACGTTTAGACACCGATATTGTAACACGCGTATACAAACGAGATGAAAAATAATATAAACTGTATCGTCTCGTTAAACTGTTGATAATTATTGTACGCAATTTTGAGTCATTTTCTAAAATTATAAAAGAACACTGCAAGTACTACACTATAAGTTAAATATAAAAGTTAAAAACATATCAGTTTAAAAATTATCATTTATAATATACCTCAGTATAATGTCTTCTTCGCGTTCCAAAAATAAAATTTAAGTTTAAAAATATACACTCGTTTATTTTAGAGCTGTTTTAAAAGTAATTTAAAATGTGTTTAAACTCTTTTTGACAATCTGTGTTTTCGTGCAAATTAATTTTACATTATTTCCCCCTTGAAATTTGCAAACATCAATTTTTACAATTGTTCTCCGCCTTTAACTATGGCATTAAACATTCATTTGACTGCTGATGAATTAAAAATCACGATTAACACAAAACTCGTGTTTTTGTGTTCTAAACAGATTGAAATATTTGTTTGTACAATGTTAAAAGTAGGTAAATTTACTAGTATTAATATAATAATTGTTATAGTGCGCGTGTAATATTAACACAGTACCTGCAAGTCTAAAATTCAATGCTTTTACACATTCGCGTTTGTCATTTGGCACATTTAGTTGCAATAGGTTATTATAATTTTTTTAAATTTATCACTCGTATAAATAAATATTTAAAAAAAACCGCATGAATAGCAGAACTTCGTCATAAGATAAATTTTTCCCCGGCTAACTTGTTACCGTAACAATATTTCATATATTTTTTTTTTTTAATAAAAATAATTGAACAAAATTTTTTTTATCGAAATTGGTAAAATAGTTCTCTAGATATATGCTAACATACAAACAGATGGTGGGGTTAAGAGTTGAACATTTAAATCTATCAATTTAACCAAGTTAAATACTTCCAAAAGCCTGTAAGGGTATTCAGAACTCGCTATTTCCTGGTAAAATATGACATCTGTGCATGAAAATGGTTGAGGAGGGGATTGAAAGTTGAAAGCGCCAAGAGGCACATTCTTAATACCTATATTCAAAATTTCATCTCCCTGTACTCGTTTAATCTGAAGGGGTGTGCAAATGTAAAAAACAGTATTTTCCCATAATAACATGGTGAATTTTAAATTGAAATACAACCAAAATGTTATCAATTCAATACACTTATACAAATAATAAAAAAAAACTATTACTCCCGAGTTTGAACTCTTTCGGTCCAGAAAATAAACTCCTTAATGCGCCGCAACTAGACAAAAAAATGCTCCAAAAAAGTTTTTGATTACAGCAAGATTTCTGGTAGAAAAGATATACAGACATACACCCCCCCCATCCCTAGAAAAAAAAAAACATTCCCAACATTAAAATCATCTTAATCCATACTCGAAATGAGAATTTCTAAAATACAATATTGTTATATTATTATTTTTTAAAATCAATCGTTGATTTCCAGGCGAGTACAATTTGCAATTATTTTCGGAAGTTGTCGTTCGTAAAATTAAAAATCGATCGATCGAGTAGGTACTCGTAAGTGTTAAAAGTATCCATGTAAAATATTTGGGACAGTTTATGGAGGTGTGTCAATATAAAATGGAAACTTTCCAGAACTATCTAATTAAATACTGACAAAAACTTTGGACGTTATAATAATTATAGAGTGAATTTACCTGTACGAGTAATTGTAGTCGTTACGATTACATAATTTACAAAAACGATACGGAAATCAAAAATTTGAGTTTCATCTATTTATTGTCTGTTCGTTTATAATAATATTAATTATATAATATTATACGAATTTTTTTTTTTTTTTTACTCCCGTCGTCGATGAATGGAATCGATTCCGGTGCCAGCAAAACGATCTACACGCACCGCATTACATTTCCTCGTGGCGTAGAGGTGCCAAATGTTTTTCGGATGATTCAGTCCGATTTCTGGCACCGACTTGCAGCAGTATCAAGAGTGAATAACCCACGACACGACGCTTTGTGCGCGCCAACGGGTTCTCCACCGTCGCCGCCGCCGGAATATTAGTGTCCATGACTTACAAACGGAATATTGTCCGATCAGATATAATAATAATAATAAAAAAAACCGAAAGCTTTAACATGTGGACGACATCTAAATACCATTTATTATAATATGAAACAGGGTCAAGGCACACACAGTACAGTATATGACGATTAAACGGAATATAATATTATTACATCGTAGGTGCCTACGACTGCAGTTTATTGGATACAAAACAACATTTTCTCTCTTTGAAACGTACAATATTTCGTTCGTACCGTTTCGTCCGAAGAAATACATTTTTTTTAATCGGAATCAATTTTATACAATAATATTTTGAACTTTTTAAATATAGATATCTAGTCCAAAACATAATATTATTTTCAAGTGCACACACGAAAAATAATAAACTAGTGAAGTGTTGAAAAAAAAAAATACAAACTATAGGTAGTAGGTAGGATTTCTATAAATAATTTTTTTTTTTTTTTTTGCTATCTCGGAAGAGTTTAAATCTAAATAACACGATAATACATGACTAAATCGTACTGATGACATTTTTGCTTTGTAAATATGATTTTATCAATATTATTAGCTTCTTATCTTTTGTATACATTCACATTTCGAATGCTTCTAGTTTTCTCATCTCAACTGTATTCAGTTCTCATTCGTACAACGTTACACGTGTTTATCTTCAAAAATGGTTCCTTAGCGTCTAGTACCGTTCGTGGTTAATAACTGATTTTTATTTTGATAAGTAAGATTGTCCCTTTCGTAATTCCATTGCTAAAGATCCTAAAAATATTATTGTTCAATAGCCTTAGCAAAAAAATAAATACATACGATACAAACATTATTTCTAAAACATAGACGGTTCAGTTGTCGTGTCATGGCATTGGAAACATATCCGTCGCACAAATTTTAGAAAATTCTATATTAATATCGTGTCAGGAGCGAATTGCACACTATCGTTACACTATTGTATTCTAGAAATACGTTTAAGCTTCGATGAGAATATATGCAATACTTTTCCGGACAAAATACATTTCCGCCTTTCCCGGACCGACGACGACGACGGAATATAATAATTGTTGTTTTTCGGTTTCTCTATATAAAATATAATATTATTATTACGCGTTTCGACTCACATATATCGCATTTCCAGTATTTCAGGGAGTTGTATATAGATAATCTTAACGAATTTTCGAAAAAAAAAAAAAAGGTGAAAATATATCAGCTCTTTTACGCAACACCTAAATATTGTTATAATACGAATATGTAGAAAATGATGACATTTCGGAGACAACCCCGTCGCGGCATTTTACAATGTATTCATAAATATTTATAAATATATTCAATTTACTGATAGGAAGCTATTAAAAATCTTATTTTACACAATTTTTTTTTTTTTTAAACAACTAATATTTCATAATAAAAACGACGAATGAGGACATCTCGTAATATATTATTATTTGGATTTTTTCAGCCTCAAGACTATTCTGTGTCATAACTGATCCATAAGCTATCTCTATCAATCGTCGAAATTTCACAATTTGTTCCACCTGCTTCCACATCCATCCCTTTTAACTACGTCTTCCCATCTCGTCCATGGCCTTCTCAATTTTCAGAAGCCAATATATAAAAAGTCTTTTATCGAGTTCTGTTCAGCACTGTCTGTCCTAGAGGGTTTTGGCTTCTCTATGCACGTGCTCCTTTTTTTTATGATCTCTCAAATATTCTTATCTCCGCGAACGTTATTTGAAACCCACGGTATTTCCTTTGTACCTAACAGCTATGTCATTCCCCACTGGTCTAAAGATCTTTCGTAATATTCTTCCTTCAACTATCGACCATTTTTGCATTCGTTTGTTTCCTCGGGGATCAAGTTTCAGATAATAATAACTATTAGTATACAGCACTATGTTTCTGGTACCTAATCATAATATGAAACCGTCGAATATTGATTTATCGAAGATTTTCTCTCAACGTACCTCAACTTATTCGTATTATTAATCGTACGCTTTTACATTAAACAAAACAAAACAAAAATTCCGACGACAGCAAGTCACAAACATATTGCATTACATAACGACAATTAATTCGATTGATTACGTGAGCGGTCGGCGGATCGGGCACGTGCCGCCCGGTCGAAAACACAATATTATTGGCGTGAGGTTTATGTATTTTGCGTCACCGTTGTAAATTATATGGTTTGCGTTTTAATTACGTGTCGTTTGTTTGTCGAACACCAGTATCTGATTATGATATGCTGCGTGATTTGCGCGTAATTTAACTATCCTTTATATTTAAACCAACGACTAAAATATGTTCGAAAATCAATCGATAAAAAATATCGCGTTTAGAGAGGGTTGTAGGACTATTTTTTTTTTTTTTAACTTTGTACACCCCTACAGACCCCCTAAACGGAGCGGGGAGCGATACGTGTGCATCGTATCGCAAGAATGTACCTTTTGAGGTTACAATTTTCAACCCCCCCCCTTCTACCATTTTTAAATTTGTTTTTAAACCATGTTCAAATTTCACTATTTTTTTCGTTTTTTTATTTCATAAGTAACCTTATAAAATATTATACTTTAAGTGTATAATAATAATAGAGTATTGTATTATTTAAGTATTTAATGTTATATATTGCTTTGCAAAGAATATTTCAATATGAACATCAAATATTAAATATAATCTCAAAAAAAAAACTACCAACTATTCAAATTTGAATTTAGTGTTTATGCGAATTTAACGGTAACGAATTGACAACCTTAAGTTATGATTAACAATATTATCGACTTTTCGTTACTTTTCGACGTGGATTTTGCCATTTACTTTTATTTATACCCAACGTGTTTTTTCGCCCATTAAAGGTTTTAGGCACAAGCTTAGTAGAACATTAATAACCATAATTCCTCGGAGCAGTCCCAGGTGTGGTGTTAAGACGAGATTTTCACTGTTCGAAGTTAATACAACCGGATTTTCCGATCGTTTAATTGTTTCTTTTCAATCGCCCTGGGAGAAGTGAGTGGATCCCCTGCACACGGGTGTTTTTGTTTTCGATACGAATATACAGTTGTTATTGTTTTGACGTATACCTATACCCGCCGAAAGAATTTTAAAACCCGTATGTGCGAGATCGCGTCTTCTCGCTCTCTCGCTCGTAAATAACGTTATTTTTTTATTTTTTTTTCATTCGTATATTATTATTACTGTTATTATTTTACGGTCGCGAAAAAAATATATAAGAATAACAGTAACCAGACGCGTGCCGGCCTGCCTGCCGGCTTTTTATCGCGCCGACTAGAATTCTTTCGATTTAAAATAAATAACACGTGACGGCGTTTAAATATACTCGTATATTATTTTGCATTTGATATCCCGCCGCCACACAGCCGCTACACGGCTTGACCACACGTCCGTATTATCATTATCATCATTATTATTATTAGGTCGCGTCGTCGATTATCCCTGCGAGTGTATTGATGTAATAATATAATAATATCGCCGGTAATTAATTCGTTTGCGTATCTTGGATTTTGTCAAACGTCCAATAAACGTCTCCTCAGTTGCGGTCGATTTTTCAGACGCACACGCTCCCACCGACAGCGCAGTAAAATATAGGTGCTACCGCGCACATTCCTGTGACAAAGTCGTGTCTCCCCCCCTCCCCAGCCCTTTCACCTGTGTATACAGAGCGGTTCTTTTGTCGTGTGAACCGGCGATTATAATAATATACAATACATTTATATATATATATATACTATATAGGTAGCCGACTACTTTTTTTTTTTTTTTTATGGACTTTTTCTTCTCCTTCGTCTCATATAATCGGGAACGGTCGCCCTAGTCCTAAACTACCACTTGATCCGATCTGCTACATCATCCTCACATACACGCATACCATTCTCAATAACATCCAAAACATCGCCTTTTCGGTCGTCTCGGACATCTTCCCTTCTTTCTTCCTCCGTTAATTTCCATTGACATTGTTATATTATCTGATTTGTCTCTTCTCATGACGTTTCCGAATTATTTTAGTCTATTTGCTCTCATTTTGTCCACTATCGAAGTCACTGCACCAATGCCACCTCTTAGGGTATTCGTTACATATCCTATCTTTACTCGTCACTCCACCCGTCTTCCTAAGCATTCAAATCTCCGTTACACTCGCAATAAAGAAATAAAAAAAAATAAAACTGTTGTATTGTCGTTGAATCGCGCTTTTTTTTTTTTTTAAATTCATTAGAAAATTTGGGAAACTGGAATATTTTTTTAAAAATATTCACTGCCGGACGAAAAATCTGGATCTTTTGTTATACGATATGAACAACTCGGATTTTTTATTTTTACTAATCGAAAACTTGTTTCCGAGAAAAAATAAATCTTAGCAATAATTTCTCCTTTAAACCCGATTATATCTGCGTAAGTACGTAAATTATTATCATAATAATATATATGAACTGCCCTCTCTCTATTTTTCTTTTCTCGTACACCGGTATAAACCAGTGAGATCTGCTGATTTATTTTGTACAGTTTTTTTTTTTTTCAATCTGTTTATAAATTTACACACGTTTCTCTAAACATGTTTACGTTCAACCGTTTTTGATATAATTTAAGTTATAGTTCCGTTCTCAGGAATTTGTAAATACGCACATGCATGCAAATCGGAAGACGGAAAACAAACACTAGATCATGCTCTCGAAATCCGGCATTTGGCGTAGCTTGTTTATTATTATTACTGTGCACTCGGTCATTTCGCGAAAATCGGATGTTTATTTATTTGAAAAAATCACGTGGGGTGTCGGTGCTTTGGGTAAAAATCGCGCACTTCCTCTGCGGATTCGTGATTCGTTTAAAAATAATTCGTGACTGTATAGATAGCAGTGTTGTTGTTTTGTCTGACTTTCGAGCGCGTTACGATGAATCTAATAACGCGATGAGACAGTATTAGATAAATGTACAATAATATTCCGGAAATGCTAATTTTAACGCGTTCTCGGAAATTAAAAATAAAATCAAATTATTTCGTTTGCCTTGTTAAGCAAATAATTTACCGCATACTTTTTGATCGAATCGTATTTGTACAGTAATAATATGATTTGTATATTTGATTAACACTACGAAGTGTTTGCCAATCCAATGTCTGTTGATTCGTCTGCCTGCGCGTACATCACGTCAAATGAGAATATTTTATTCGAATTTATAAAGAGAAAATCGAGGAGAATTTTCACGTTCCGCAGAATAAAAAAAAAAGCATTTCCGAAGATCAGGAGTATTTTAGTTAAAATATGGATTGTTCTTTTTATTGATTTTAGATTTTCTTTGAATAAAATATTACACGGATACAAAAGAAAAAACTACGATTGATTTGCGGGTCAGTTTTAAAATCATATAATTTGTCTAAACTCACATTTCGGACTCCAATAAGAATATTTATTTGTTGACATGCAATATACAAACTAAGACTTTGTGCTACAGTGTGGTTTTCAGATCAGTTCCACGGGTAAAGAGGGGAGACGAAATATTAAAATATTAAATAAGATAACATTTTTTTTTTTTGAAATTGAGACTTAACAATACGGTAGGAGGGGAGTGAAGCGAAGTGTATCCGGCTCTGATAGAAAAATTAATGTTGTCAAAATAACTGTTTATCCGTTTAGTGCATCGTAATAAAACGGTTTAAATAATACATTTTATTGTCAAATATTACCATATGCTGACATTTTTTTATAAAACGTAATCACGGCGATGAATATTTTTTGTAACACGTCGTGTTCAGTCGAGGGTACATCCCACTGGTCCTTGATTTTGTCTGAAAAACATTCCCGAAAATCTAGTTGTGTATAATATAGTCACTGTGCGAGCAATGCGGTTAAAATATCGTCTTTCAATTATTACCAAAATAATATCGTCTTTCAATATTATAAAATCGATTCGATAGGTATAGATGCATTCTATGAAAAGATTTGCACGGCGAACATTTCAGTCTTTCTGACCCGACATAAATTTTTACTCGCAAGACAATAAGTTTCATGGTAGGGAGAGTATACACAGGTAAATAAGTCTATAATATCTAGTACGTATATTTTCGACAAACTATTGTCTTGTCGTATCGTGTACCCTCCCCCCCCCTTTCCCATTGAACGTTTTTAAATACAACAAATACAAACAAACGGACATACTTCACACGATGGGTGGGCCATTCTGTTGTAGGTAAAAAGTTAAAATGGTTGAGGGGAAATTGTATATTAATGTATATCTGTACGCAACGATTAATCATTGCTAACAAAAAACTATTATTAGCGGAGTTCACTTATGCTTATAGATCTTTTGAAAGGCCGAAATATTTACGATTCAAAAATAATACTAAGTACTAGATGATCCATTTAAGTGGGTACACTCATAATCTTGGAAAGTATTAATTTTGTCCAGAATTTGTTTTCTAGAACATAAAAAAACAAGTTGCTCTAAAATTGTATATTATGTAATTTTTCGTCATCCTTATTTTTGGGGGTAAAACCACTACCTACTTTTGATTTTCAAAAGGCAATCTATATTAAAATATGATGGAGTAATTGTTAAAATAAATTTGAGTGTTGATATTTTTGATTTCTGTCAAGCCATTGACGACATATTCCACTTTTAAGTTTAGACTGGAGAAGAGTAGTGGAGAGTATGATTTGTGTGGCGGTGTGACGCGAGGTGTGTTAATAATGCACCACTAGTACTCCCTTCAACCAAAACTTAAAAGTGGAATATCTCGTCAACGAGTTGACGGAAATCAAGAATTTTAACACACAAATTTATTTTAATTAATACTCCATAAATTGTATTGACTTTTTAATATAGATTGCCATTTGAAAATCAAAAGTAGGTTGTGGTTTTACTCCTAGAAATAAGGATGACAAAAATAACATACATATAAAATTATAGAACCGCTTGTTTCTTAAATATTCTAAAAACAAACCGGAAAAAAGTTAATACTTTTCGAGATAATGAGTGTATCCACTTAAATGGATTACCCTGTAAAATAAAAACAAATAACTAGGTAATAATAAAATAATTTCTCCATTTTTCGTACGTCTTACATACTATGTACTTACTTATGTAAGATATATCCTGTTAAACATATTTATAAAGACCATCAGTTCGTTTAAATAATAAAGCCCCAGGGCATTTAAAAAAAAAAAAAATGTTTCGTACGTTTAAACGTTAACCCCTAAGAAAATCAAAAAATTACATCCCTAAAGCACCACTCCGGTTCAATTTCTTTTCAGAAAAGGTGCTACACTTGAAAATCGGGGCAAAATTTATAGTAGAAACGTTGTTTACAGAAAAAAAAATAAACATCATTATAAAATCAATATATTCCTCGCTCCACTCATAATTTAAAATGTATACTATTTAACATTGAACATTTAATGTAATAATATCAATTACACATTTACATTAATCTTATTCAGGTAATAACAAATAACTGTACTACATATTATTATGTATTTTACAAAACGTTTTTTTTTTTTTTTTTTAAATTCAACCGACCTCCCCTTATTCAGATTATGCTACTATGGTTACTATTGCAGTATTATTTTTAATTTTAATTTTATTATTCCTATTATAGGTATTACTCTATAGTACACACTGTCAGTCCGGCACATCATTGTTACATTGATTGATAACAACGTTTGTACAACAACTTGGCCGTTGCTTTTATCGTATAAAAATTATTTGAGAATCGTTTGTGTTACCATAATCGATACGCTTAAATTAAATTATTGAAAAAAAAAAAAAAAAAAGGAACTTGTCAAGCGTAATTCGCGTATTTTACTGAATTTTTTATCAATAACAAAAAAAAAAAAATTCGCAAAACGCCCGTTCTACCTTTATGACTACATATTATTCTAGTCATCGTGAACAGCCTTGCGATTAAAAGCTATAGAACCCTTTATAGCTGTACAGAATCGCGTGCCTCATCTCTACAAACAGAGAAACACTCACCGGTGTTATGAAATTCCGAACACTGACGACGACGACGACCGTTTCCGTCGTACGATTTTGGCATACGAACGAGACCGTTGCGGTCCCTTAATAGCGTATGCGTGTGTGCGTACACATAAAACACACACATATTATATTATATTTATATACACGTAAGAAATATATTTAAACGCGCGCGTGCGCATACGTAAACGGGATGCGGTGGTCGTTTGTGTTTTATGGACGATAAACGCTTGTCGGACACGTTTATTTCGGACAATTGGCCGATAGAGGCGACCGCCGACTACAATATTATAATACTGAAGAGCGGCGATCGCGTTGGCCCAGTTTCGCGTTAATACGTATAATGTGTTTTTTTTTTTTTTTTTCATTTGCCGGCGGTTCGCACACATCGCTCGGGTGCGTTTAAGTCTAAAAACCTATAGACCGTATTACGCCGAACATGGGTGGATTTTCGATCACGTCTGCGCGGCGACTTGGCGTTTCGACCGACGTTAACCGAAAGTGCCCGTTGGAAAATTAATACTATTCGTGTTTTATATGCTTACGTTTGTCCAGTCACAGGCACCGAATATGTGCTTAGTTATGGCGAGTGTGTTCCATACCGACAGTAAATAGTTATATTGATTTATTATTACTGCTGATAGTTAATTTAAAAAAAAAAAACAAAAAAACCAAATCTAGAATATATTTTCTGAAATTTCGATACAAATTAATTTTTCAAAAATGAATAGGTGGACTAAGATTTACCGTGTCTAAAGAGCATTTTAGGAGGACTTGAAAACGTTCTGGCGGGCTTAAGCCCCCTGAAGTTCGCCTAACATTCGCTTATGAGGCCGATCGATTTCATATTCGGTTTGTACTAAAAGACGTACGGTCTATCTGTATAGCGTACGTATATCGTAATCGAAGAATTACTTGAATTTGTACTCGAATTATAAATATACAATTAATAATAGCGAGATTAAATCATCGCTTTTTAACATACGATAAAAATTCAAAAATATTCTGTGTAGAAGTTTTGAAATTTCGCGTCTAAAGTAAAACCACATACATCATTGAGTATCGACTTGGGTATCGAAATAGATACAGTTTATAAGCTCCAAAAAAATTTAAAAAAAAACTATGAATCACCCATCGCAAAAACGTACGACGGCTGTTAATATTTCGTCGTTTTTGAATTTTAATTTAGGTCACTGATGATTTGTACTTCAAAATTACAAGTCTATTCATACACCAACGCTGTATTATGATTTCATATTAGTTATTTACAATGTAACGGAGAATCTTATATCAGATTTTCGTTTTTGTTGTTTGTGTGAACAATATTTCAAAAATCTGCCAACTATACGAAAAATAGAAATACAGGATATTAATCTTGTATTGAAAATATACGCTTCAACAACTCGAATACCGTGAAGCGATTAAACTTCTTTTAAACGTCGGCTACAGCTAGCAGGGAAGGATTCGAGTCGACGAGTCGTAAGACGGCTGCGTGGCGTCGATTGTTAATGAAATTTTCACCATTTGCGTGGATTTTCAATTCCGGGGTCCCTGGAGGCCATTATTACTATGATGTATCGTATATTATGAATATTATAGTAAAAAAACATGCGTGTAGGTTATATCGAATACACGTGTAACGCCAACGTGTAATTAAAAAAAACAAAAAAAAAATTCCGCAACACCATTGCTCGCGGCCGGTAATCCGATAGATTTTTGGAGGGCCTTATATTATACATTTACCTATATTTTTATTTTTTAGGCACCCGTCATTACGAATTATAGTGTTGTTATTATTATTATTGTTGTTCTTGTTGAGCGAATCGTGTTCTATCGATAATCGTACGTGGCGAAATATATTTTTATTTTTTTTATATTTTTTATCTTATATAATTACCGGGACGAATGCTGACCCGTTGACGTATTTACAGATCCTATTCGATTTCGGTCTAGGCTGAAACGTAAAACAGTTGATATTAATAGTTTTTGGAGGTTTCGGAAAGTTTTAGGAGTTTTACAAAACATGATTTAATATTCTTTAGTTTATACATCTTCTTTGTATTAACTCTAAACGCACTTTTCTGTTGAATATGAAATGTTGTACATTTTGATCTGTACTTTGGGCCACGGCCCGTATTGCTGTAAAAATAACCTACTTGTTGCTTCAAACCTGCTATCGTTTTTAAAAAAGTTAAAGTGATCAAAGCGTAAACCGTATACCTACTATACCTGATCAATAAAAAGCCACCACTGCAAGACTACCTGTTGGTCCAAATCAGTTAGTACTTCATTGGAGTTAGTGTCCTAAGTCTAAACCTAAAACTGAAATTCTAGTCTAAGAATGACTACGGCGGATTGTTTATTGACATGCTACTTGAGACGAACTCGAATAGGGTCTGTAAATACGCGAGCCGTTGCTTGCACTCTCGTATAAAAATGATCACGTTCCAATATTATAAAATATGCAGTTTTAATATCATCCCAACTTAAGTAAATATAGGGAAAAATCGAAATTTGATTTCACCGTGGAGGTTGTGATCGGATTTTGCCGTTTTTTTTTTTTTTTTATCTTCTTATAGTATGTATACTTACTAGTCCTCTTCTATTCCTCGTCCAACGAAGCGCACACACCGAACCAGCGAATAAACCGCAATTTTTTCATACTCCAGAAGGTTTTTTTTTTTTTTATCTACATTATACACGATTACACGATGTTATATTTTACGCCACAGGTCAGAGAAAAAAAAAATACACATTTCCTCCGTCGTCCATTATTTAAATATTTACGTAATATATGCACAACACGAACACGTTTATCTCGTTTAACACGCGCTCGTGGGTTATTTTCACGACGGAGGATTTTTAAATCATCGATTATTATTATTCATCACCCGTTTGATCGGTTACACGATTTATTAAAATATTTCGGAAACGATTAAAATATAGTATATAGCGAAATTTATGCGAAATTTAACATCACGCACAGTGACGCTGTACGGTTTTCCCGCAGTAGAGATACCTTAAAAAATGGGAATTTTTTGACCGGTGATAGTTTATGTTTTAATCGAAAATTTTTTTAAAAAACGAACCTACGTGCTAACTGATAACAGTACACACATTTTGGACACGATTCGTACAAGATCGGCAATTAGAGGTTTCCGAAGCTAAATTTTTAAATTTCGAATCTTTTTGTTTTTGGTCGGTTTGCTGGATTCTCTCATGCCACACGGACGAAAGCCGTACTTAATTACACAGTTTTATCAACAGCTTCACTCGCAGAGAACTGTTTTCTTTTTTTATGATTCGCCGTTGCCAGTGTATTCTGCAGTACCTATATTTAAACAAATTGCCTTAAAATTCAAAATCATTAGTTATAAAAATATACCGAATAGAATATGTGTGAAAGTAAACAATTTAAATTTTTAATCGTTATTCAAATGTTTGTCTTATTATTTATATACGTGCAATTCATTACAGCCGTTTTACGATAATCGGTCATATATTTACATTCTGCACGCGACGAACGTTAACATCGCGCGCCGTAAACCTATTAAACTGCGGCAATCGACGGCCTCGTCAATAAAACGTGTACGAAAAACATTGTTATAACATGTATATATATATATTAATTTCGAGCAAGTTCGATTTAGCGACGGCGTGGGCGCAGTTTTCACCGTGGTAAAATGAAAATATTTTCAAGCGATAAACAGACCTTTATCATAATATGCAGTGGTGTTCTATCAAAATGTCCGAGGTAAAAGTGTCCGGAAAACAAACAAAATTAAAACGTACTATTTTATATGAATAATTTTAAAATATTATATATTTAAATATATTTGACATGGTAATAATAATCGTAAAAAAAATCGATTATTATCGAAATAAATTATATTGTATTATACGATAAAAATATTGAACGGAAATGTCCTCGCGACCCGCGGTTCCCCCGTTGTAGTGTTTTCGTTATCTATCTATAAATAGATACTCTACAAGCCGGACGTAAAATTATTGATTGCGATTTTCTTCTCGATATTATATTCTTCCCGTTAATGTGTGTAATCATATTGTGCAAAATATGTTACAGTATATGCGTATATATATATACATATATTTTTTTTTCAATTGCCTTGAGGCATTTTTATTGAAAACGATAAATAAATCTTTACAAATATAAATCAGTAGGAGTTAATACATATATATATGTATTAACAAAACTTATGTAGGCTTCCAGTGAAGCAGCTCCCGTACTTAATCTAACAATTAGACTAAGTCAAATGGCTTCAGTCGTTTGAGTCGTCCGATGTCTTGCGAGTTGTCGCAGAGTTGTATGGCAGCTGTATTTGTGTAAAGCTGCAGTCTTCTTGCGTGTTTGCGGGCAACACGGGTAATTTCATCCTGCGCGGATGTCATTTTCAAATCTCGGCGAATGATGTCATTCTTATCATACCGATATGCTGCGACAATGATACGAAGAGCGATGCTCTGGCATCGTTGTATTATTTCGATATTAGACTTACTGGCACAGTCGAATGCCATACATCCAAATCGGTTTAACAATCGGTATATACATAAGAGACATTGATGCTGATCCAGCTCGGAGTATTGTCCAACTAGCCAGTACACTTTGTGCGTTTTTTGTTTGATTTGCAATTTTTTCTGGCGTACATGGTGTTTCCAGTTAAGTCGTAAAGTGCATTTCCAGATAGTTTGCTGAATCAATTTGCGAGATTATCTGTTGACTTGGCGTGACTGGGAATTACAATAGGGATATGAAATTATATTATATATGTAGGTGTAAATTTGTATTTTGTTTTTTTATTTTTCCTCTGACCATTTTACCTACATGCCCATCATATTATACAGCCGAGTATAAATTACCTAACCTATAACATTATGGGTTGTGTAATATTAGCGGAGTAGAGAATTTGTTTGTTTAGAACGTTGTTGTTCGATAAAATAATATACTCACTGCGGCGTGCAACCGTTTGATCGTTTGTACAGCATTCAACCGGTGGTCGACGGTCGTTAAAAAAAAAAAAAAAAAAAAAATACAAAAATGAAATGAAATTTTTTCATATAACCCCTATACGAGTATTGAAATTTTTGTAATTTGACGGAAAATATATTACCATTGTATAATCGAATTATCAAAATGTATATTCTCGGCGAAAAAAATATTACATTTCCGACAGCATAATATGTGCAGCAATCTGACACGCGTTAGTCAAAGGTCATATTGGGTCTTAGTCTTTTTTTTTTTGTAAGGACTTTAACCTTCCGACCAAATCTCGACTTGTATATATATATATATTTTGGCAACCATTTCGCGATTACAGTGTGGTTAAATAATATATGCATATCGTACCGAGCCAAATGAATCCCGTTGTGGAACTTGACCTGTTTTTATCGCGCTCCTATCAGCGTAGATTTTTTTCCTATTTTCGCGATACACGCGTTCTTAATTGTCGACAATAATATTACGATACACTTATCTGATACCAGGGTGGTTCTTAACAAGTCATGAAGGGAGGGGGCAGGAAATATTTTGCGCATTATACATATGCATCATCTTCTTTTTTTTTTTTTTTGTCTCCGTCGGCCGATGGAAATTGATTTGAAACATTTTCGATATTTTCAGAAATTCACCCTTTTTTTCGGTCCTTTTTTTTTTTTCTTACCTCGAAAAAATGTATGTATTGGGCTGTTATAATAATGTGATGAAACATAAAAAATGTATAAATTTAAATGTTATAAAGAAACATTTTTTGAGTAAAAGCGTTTCGCTAAGAGTATCCCCTATCAGTATTTGACCGTAAACCGGCCTTGGGCTTTTTGAACACTACACATCATATGTGTAATATGAATAATAGAAATTATATAAAAATATCATATATCGATACTTATAATAATATTCTCGGTTTTTTTCCGGTGTCGATGCGTCCAAATAAGGCCCGAAACTTCGAATGTTATACTATTATTATTGTGGTATTATATATACGACGTCCTTGATATTTGTTTACAAACGATTTTATTCGTAAATCCGTCGCATTAAAAAAAAAAACTCATTATGCTTAACTTTTTTTTATCACTCACTTGACGGAATGATAAATCCCGTGGCATTTTTCGCCTCATCAAAACAATTTTATCAACATAAAACCAAATAAAGAAATTTCGAACATAGCACTCAATTTTGTTTTTTATTTTACCGACAGGCCAGAATAGTTCAAATAGCTAAAAAAAAAATTCCAAAATATTTAAGAATACCATAAACGTCTACTAAATGCTAATAATATAAATACCTACCCCGTGAAAATTGCAGGTCTCTGAAATGATTTCGCGTTTTAATAATATTGTTTTCACTATAATGCTATAAAGTCCGACCTCCCGATGTATTTTAATAATCATGTGTACGTGCAATTTGTTTAAATATTTTCATTTTTTCTGTTTTAGAAATACCTTGTACCTTTGAAAAGCGCCGAAAGCTCTGTTCACATAGACTCGTCGGTGGTCGATGACATATTTTACCAGGTATTTTACCACGCCTATTATGAAAATTTCGTTTTTACAGTTTTAAAATATATATTAATCCCGCCTTTAGATACCCGAAATCCTAATGGAGCACGAACAATTCCTAAAAGATCTGCACAAGCGTCTTGAAATTTGGGACGCACACCAGAGAATCGGAGACATCTTATTAGAAATGGTAACGATAGTAAAAATCACTGGAAATATGTTGCGATTCGCAGTGTCTTATTATAGTATTATGTGTTTGTTTTACAGTTTTCCAAAAAGCCTGTGATAGATTCGTATACGTCGTTTATAAACCACTGGAAAATGGCCAAAGAAGCGATCAAATCGACGTGCAATTCGAAACCAGCGTTCGCGAGATATTTAGAGGTACATATTGTGTGCAAGCGTGAAAAAATTGTATCATTTCAATCCAAATAATGCAATATTGTTATGATCGGAGAATGTATAAAATATTGCAAAAAAAAAAAATAAATAAATAAAATTAAAAAAATAATAATAATACTAACTATTTTTTTTTTTTTGGTTTTGTGTTTACAGTCGACCGCTCGAGAACACAAAGGGAAATTAGCACTGGATTCACTTCTCATCATGCCGGTTCAACGAATACCTAGATACGAACTCCTCATACAGGTAACTGTGATCCTTGGTAACATTGCATTGCAATCTCGTGTCGTAAATTGTATTTGTCTTCCTCTTAATTCTTAAGCTACTTGTATTGTATCCTAGCTTACAAATCCATCACCATCTCATCATGTACTACAAACCGTCCCTTTATGTCTCCAATAACCTATAATACTGGCATAGTCTGCCTAAGTAATAGAAATTTATACATTATCATTGTTATTTTTATAGACGTTATTGAAACACACTGAGTCGACGCACCCGGATCACGAGTCATTGATCGAATCGCAAAAACAGGTGCACGAGATGGCGGTGAAAATCAATTGCTCCGAAAAAGACAACTTGGAGCTGGAGCAGATTGAGTCGCTGATCGATGGGCTGATACATTTGGCGGCCACTGACCGAACATTCCTTAGGCACGACCTGGTGACCATCGTTTCCGGGCAGTCGATGAACCGGAAGGAACGAGCGCTGTTCCTGTTCTCCGACCTGCTGATCGTCACTAGCATCAAGCGAAAGAGCGGAACCATACGCAAACCATCGACGTGAGTTTTTTTTTCAAATTCATATATTACAATAAATTGTAAAACTATTTAAGTGAATAATTTAGGGATGGGCGATAGCGAACATTTTTCCTAAAGTAAATATTATAATTTTTCCTTCATAGTGATCACAGCATTTCTATAAAGCTCTTGTAAGTTAACATCGCGTTTAAAAGCTGCTTTCGTTTATTCATATATAGAATAAAGATAGCAGATATTTTTATTTTCAGATCCCCGTAAATAAATTATCGGATTCAATACCAAAAATTATTTTGTTTTCAGACTATTCGACACAAGTGTCTTGAATACCGGTAATTCAACATTTATCTGCCAGTCTCGATGTATCGATTTTAAACTTAATGTACAATTAGTTTTTAAGAGTACTGGATTTCATAAAAAGGATCTGTTTGATTTCAAAGATCCAAATTGTCTTATCGCGCTTTGTAGTTAATTGGCTAGATGAATTCTAGAATTCGGGTAAATGACAAAGAACCCTTTATTTTCAGTGCAGCCAAGTTGAAAAACGCCCAAGACGCTTTTTATTCACGTGTTTGGGTTTCAAACAAAGATTAAAAACACGTCTAATTATGTCAATACTGATAATATCGACCAAGTCACTTTACCTAAGTGACGTAATTATTTCGATTCAGTATTTGTATATAAATCATTAAATGGTACCATAAACTGTCCTGAATGTTTTCTCTAATTGGATATCATAAGCCTATATAGTGAACTCTAGAAATAGTTTGTTTCCATGTTCCCTCCACTTCTAAAAATTGTGTTAACAATAAGCTACATATCGTTCGCCCGAGTATTATAATGAATAAAAGAGTTTAAGAATTTTTATTTGGATCACGATCCAATTTCTAAATTGAATGTGTATAATATGATAAATTAACATAATTGGTCGTGACGTTCGCCTGTTAATACGCGAATATGTATTGTATTTTTATATATTTTGTTTTCGTTGTATCCCTTGCCGGTGTTAACGTATTAAAATTAAATTAGAATAAATAATGTATCGATATATCAAATAAGAGCAACGTTCATTTCTAGTAAACAATATAATATGGTCTTAATCCGTTTGCATAAAAACAAAATCCCTGTTACTTCCGGTACCTTTCGTACATATGAATTATACAAATCTGCAATGTTCCATAGTTATTTCATACCGTAACGTATTTAAAGTGAAAATTTACCATTTTAGATTATGAGTATAACGAAAAATCGATTAGTTTTACAAAGATCTGGTTTTATTCTCGGTTAACACACGGTTAGTAAAAATATTCTGATTTTTTTTATATGTACTACGCTAAAAGATTCGGATTTTTCACCCGATGGTATTTTATACATGAAAATTTTTTAAAATTTTCAATACTTTTCCCGAAAAATTGTCTTCTTATTTTTTTGTTTGACTACATGCTCCAATTTTTTCTCTCCGTTTCCCTAAATAGTAAGCAAGTAGTTACCTTGATAACAAGGACAAATCACAATAAATAGATATTACTATTCCACTCAGAATGGCTTTATATTTTTTGCAATGATTTATCATCGCATTCAGGATATAAACTAAATTACTTTGCTTTTATAATTGCTAATTAGTTTAACATTCATTTCATATAATATAAAACGGTTTGCAAGTAAAATAATTATAAATTTCGATACCTAATTAGAATCTCGAAAGAATACATTTTTTGATACAAATTTAAAAATAAAATCAAACACTAAATAACGATCACGAATCAATGCGAATTCGATGAAAACAAAACCAAATGCAATGTTTATTTCCCGGACAATAACATCATATTATAATTTAATCTATTTAAAATAATATTATGCATTGAATATGTAAATTTACACATATAATCTGTTATTGTTTGAATTGTTTGAAAATAAATATCGAATAACTAGGGCAAATCGGACGATACGAAATGACCATAATTGCGTAAATCTATACACACGAATGTACTAAATCTCATCGGTTTTGACTCCTCATAATGGGACTCGTACCGATAAATAAAATGTTTAAATATTAACAGTGAACTTTTGTGTTCCACGAATACGTTCGGGACCGAGCGAAATTTTCGCATTTAGCGGAAAAACTCGTTGCGTTCCTATAGTAAAATCCTGGTCACGGCTCAGTAAAATAATAATAAAAAAAACGTTATTTCGTAAAATTTTAATATTACTACAATACGACAAATGAGCCAAGAAAAACATAGTGTTAGTGTTTATAATAGATGTTGTGAAACGAATTCTATAAAATATTATTATTGGACATTTTACAGTACTTCGCCAAACAGCGTCGTGAGCAATTTAGAAGCGAACAAATACAAGTTACTCATGAAGATACCGTTGGACGATGTTGAAATAGTCAAAGGTACCTATCTACGAACATAATATTATTTTGTAGACGTGCCATTTATGGGCATAGTACACGTTTTGAACAGTAATATTCGTTTTGAGTCTAGTCCAGCCGTTACAAATGAATACATTGAACGCGTATAAAAACCGATTATAGTTATAACTATTACGACTCGATACGATTCTGATTGTATATATTTTGTATAATATTATTGAACGAATACGTAGAGTGAAAATTTAAATTAACGTATTTTTAAATTCTGAAAGTTAAGCGCGTGAAAATTGTATTGATAATGTAACAATATTTCCCGTCTAGAAAAACACTTTTAATACGGATTATAATTTATCATAATATGTTTGATTTTAAATGGAAATAAATTTAAAAATAAATAATCATGCTAATAAAATCGTGCTTAAGCATCTCCGGTTTATTACGGTAGACATTTTCTAGAAAATAAAGACTATTGCGTCTGTTATATGATACGTATTTATATATTTTTCCCTTCTTGTAACGTCTCCCTTTGGACTAAGTGAGCTTGAAACACGAGAATAATTAAAGTAATGTTATTAACGAATTGAAGTGATAATATTCTAGTTAAATTTCAGTATTTTGTTGCGGGTGGAGGGTATATTTTTTTACATCCCTACACAGACAACTTAAATGAAACCAATAGATGCAATTTTGTGTAGGTATGTTGTAAGTATTAAAGATTTACCTATACGTAGTTTCGATTTTCAATGCCCTCCATAGCCATTTTCATACTCGAATTTCATGTTTTCCCAATAAATACTTGGCTTTTAACACCTCTACAGACTAAAATGTAATAAAACTCTAGCAATCATTACTATTAAAGATCATTTTGTTTACGACGATAAATCGGTTGGGGACAACTTCAACTCTAATGATGGAGTTCTGTTGCAAAATAGTGACTTTTTTTAATTTTTATAAAACTAACTAAAACGCACGCATTTTTTTTAAAAGTAAAAGATGAAAATGTACGTCGTATGCTACGCGAGATGGAGTATTTGTCGGAAGATGTATCCACGCTGACGCAGATGACGGATATGGTAACCATGTTGCATTGTCCGCACAGTCACTTGGAGGACTCGATCAAAGACATGCTCAGTGCGCTCAACAAACAGCTGTCGGAACGACAAGCCAGTGATACTCAGCTGTGTTATCTTGAACTTAATCTGCACACCAGGTAATTCACGCCATGCGTCTTCTTTCGAATTGTAAGTGATATATCTACAGTTATATACTAAATATTGTGACCGTCGATTTCAGGAACGGTACCGAGACTGTATCAATAATGTTTTCAAAACCGGAAAAACGTGCAAACTGGGAGGAATCGTTCAACGAAGCTAAACAGAAACTAGGTAAGTTGATACGCGCATACGTAACACGATTGGAAAATGTTCATAATTTTTTGTTTTTGTTTTTTTAGTGCTATCGACGGATCGGAGACCAAACGCCGACTTTGTCGGTCCGGTGCCGATACGCAAGACCAGGGCCGGACTTCAGTTCACTTGTGCGGCACCGGCCCTGAACCAGCGAGACGTTTGGGTGTGTAACAGCGACGGGTACGTGGGTCAGGTGTGCGTCTTGAGTCTGTACCCCGAGCCGACGGTGACTTCGTGTAACGGCGTTTGCAACGCTCGCATATTGTGCGTCACTTCGATACCAGCGCCACAGCGCGCCGAGTAAGTCTTTCGAAAAAATAGTTTCACATTTAGTTTTATTTATTTATTTTTTTTTTTTATCAACAATTATTACGTTCAGTCAAGATAATAGCGCCAACAGAGATGACCAGAGCAGCAACCCCGAGATCAGTATATCGATCGAAGACGCCGATCAGACGGGGCCCGACATCAAACTAGACAGGTTAATTTGTCGACAACTTATAAATATATAAGTACAAAAAATACGGCTGTGCATTTAATGCCCTAGAAAAAAATAACAAATCCTCAAAAAGCACCGAATTTTATCGGTAAAATTAAATATTTCTACCGAGTACCAACATAAATTTAAAAAAATAAATATGCATAAAATGTATTAAATAAGGAAAACGTGTCCTAAAAAAAGATTGAGGAATAAAATAGTTTCAAAACTGAGTTCATATTATTGTTACACAATTCGACCGCTGTACAAAAAAAACCTTTTTAACTTAGGTACAATAAATTAAAAAAATTAAATACTTATATTTGCTACAAATTGACAGCCCTTAAGTATCAAGTGTATATTAATTAAACTGTAATGGTTGTATAATTTTTGTATTTTAATTGAGCAGCTCGTCGAGCGAAGAGGACGATGACAATAATAAAGAGGCGGGTCATGATCGCGTTCCTGACGGGATGTATCCTACGGACCCGGTGGACTTTGAGGGTGAGCCCACCATGTGGTTGGGTACTGAGGACGGCTGTATACATGTGTACAACTCGATGGATAACATTCGCATTAAACGGAACAAAGTGAAAATTCAACACGGGTCTGCAGTGCATTGCATAATGTAAGTGCAATAGCTATTAAGATTAATATCGATTGTCAAATAGAATTATGATAGAATAATTAGAATTTATGATTTTTAGTGCAAAAATGCATACATATTGCACTTATTTTAAGTGCATAAACATCCGATCCCTTATTATAAGTAATTTATGTATTTTAATGGTAATATAGTAATAGTAAAGTAATTATTAGCAGTAAATTTTAATTTTGACTTGATTTCGTTCTTGTTACAGTTATCTGAACAATCGCGTTTACGTTTCGTTAGCAAACGGCGACATTTGCATTTACTACCCGGACACAAGTGAGTTAGACACACGAGTTATATTTTAACTGTTTGATTCGTTTAAAAAATAATAATAATAACCCGTACCCTTTACACAGATGGTAGTTGGAATACGTCGGATCCGGTGACTATTAACGTCGGGTCTGCTGCCGTGCCGGTTTCTAAAATGTTGCCGGTCGGCGACAAGCTCTGGTGTTCGTGTCATAACACTGTCAAGATATTTGACACGAACTTATTGCAGTTCGAAGTGAGTATGCAAATTAAATACAACAAAAAAGTAATCTTATCCTTGAGTTTTTATGGTCAAAAAATGTATATGCCTACGGACAAAAAAGTTTGAAAATATTACAAAGTGTGCAAATAAACCGGATATCCCGCTCGAAAAAAAAATTTCCAATGTTAAAGCTCTTTTTCAAATCGTAATAGAAATGATACTACAAAGAAAATGACTTAAGAGGACGTGACCCGCACATGTATTCAGTATTACTATAAAGTAACGTCCAACTAACGGATGACATAGCAAATTTAAAATTCTATTTTAGAATAAAGTAGTAGTTATAAAATTGTGACATTTGGGTTGAAATTAAAGATTAAACACGAGTAACACAATTTAAACAATGAAATATTATGTTCGAGAGAACTACGTTTTTTTTCTAATATATCTTGTCAAACAAAATATTTAACACTTACGTGGCACAGCAACAATGAGCTCTCGTGAATATTATTCTTTTTAATTTTTTTTATCTGCGTTTGAATTCTAATTCCATCCTAAAAGCCACAATACTTTAATTCTGAGTTTTTTTAATTTTGCCGATTTCACGTCCTCTTAATAACTTTTACTGAACACGCACCTTTTTTTGTAAAAATAGACGTTTTTTACTTAAAGTTTGTAAATAACACACAGAAAATATATGAAAACTCTCGCAGTACAATCAAAACACTTCGTTTAATTTCTGTAATATTTAGTTGTCATATTGTTTATAACGATATAATATTGTGATTATCGGTTTTACAGCATTCGTTCGTGATCGGCGGTGACTCGAACCGCTCGATTACCAACATGGTCGTGTCCGGAATGGGAGTGTGGCTGTCTCTGCAAAACTCGGCCGTACTCCGTCTCGTCCACTCGGTCTCGTTCGAAGTGCTGGCAGAAGTCAACACCGCACCGGCCGTCACTAAAATGCTGTCGAGTGAGTAGTGTGTCTTACTTGGGCAGACTTCTTCTGATGTCTGACGGTTTTTTTCATCTCTCTTTTTCTCTCTCGCTCTCTAATAATCCGTTTCCGTTTTTTTTTTTTTTTTTGTCCCCCATGCAGGCTGCGACGACATTATAAGGCAACACAAGGCCGCGTGCCTTCGCGTCACGTCGTTGCTGGCGGTCAAAGACCTATTGTGGATCGGTACCAGTGCGGGTGTCGTCTTGACCATGACCATTCCGGCCGTAGTCGCGAACACCGGCAAACTCGGAACACTTCCCGTTCCTATCGGTTGGTCTCTATCCGATATTATACGTAGCAATGTAATATTATCTCTCTCAGTGCCGCTGTTTCAGTAAACATTGACCTCCGTGATATTTGATTAAAGGGACAATATAAATGGGGTCAATAATTACTTAATTATTAATAAAATGTTACCCCATGATAGTTTACGAAGGGGGTCAAATTTCTCTAGTGGCATTGTGCCGGGGAGAGGAGTTAAATATCACAGAGGATCGATTTTCGAAGTTGCACCACTAGGGACAAAGAATTTTTAAGAGAGAACTGTAGTGTAATAGTAGGAAAAGTTATTTGGAATTTCAGTTTATTTGTATAATTTTAGATTCTAAGGCGGACAAAAAAAGTCTAGTTTAATTTAAAACGCGAATAAATTTTTACTATTTAATTTATTAAGTATTGTATACTATTTAAAAATAAAAATTAGCATTAGGTAATTCGATTGGTATACTACTAAAATTAAGAATTTTAACAAATTAAACGCAGAAACTACCCAGTCGTTAGCTGTGTCAATAATTTAAGTTCAAAAAATAAAAGTTGTACTTTGGTTAAATGTCTATAATACACTAGCAGTATGAATAAAACGGCTGTTTCATGACCAAATTAGGTTGGTGTGTATGTCACTTAATCATTGGTTATATGTTGACTAAAATTATGAAGTACAGTGACATCTTTTAAGTAGCCTTACATAGTTAGGGCTTCTGAATCTTCTGATTTTCAGTTTTTTATGAGGATTTTCACTAGTTTACTGAAACATTTTTTGAAAAAAATAAACTTCACGTGGCGACTGTGGCTAATCAACTGCACGCGTACAGAGATAATACGACGATGAAAACGAACACAGTATTTGAATTTATAACGATTTTTTTGTTTTGGTTTAGGTGTACCACACGGTCACACGGGTCACGTACGATTTTTAACGCTGGTCGGCCATTTGCCGCAGAACTTCTCCAAGCAGCGACGACAATCGTTGAACCAGCGGAAGATGAGCACGTCCGGCAAACTGTTGTTGATATCTGGCGGCGACGGGTACGAGGACTTCCGTTCGACGGCTGCGTCTGAAGTAGCCGGCCGCGAGGACTCTACCAACCACCTATTGCTGTGGCATGTATAAATAATCAGTGCGTTTTAGATACCGCAGAAATGCAGCTAGTTTCGATCTTTTTTTTTTTTTGGTGGGCGCTAAAACAAACACGTTCGCTCCTATTCGAGCACACCAGCCGAGAGCAGAGTATTGGATTACCTAGTGTTATTATACAAAACCATAAAATTCATATTTTATAACTTCTTTGTAGTAGCTTATTTGTCGATTATGGGATAAGATGTTGTAAAATTTGAAATTTGTGTCGTATTGTATAGTTGAAAAATAGTTTCTGGGTGAGATATATTTCCCTAATCCCTTACGCTCTAAACATATATTAGACCTGAAGTCAGTATACGGTGTTTAAGTCGTTCGCTAAAATAACTTGACACTATAATATTTTTAAATTAAACAATTTCGTGGATTTTCTAATTTTCATCTCCACACGTCTATGTGTCCTGAAATACGAAAAACATATTATTTCGTTTCGATATACCGTTAAATTTCGTGAAAACTGCAATCTAACCTAACCCCGTCATTACGGTTCCAAAATCGTTGAACTCATTACAAGTTTTCATAAAAAAAAAAAAAAATTTTTTATTTTCATTTTCTTACCTAGTTTACAACAGAAACGAATAAAAAGACCCACGGTTCAATCACAATGATCCCTGACACGTTTATAATATAGTGTCGGGTTTATCAAAACAAAACGAAAATGTCTTAAATTTACGTTATAAATGCAATTTTTCATTTATCTGTGTTATAGTTATTGCGATTACCTATATAATATTACTATTGTTATTACTAATTGTTAGGTATTATAAAGTACCAATTTTAGTTTGTGTTGAAAAATTAAAATAAACTGTATGTGATTACTATATTATTATTTTATTATTTACTAAATTCATATAAAAACTATAAAAATATATATTATTATATAAGTACTTCTTATATTTTTTAAATTTTAATATGTATACATATTATATAGAACTTGAGATGTATT
The DNA here is from genome assembly GCA_902439185.1 of Cinara cedri. Taxonomy (NCBI): domain Eukaryota; kingdom Metazoa; phylum Arthropoda; class Insecta; order Hemiptera; family Aphididae; genus Cinara; species Cinara cedri. The sequence goes on from CABPRJ010000480.1 coordinate 2,043,207, forward strand.
ATTTTAAGTTTATCTACTATTTTTGTTTTTGTTTTTTTTTTTTGGAGTGAGAATCACATTTATTATTATGTAATATATAGGAATATTAGGTGCAGAATTCCTAATTTTTTTTGCAAATTTAAATTTGTTTATAAAAACCCGTGCGTATTATTATTCATGATATTTTTAAAGTATATATAATACCATATAATATATTATATAAAGTAAATACTTGATTAATTTGTATTATTGTTTAAACGTAATCATCGTTTTATTCGTTTTATATGTCGGGTAGAATATAATATTATAGATATAAATCATATAATTGATTTTGAATTATTGTAAAATTATTTGTTAACAAATACTTGTTATTGTATTAAAATAATAATGGGAAAAGTTAATATTGGATCAACCATTTTAATGAATATATAATAGGTACTCGTCTATAGGTAAACAATACCTACTGTATTATTAGGGTTATAATGAAATACGTGTGCTAATCAGAGGGGTTCTCAGGATTCGTTGTTAAGGAGGGAGGGGGATATGACAATTTATTAAAAAGTTAGTCGTGGGGATTAAGCTCCCTTACCCTTTTTCTTAAATAAATACTAAATATTATATTAAATTACAACATATTATTATGTTTACCTAAAATATTCAAGTCGCAAAATTGTGTTAATTTTTCTTGATTTTCGAGCCAGTACATCAAGTACTTCTTCTCTATGCAACATAATATGAACTAGGCTGAATGCCGATTATAAAACAAGTAGTATACCAATCGTGTGGAAAAGGATAACAAGTTGAACAAATATTTATAGATTATATTTATTTATTTGATTATCACTAAATATCAGTTAAACATAAACATCCATTTTTTTGTAAAAAAAAAAAAGAAAAACAAACAAGCCATGAGGGATCCATCCTCATATTCCCCCTCCATGAGAACGCCTATGGTGCTAATTATGTAGTAGGAAAGTGTAAGGACAAATTTGAAAAAAAAAAAACATTGTTTTTCTCGATTATTTTTGTTAAAAACTCGGCTAAAAAATTAAAATCTAAACATAACCTAACCCCACAGATACGATTAAAGAATTGACAGATATCGAGTACTACAATATATTTGACTATTATTTTCGAAACCTTTTTTATTATATCGAGCTTTAAAGGATTTCATATATTTAAACCATGCCTAAATGTCTCGTCATTTATATTAACTACATTGAAAATATCTTAGATAATATTCAAAATTACTTAAAGATTTCATTAGGTCGTTTCGAAACTTATCTTATTATCGAAAATAAAGTCCCCGGAGACACAAGAGACTATTTAACATTACTAATATAAATATCATTTTACTTATTTTCCATTTATCGTATCGAAAACTATCATTTCTTTAATAAAATTTAAAACTTACGAATCGTTTACACCCGTCTACCATTAATTTTATCAGATTTGTCTTAATGATTGTCTAGTATGTCCAGTACCTGCTTGCTCGATACAAATCGTTTTTTCCACACCACACTAACGAATTGGGACCTAATTTTATTCGTTTATTATTATTAAAATTGAACAACCTAACCTCGTAGTATTCAAATAAAGCCAAATCCTTTCTGGTCACTTTCACTTTTCGCCCTCATGGACGTCCTAATTGAATCCCACTTGAATTTTTGTTCAATTTTTTTCTAGAATCCTTCGGTTAGGTTTTTAACTAGGACGAGTTGAAGGTTACTAACATCCCCACTAACTGTACACCGCCGAGTGTGATTCGATGTACGTAGTAATCTACTCGAATTTTAACTAAAAATCACACCCGATTACTGCAGTGTACTAGTTATGCGCAGTTAGAACATTAAGCTCAATTAACAGACCACTTATAGAAAAAGGCAATTATTTATAAAACTAATAATTTTCAATGTTATTCGTAATGATTTCCGTGTATCATAACGTGCAATTGTAAACAGCGGCGCCCCAGAAAAATACACCGCAAATTGACTGCTCGGCTGATAGTTATATCGATTTGTTATTACAATGTCATATTGATGCAATTATCGCGCAACAGTCATTTTCGAGTGCAATGACACGACTAAAACAAACTCTATTTCAATAAAACAATTGTTGACTTTTGCAACTTTTTAGTCAAAAAGTGGCGCCAAACTATCTCGTCTCGTCTTGAACATAACCTAACCCATAACCTCATCAAAACTTGCGAATTTTTCTCACTCTATTTAATTATTTAATGTTCGTCAATTTTCACGGGTCTGTTAATAATTATAATGTCCTAACCCGACTAATGGAAGGCACGTGCTTTTAGGTTAAGTCGTATTTTTTTCGATACCTACGTTATTAATAAACATCGTATAATATACAATGCATATGAGTATAGCGTTACGACTGTCGTAAATCTCACACTCGGGTACTAGATACGTCTGCAGAGCAAGACCATTCGTCTGGTAAATATGTACGAGACAAATAAATTTGTGCAATTCAAATATTACGTCTGATTAATAATTGGCGACATGTTATAAAAAATATAAATGGTCGTTATATTGAGTGGTATACGTAATGGCCATGATGAGAATATAATATTTAAGATGCTTACACCGCTAAGTGCCTTGTTACGATCCGTTTACAATGCTATAGTGAACCCTCGAACATAAGTCGCAAAAATCAAAGAAAACATATTGTATTTAGATTTTAGAACAAAATTTCGTGAAAATCAACAATTTAAAAACCAGAAAAATAAAAATTTTTTTAAAAAAAAAACAACAATTTTATATTCTATGCATATTTTCCGAATTTTGATCAAATTACTCGGCGAAATCGTCCTATCTGAACATCTAAAATAGTGTCGTAAGATCAAAATGATTTCGTTTTTATCGAATCAGTACTATGCGTGACTCGGGACTGCATTAGCCAGTCGAGTTAGCCTAACCTAACCTAATCTAACCTAGTTAGTAACTAATAGTAACTAGTCATAGTTTCTAAGTAACAACCGTTCTAAATTCTACTAATCCGTGTGAAAACCGATATTATCGCGTAACACAGTTCGGTTATTCCCTAGATAATAAAATAAAGTTATTTTTTAAATTTTTTAATGAATTAATGAAAAAACAATTCAGTTCAAATATAAATATTTGTATTCCTCATCCTTGTGAGTAATATATATATATATATATAAATAAACCAGAATTTGATTATCTTTATTAACTTCGGAGATATTCAAGAGGTATATCTTCGTGAAATAGCCTGTATATGTAATATTATGCTTATTTTAGAGACACGGCCTCTGTTTTAAGCACGTTGTCTCGATGTTCATCAAGTCCTGGCTGGGACAATTAACGGGAATGGACTGATACCACTTTTTAATTAATATCCAATACTTTGATATAATATGTTTGCGATAATTAATCAATATTTGAAATTTAAAAACCATAAGTTCATATTAAAACCAATATCGGTTAGAATCCTGATTTTTTTAAATCATTTTTTTTTTAAATGTTTTTTTCATATTCCAGTAACTAGACATTTTTCTCTGAAAATATCTGGCCAATTATCAGTTTTAAAACAAAAAAAAAGCATCGATTTATGTATCGATCCATCCAAAACTATTATCTGTGGCGTGACTAAGTCGGCCATCTCTAATTTTTTTCAACGGATGGTATGTGTCACTGGGCGGGTGGGTAATAATTTAGTTTCATAATTATGAACGACTAACAAAAGACCAATAGCATTTTTAAATAGTGAAATTTAGATTATAATAATATTATTAACCGTATTGTTTTATATTTGTATTAACCCAGTATTGTTGTTTTTTTTATTTTTTTTAAATCTAATTTTACTAAAAATACAAATTCTCACCAATGATTTCAGATGAAACTAGTTTAATCTACGCTTCGATCAAGTATTTGGTAGAATCAGTTGAAAAGTCTACTTATATTAGCTCTGAAAAAGATGTTGAAATTGATCGTAATGAAGCAATTAACATGTTCGCAAAGTTGAAAACAATAATGACGTGGACCGTGATTATTGTTTAATTGTCGTATTATCGTAATACATCGTTAATTTGCTAACAGTAATCAAATGAAATTACCTACTCCTATAGTCATATTACACGGTTATCAAATACAATCTATTCACCGTCACATTGTCAAAATCGACGCTGTCGTTTTTTTTGCACACGTATAGATAAAGATTGCACTGCACGGTCATACGGAATTCACGTTATCTATTGCACTGATGATAGTAGATGATGTGCGAAAAGTGTAGACCATATGTACAACATATGATTTCATCGGACTGACTACAGATGAGGAAAATGGTAAAAAAATAAATGAGAAGCACACGGATAGACTAGCATCGCCTACTATTACGGACGACCCAGTAGAATTTTTTTTACTTTGCAACGTCATTTCGTTCCTATACTTACGAGTATGATAGCGCAGATATCTGACACCTAAAACGACGTTTCTCATAAAATAGAGATGAACATACATATAATATTCTCGGGTACATTTTCTTTGCATTATGAAAATGTCCCCTTCTTATCACGTCGTAAAAACGTATGTTATTACGAACACCGTCACCGCCACAAAAAGTCGTGATACAAAATATCTTCTGGGACAAGATTTCTGGTATAGAAAAGTTAACACACATTAAAAATGAAAATAATAACAATAAAAACATTCAAGAGTAAAACCAATATATACCTCGATATGCTCAGAATCTAAAAACAAATTATGTACTTACGGGTGCACGTCAGAAGACTGCACCAATGCGACCACAATAATGAACATTTTTGGAATTTTTTCCAAAATTTCACGATTTGTGTTCAAAGTTAAAAGTTCGAAGTATATAATAATGTACTAAATTCATCGAACTTTATTCACATAACGAATAAAATACACTTGGCGTCACAAAAATCGCACATCTTTAAAATTAAGTTTCAAACGGGCATTTCCCCGAACCAAAACATTTAATCCAAACAATAAAGATATAAATTGAAAGTACAGTTAATGACCTCTTATCCGATAGTAGTTTCATTTCATAAACAATAATCATATTCGGAGTATACGGTGCATTAGGAAAATGTATAAATATACTCCTATCTTATCTTATATTCTTTGGCTATAGAAAAATCAGTTTAAAGTGTCAAATGCAGGTCATTCACTTCCTAAACATTGAAAAGGACGTACGTGAATACTCTTTAAACAATATTATTTCAAAAAATAACGTATTAAATGGATACAACTGCTAACGAAGCCGCTCAAGTGNAGTCCAGACCTAAACCCAATTGAGCACCTCTGGGACGAATTAAAACGAAGAGTGCGGTCACATGATCCTGCCCCAACAACCCTCCAAGATCTTCAATATGCTGTTGTTGCGGAATGGGTGAACATTCCTCAAGAACGCATCGTACGACTCATAACTTCTATGAAAGATCGTATGGAAGCAGTAATTAAGGCAAGAGGAAGTAGCACTAGATTTTAAATAACATTTAGTAACAGTTTTTTATTTTTATATGAAGTCTATTGTCTGTTTCTGTTTGTAAAACTGTATATCCTCAATACAATTTGTTTTCCTCTTCCACGATTAACATATTTTTTAAAACACTGATAAACAAAAACACATACCATTTATTTATTTTTCAAGTTTATTTCATCACCTTTCAAATGATATATCATAACAGTACCCTTATATATGATTAAGTGTAGTTAAAATTACTTTGAAAAATAATTTGCAATAGGTGCGATTTTTGTGACGCCAAGTGTATAAGAAACGTTTTTTGACAGAAATGTCTTTTCCTCAGCATAGTGATGATGTTGTTATTTCAGTCTTTTAATGATGTAATATACTAGTATCTAATTTTGATACTAATAAAAAAAGATTATATGTAAACAATATACACCATGATAAAAAATACCTATCTTGTTTATCTTTTATATTGATCTACACTGTACGATTAGGAATATAAAGTTGATATTGATACCAGTGGTATCAGTGGTACCAGTTGAACCATGTCATTCTCTACTTATACCTTGTTTTGGGATGAAATGAAACAAAATAGGTAGGAAATTGAAAAAGTAGGATATTTAAAGTTATTCAATTTAAATCTTTAAACAACCGCTTTAAACCATCGCTAGCGAAATACGATTCTAAGTGAATTTCAGTTATATGTGCTTAAAAATGTCGTAATATTAACGTTTTTTATCTAAGTATGATAGAGGATTCAGACATAATAGCCATAATGAAAATTAAACAAGTATCCTTGTAAGCTTTCAAGAATAAGCTGGGTAAAGTATGTATGGCGAAGTCGAAAACAGACAATCGGTCAAGACACCAACTGGAAGCTAAAAAACAACAGGTATAAACGGTTTTATTTAATAACTTTGTATAGCAACATTATAAACCTAGGCTGGCTGAAATTATTACATTTTAACAACCTTTAAAAAATCTTGTAACACATACCCAACTTATACCTAAACTATTACATTTAGGGTTTTTGTTTCAAAATCAATTTAACCGTAAACCCCGTTTCAATATAACAAGCCTCGGTTTTATTCTCGGTAAATTGTATTATTCGTATCAGTTTCTCATCGTAGTTTTTTTTTTTTTTTTTTTTTAAGAGAGGGGGTGTGAAAGGGAATCAAATATTAGGTTAGGCAACACATCAAACATTGCTCGGTTTTACAACTGTTGTTTGCCTTTCGTAATTAGAAAAAATAAATAAATCGCCTTATTTATACGCACTTCCTTTTGATTACGACACTTTCGGTTTCGCCCCGCCTCGAGGTCACACTGAATAACGGGTGCGACATCATCGCGTGGACGGTTTTTCACGGTTTCCTCACCAAATAAGTACAGACCAGTGCTGTAGTCCGAGGGTTTGAATGCAAAATTATTGTTCGTCGATCTGTAATATTTTATTGCCGACACCTCGCGATTATCGTCACCATCGTATAGGTGTAAGTCGGTCACGTTTGTACGGTTTCTCGAAGGTAGTAGGTGGATACATTATTATAGCTGTCGACACGTCAATGTATATTATTTCATATTAATTTTGTAAAACACATACGAATTCGTAACATCGTTGTTATTCATATTTAATATTGAACTGCCATACTCTGAATTTTTGAATCGCGCGGCTTTTTTTAATATTTGATTTAAACCTAATAAAATAATTTCGTTTTTAAACTACGACTAATTTGGTACATAAGTTAGGTTTAAAATCAATCAACTTTTTTTTAGTTTTGTTCATTCGATTTCGGATCATGTGACATCGTTCGCGACGAGCAGTTGTCCAATAAAAAATATATGAATCGCGTATTCGTGTAACCGTTTTTCGAAAATCGATCGGGTCCGAGACAAAAATGTTTGCATGCATTTGAGCCATTCGAGGAATCTGCAGTTTCGTATCGATCGTCCATTCTCACTCATCACTCATTCGTGCTAAACTCAACTAGGGAGTCAAAAAATCGAGGAAATTGCCTAGGTTGCTGTTTATTATATTTATTATGTATTGGTCCCTTTAAACAGCGTCTATAGTTTCATGGCGGCAGTCGGTATGTGGGTATTTGCAGTTACATTACGTGAAACGAAATGTTATATATTTATTCGAAAAATCCAACCTAACCTAACCGTTTTTGCTCGTCGGATTCGCCGCAGTGATACGATATAATAATAACCGTATGTCGCGCATGCCGGGTGAACAGATAGAAAGAAAAGGAAAAAGAATATGAAAAAAAAAAAAGAAAGAAAAAAAAGATGAATGTATCGATAAGACCATATATAGGCGTCCGATAGCGGCGGCATTAAGTAAGTCGTTGTTCTGTCGCATTGTATAGAAAATATCAAGTATGATATTATTATACTCGTATTATAAATGCTCGTGTAGAAAAATATTGAATCGCCATTTAGACCATAATATAACATGTTGATGGTTTGTTTTTTTTGTTCGCATTTTATAAATCGAGGCGTTTGAAACCGAGTAGGTATCCCGACTTGGGGGGCTTTTTATAACACGTGTGTACGTATAAAAGAATGCGTTTAAAACATTCAAAACGGTTAAGTTATGTAAATGAATTCTGCAGGAAATTGCTTTGAATAATATGGTCGTCACGATACGTTTTATATCTTTAGCAGTTCTTGACCAGCGTGCGAGTTGCCGGTTAGGTTAGATACAGGCACAATAGCAGTACTCACTCGCATCGATTTCCGTTTTCCGAAGTTTTCTCCTCACGAAAAGATTATTACTACAAAGAAATCGAAAAATGGCCTCCACACAATACACAGATTAGACAAAATTTTCTGAGTATCAGAATGTTAACGTTTTTTAATTGACAAGATTTCTGATCGAAAAGTTGTTTGCAGACCAGAAAAAAAACACACATTAGATTGATACATTCCTTTGATCAATACATTCCTCCCTACGCTGAGAATCTAAATGGTTGAGAGGACACTCATTTTTTAACTGCACGCGCTCTCGAAATTCTTCTGGGCGCTACTTATAAAAGTTACCTAGGTACACACAGTGTCAAAAAATATAGTTACTGTTATAAATATATTTCATTGGGTATACTTCCCAGGCTAACACATGACACTCGTAGGTATATAAACAGTTAACATTATAAATCCATATTATTTATCAAATAATACACATTGTCAATAAATCAAATTCTATCTTGATTAAAATAAACTCAAACACAGACGATATGAGGTCAAACCCCATGAACCACATGATCCCGTTCCTCCCGTGAACATTCTTTAGATTATCAGATAGAAAACCGTCATCGGGCTTGACTATGGAAACTACATTAAGTTTTTGAATTATTTTTTCTTTCTGTCAAAATTTAGAGAAAGTCATCATAACCAAGATTTTCTCAGGCAACAGTAATTCTACACAAATAATATAACGGCTGGGAACGCAGGATTTCAATAGTAAATAACCGTTCCGATGGATCGCGGTGTTACCATTATTGCGGTTGTTTCCGGCTCTTTTTCATAGATAACGTAACTCGTATGGGTATCGTCTAAAAACAAAAATAATAATATAAAATAGATAAGTTTCATAGTAATTTGTTTAGAATACAGCATAATAACAAAATTTTGAACGCGTTTGAAATATTTATCTTTCGATAAGTTATACATTTTCTGACCGAACTATTATATTATACAATAATTATACTTTTTGCTTAGAGCTGATAGATAGTTAAATTATTAATTATTCAATTTAAGAGAAAATTTGACAGAACATCAAAGGCATATTATTATGATGTTATTGATTATACAAGACGACGGCGACGTTCAAACGATTGCCTATTCAAAGAGGTCAGAGAACTCCGAAATATTATTTTGAGTGCAGGTATTCATTTCGAGTATATTTTTAATCTTGCGAATATATAGTATTCTATTTTTAGTTTTTAAAATATTATCGTATTATATCTATTAATATTATCGAACAATTAATAGATATAATACCAATTTCTGGAAACCGTCTGAAAAAATAATCATTATCTTCAAACAAAACGTCAATGTTACGTATAATGTTCTTAAAATAAATGTTTACGTGACAAAAAAAAAGAGAGCTGATAAGACGGGTACGGCCACTGTTGTAAGTAGATAGTTGAGAAGGTGGGATACATAAAATTGTTAAATTTATACCTGTAACCAACGATAAACCATTGCTAACAAAAAACGAGCGAAGGTCGGTTATACAATATCATGTTTTGAAAGGCAACAATATTTACGATTTTTGTCAAAATTTGATTTTAAAACTCATGTGTATAAAAAAAAAAACAAAATGCTACATTATACATAATTTATTTTTGACTACTAAGAACAACTTATAATGAATCAACTGTCAAATTTTCTTGCATTTCTCTTTAGTATAACAATTTTATCCACAGAGTGTCTACCAAATAAAAATTACTCAACAAACTTGCAAAATTAACATGTCTATACATAGCTCAAAAATGGCTCAAATGTTTTAAAAATCTTACCGGGTTAATAAAAAGCAAATATAAGTTTTCTATCAATATTTTTCGACAAATATATTTATTTATTTACCTATTTGTATAAAACTCGATACAACTATAGTATATACGACATACGTGTGTTGTTAATGGTGAATATTGGAATGTATTTTGTTTTGTTTTTTTTGAATCGACAGCTCTTAAGTCGACTGATGACATTTTTTTCTTAAATTTGACTTTACTCTATTGTCTCAATTTCATAAATAAATGAAAGTAGTATACTAGTTTATGTACAAGTACCATGTGTATTTTAAACATTCAATTTGCTTCTATTAAAACCTATCCAAAACTGAACAAAGCCCTTCTTCCGTGGGACCAAAAAATTACTGTTACTTACTAAATTTACTTACTTAAAAATCACCAACCGAAACAATCATAATATAAAAATATTCCTGATTTATTTTTTTTTTATGGCAGTTTTCTGTTATTTATTTATTTTTTTTTTTTTTGTTCAGAACAGTTTAAAATTTTCGACTTGTCGATAATTTGCAGCAGCCTTCGTGTCGGTATAAATCCGAAACACGTGTTTATATCTCACGTGGAAAATATTAAATCGGTATTATTTTTAGGTTTTATAACTCGGTGACACGCACGATTCGTGATAATATAAGTAAGAGCTGTTATGCTCGTGGAATTTAATATTAAAAAGCTAATGACGAAAAATATAAAAAAAAAAAAAAAAAACGGAAGAGTTAAGTGGCGTTTAAAAAGTGTTGGCACGGCAGACGACGTCTACATTATAAACGGATCCTCTTAACATCTTATGCGGTTACAGTGGTCATAAGTAACGTACGTATAACGAACAGTCCCTCGGGTGCGCTATAAATCGCGTTCCAAACGGTTTTTTAACGGACGACACATTTATAAAGTACCCATACACACATTCCTGTAGTCGGGAACAAAAAGACTATATTATTATAACCGCGCGAGCAAAATCGTCCAAATTAATTTGTATCCTTGGCTTTTGCACAGTTTATTGTCACGAACATTCAGTTAAGTCCGGTGGCGTGATTGAGAATGCATTAAGAGGGGGGAGAGGAGGTGATATGAAAATTATTCTCCATGGCAATTTCGTGGGAGGTCAGCCCCACACAAACCCACCTCCCTTACCAACATTTATAATAACTCATCACCGTGGCTCGGAAGTTTTCTATTAAATGGCACGTCTGCGTTTTTAAAATCGCAACGTCCTAATCGTCCTAACGCGTAGTAAGTAAAGCTTAAAGTGAAATTTACAATTTATTTTTACATAACTATTAGGAATATTGCTTACCTATAGTATAATATTATAAACGATGGATATTTACTTACCATGAATACTTACCAATATAATAAGACATTTATAATTTTTTTAATTTAATAATAGTTTTAAAAATTTGCATTTAAACTTTCAATTTATATAAAATAACAATATACTATATAAATACAGCTTATGGGGGATGTATCCTCCAGCCCTTCCGTAATTACGCCCGTGGTTAAGTCAACGATTGGAGTTTTTTGGAATTCAGTTAAAATATCTGAAATTATTACATAATTCGTGTACTCTTTTTTAACGCGGTAAAGTTTTCATTCATACATTCTGGCTATTTTTGGGAATTTATAGCCATATTTTTTAGTTTTGTTAAATTTTTATTTGGTTTTATGTGAATAATATTACTTTGGCTCAGCAAATTTGTTTAACAGTTTATCACGAGGTTTATCAGAAATCGTTAATGACAAAAGAAAAAACAAATTAATGTAATTTATTTTTTTTTTTTATTAGCATTTTAAACATTTCCAATTCAAATTTCGATTCAGTATGGCACAAAACCCTGGCATTTCATAACACATTTAGCCGAACTTCGCTCAGAATCGTTATCGCGATCAAAAATTTATCGTTAATCACGTATGGATACAAATTAAATTACTGTGCATCATCCAACTTTTTTTTCATTGTTTTCCGTCTGAGAACAATTTTTAGACCGGATGACTCGTCGTTCCGATCGTCACCGGGGATGGTTTTCGTAAGACAGTCGCGTCCAGTCGACGCAGAAACCTACGCCGCAGCACACTAAAGATTGCGCGCGAAAGACAACGCGTCGTGTTTAATTTCCCGAGGCGAATGCGAGATGTGTAAATCAATATATTGTTATTAGATAGTCCGTGCACTCGTATGTGCGGTCATGTTCGAGTAACGACCGTGTCGTTAGTACCTACATTTATGGTTATCGCTGTATAGGAGTGTCGACGTAAATCGTACGAGTACACATAGGTAAGCACCCAATAATGGTGTGAAGCCGATTCGGTGCGGTGCGTTCACTTTTTGTAATAATTGTTGAGGCCGATGAAAACGCACATTTTCGAATCGCCGCCTTGTACAACGGGTATAATATTTCGAGTCACGAGATAAAGGGAAAACGTCACGAGCGAGAGGAAATTTGACACACGTTCTCTTGTTAGTTTGAAGTTTTAACACTGCAACACTCGACGGGTGTATTATTGAGAAAAACTCGTGGCGGCGGAGAAGACATTCTAGTGGAACAATTGGGATTCGTCGCACGGTTTTTGCGATTCGCAATATGCACAAAAATAGGATGTGTTCGCTTTTCGGCAAAATTCGTGTTTTGATAATTATTTGACGGAAAAAATACATTCACGTATTTCCTGCGCAACGGCAAAATCCTGGAAAGTCCCTGTCAAAAAAACCGGGTGAAAGTATCAAAAATATCGAGAGACCCCATGTATCAAATACTATTTTAACATTACTTTGAATTAAGCGGTTTGAGACTTTATTGATGTGGTCGACAGTCATGATATTATGATTTATGCCGTTGAGAATATTGTTAAAGATATTATCACTTCAAAAAAAAAAAAAAAACGTTTTGCTACAACGTAATTTAAACAATTCATATGAGTAACTTTTTGAATCAAATATTTAGCGCGGATTTTAAGGTCTGTTTCTTTTTTCATACGTTATGAATATCAGATAAGTGTTGAGTTGCACTCGACGCGGACATACGATGCGAAAATAAAAAAAAGACCATCTAAAATGTAATCTGATAACATACATAAACGACAATCGTTTTTCGGACAATGCCTAACAGTAAATAACATGATAAAATCGGATCAGTATTTTTGGTGCTTTTTAGTGGTCAGCTGCAGTTTCCCACGTAGCCACAAGCGGAACATGATTTCGAATGTGGCTAAGCCAGGAATATAATATTATTATTAATTTAACTATTGATTTTAGAATATTCGAGTTCTAAATAGTTTTACTGCGGCTTGTAATTCTCAGTGTTCTGTCTGTGCACAACTTTTCGACCATAAATCTCCTTCTAATTGTAAACTTCAGGTCTGTACGCAATGATAAACCACTGCTGTCGAAATACGATTCTATGCTAAGTTCAGTTATTAAGAGGACGTGTTACCCAAAGCTGTTCGAATACAACGCACGATAGATGGCGTTGCCGTATGTCCGCCGTTGCGAAATAATTATTTGTCAATGTTTTTAATTGGAAAAACAGTTTTACGCGAAACAAAACCATTCTTTTAATAATTATGATGGATCGACCATTTTTTTTGTTTTAATAAGGAGAAAATTGTCTGTGTAGCGTTTTCCATTTTCCAATAACTTATCTCAATAGTTTTATATTCATAAACAAAAAGCTTGAAATGTTTACAGACTTTAAAAATTAAAATTTTTTAAATCTTTTTGTACCAGTTAAAAAATGAAAATGTTACCTGAACTTAACCAAACCTAACCTATTTATTTATTTTTATAATTATTATTATATATTATATTATTATATTTGATGTTAAAAAGTTAAAAGTTTTCTCAGTCATCTTATCAATATTTGTATTTATGATTTTATTATATTATGTAACGTATTTACTCTTCTAACATACTAATCGAAACTACCCTACAAATGAAATGTTGTTCATATATAATAATATACTCATCACTCACCATAATATACTCGTATTGTATTCTATGTCAAAAGTGTACGTTTGTCATCTTGTTTTTTTTTTTTTAACGGAACATTTTATATGCATTTCATATTATATGCACGATATTATATATTATAAACATTATAATTAAAATATTACAACCGTCTCGAAACACTGTGAACTCTGCACAGAGAATCGTATACTGTATATTGATTATCATTACCGTTGACAATCGATAAAAAAATAATTCTAATAGTTATTTACACGTGCATAGTATTAGTATTGTTTGTCGTTTTTATTTTTTGTGTTTATCATCGGCGATCGATCGGACAATAATATTTAAGTGATAAATATACTGTATACAATGAATGTACACACTTTACAGATCGAACGTGATTTATTAATAATAAAGTTCTCTGCTCGTCATCGTTTAATAATCACACTATACTATGTATAATACGTGTACATATATATATAATGAGAGAGAGAGAGAGAGAGAGAGAGAGAGAGAGAGAGAGAGAAAGAGAGAGTAACATTAATATTCCGGATCACGGAATACAGGTTGATATATTATTTTATCGCGATCCAGCGATATTTTCAGTGGATTTTAAGTAAATTTAGATTTCTGGTTTTTCAACCGTCGAATCGTTTAATAGTTATTTTAACAACGTTTAAACAATCCATTTTACTCATGATTCGTATGCCCTATAAATGAGTATTAACTTTTGGTTTTTAAATGACAAGCGCCCAGCTCTGCTTCCAATTTCTCGGGGGCAGGGTTTTACGGAAAATGTAATATTTGTTTAAAAACACTGATTACACGAATAACACTATTATCCGATATACTGTTTACTAATTACTAGGATAGGAATATTAAATAAATTTCATATACATTTTCGGATAACCGTCCCTTCTCAACGGTCAAAATGTTAAATCTGTAATAATATTAGTACTATGCATATTAGATTTGTTTTAAGCAATTTCGAACCCGGTTTGAAAACAGAAGATTTGCTGTTTGAAAATCCAAAGTTGGTATTAGGTATGTGTTTATTGCGTGTAGGGAATAAAGGTAAAAATAAAGATACATTTTTAAAAAGTGAACACGATTCTATTATGACTGTAAAAAAAAAAAAAATCAATTTCACTAAAAATCTCAGTACATAGTTGGATCATGTAGAAAGAAAAAAAATACCTTGAATTATTTATACGATCTAACGAAATTTTAGCCTAGAATAGTGATAAAATAATTTATTATTTTTTCCGCTGCGTCATTGTCGCCCGGACCATTAAGATGGTGAATTATCGGGGATTAGATCAAAGTGGAAAAAAAAACCGTAATATATTCAACATTTATATATAACTTTTTCTTTTGTATTATGTAGAAATATTACATTTCGAGGAATTTCGTTCGTTGGATTTCGTTCAGTTGATAATATCATATATTTATATTGGTTAAAAAAAGACGCACCGATGTGTGTCGTTTGAAAGTTAAAATCAAGTTGAAAAGTTAATTTCTTTCAAAATTCTTCAACTTAATTTTACTCGACTAGGTATATTATAATAGTTATGGTTTTTATCTTACTTACTAACTGATTTTAATTATTAGTGTAGAAATGGGTTTTTCTAATATGTGTTTGTGTGTGTGTGTGTGTGTGTGTGTTTGTGTTTTTTTTTTCACTCAAAAAACACCTTTTCAATTATTAAAAATACATTCCAGTTTGTTCACGCAATACTTCATAATATGCGGAATTGCCGACCGGTTTTAGTTGAATTGTAACATTTATGGCATATCCAACAGGTCACAATCTAGTCTTATGTTGATTTCCGGGTTCCCTTCGGTATAACAAGGGCAAAAACACGACGAATACTAAACGCCCCGCTGAATTTTGTTTTTGTTTGCTACGATTCGTGGTTGTATAATATAGTGTACAGACTAAATTACCCTGTATACTCTACATTCCCAACTACCCGCCTATATTAGTGGCCTACCATTCGTGAACAGTGTGTATCACCTTTTCATAATCATTTCGTTATTTATTCCGGTTAATTGGCTGATGTCATTGTTCTAGTTTGGTTTTTATCTGAAAATTCGAATACCCTTTCAAATCGATTTACAAAATTCAAAAATACTTAAAAACCGGAACTGTAATAATTAAGTTATATTGAATTTTTGTAACGTTAATTCAAATAAAAGTCAAGTTGACATTGCAACTTTCAGCCGCATGAGTTAAATTTGTTTCCTGTCAAAATAAATTAACTGACGGCTATACTGTCCTTAAGTCTTCAATTGTTATTTCTTCTGCACTTTGCCAATACGAGAGTTGGTAATAAACAAAAACAATCACTTATTACTATATCTATTCAAAAAACGTTCTTGTAAAAATTTAAAAAAAAAAAAAACGGTTGAATTCAATAACACATTTTTGAAAAAAGGCCAAGAAACGGTGTTATTATTTTTATTGATAGCGTAATTCGGCTGAAATCAATATATTGTGTACCCATAGTGATTTGGCAAACGATTTAATGAAAGAAAATAATCCGTCATTCTACTTTATGATTATTAATTATAAACTATCGATTAAAAAATATATTATCGTTATCCTTTAATGTGAAATGTACATTGTAGACGGTCTATTATCGTATAGAACATTATTATAATAATTTGTTAAACATCGGTGAGGTTGAAAAAAAAAATCCTAAAAAATGACGATCAAGCATATACATATATACATAAATAATAATAATAATAAAAAAAATTAATGTTTGCCGATAATTTGAACAATAATTATACAATTAATTTGGCCTAACATTATTATTACACACGAACCTACTTAATCGCGTAGGTATAATTTCTTTAAAAGAATAAGAGCGTATATAAAAAAAAAAAAGAAAAAAATGAATAGTGAATTATATAGTCGAAATTATAATATTGGCGTGTAATTATTGTATGTGTTTTTTTTTTACCCGTCCGAATTGACTAATTAAATATGATATAAAACAATGGAAAAAAAAACTGTACATTGTTTAAATCAAATTTAACTATATAAATGAGTTAAATAAATGACGTTATTATATTAATGTGATTAATCGGTTCATTGACGACAAAAATGCAGATATGTATGAATTGTATTCTGGCTAATTATTTTTGTATTATTATAGAACAAAATATATTAATGTAAAAATAATTTCGGAAGAAAACGTTTCGTCGGAATATTGTTCGAGATCTAACGACGAAAAGTAGGAAATTTTAAAAAAAAAAAAAAAAAGTCCGTTGATGTATCGACAAAAAAAAAAACAAAAACCCGCAGAGTCGCACAACTAGAGCAAGACTGGCTCAAGAAGGAATAGAAATATACGACTGTAATAGAAATGTATACGTATTAATTAGTAAAAGGCTATATGAACGGACGTTTTTATGTGTATCAAATCGAGGCACTGAAATACCGGACGCCCGTGAGCATGCATAGTTCCGTCACCAAAGTCGAATTCCCCGCCGCTTTTATAAAATTTCGGAAATATTTTCTTTTAAATATCAATTAACGACCGAATACTATATGCAAAATACTACAATTATACGATAAATTCCGAGAAAAAAAAAAATTGGTGGTATTTTTTATTGCACAATGGCAGAGCCGAGTGTTGAAAGTGGACATCCTCCAAAGGCACGTCCGTGAGTGGATGCAGTATATTATGACTGATAAATTAGGAGATCAGGAGATGTGGACGGTGAGAATTTGAGTGGGTGATCAACGGTAAATAGAATGAAAGACTATTTGATTGAACTTCAGCAGTTATTACCCGAAGACGGAAATTATACGGTTTTCTGTAGAAACAATACAACCTACTCGAATATTGCGATTGTCCGTCTGTATAAAAATTATGTAATATATTGTGGAAAATATGGATAATTTTAATTAAGATAATGTTTTTGTTTTATTGTTATTATTACAACAAATAAATAGAAAATAGTTGGAAAATAACTGACTTATAATATATAATTTCAATAGATTATGAAAAAATCGTATAGCATAATAGCCAGCGTATATAGATACAGTTTAGATTGAGCGGAGCGAAGAATGTATTGGTTTTGCAATGATGTTTATTTTCGCCCGTGGCTAATGTGGGTTTGTCGGTTTTCAAAACGATTTGTCCAATATTATCTACGAAATGTATATTATTTTGAAATATTACGTAAATATTACGGCCTTTCAAAACATGTACAACAAAACTTCGCTCAGAACCTTTTTTCTTTAGTAATGATTAATCGTTGAGTACAGATACACATTAAGTTTCCCCTCTAACTCACCAACTTCTCACCTACAACACTAGCCCACCCACCGTGCAAAGTATGTCCGTTGATGTTTGTGTATATCACTGTACGCTACTTTAGTATTTTCGGGTGCCCGTTTGTCACAAGATATAAAAAAAAAAAACCAATTTTTCCGTGTTTGGTCGTGTTGCGTCTTTTTTTTTTTTATGGCAGGATTATGTCCGGATAGGATTTTATCCAGTGGAATTTTGTCCACGGAATTTCGTTCGGTGGGATGTCGTCCAGCGGGAATTTGTCGTGACGCCTCAGAGTAAGATTTCTGGTAGAAAAATGTATTCTCAGATAGAAAAAACAATTTTGAAAATTTAGAAACACACCACGCCATATTAAAACCCATTCAAATTGAATTTACACATGAAAAATCTGCGACCGTTTACTTCTTAATTTTATAGATTATAACTAATACGACTCCTTTACTTCTCACTGATTGGTAATCCGTGGACACGTATATAGTGGCGTAGTTTTCGTAATTTCCTTACCTAACCTAACCCGATCATGGTTGAGAACCATTGATCTACAATATAATAATATTGTAATGCCGTATCGTTTGTAATATTAGGTGAATATAAATTTATTAAATCATTCTTGATCAAATGTAAATAGTGTAATGTTTCGTCATCCTAATAATTTTATAATAATTTTAAAATCACATAGTATACTAATGTTACATTATACAAATTAACGTCGACAAATTCCTCGTTGTTTATGATTTGTAAATTAGATTATATCGTATTATTAACATTATTATTGCAATTAATAGAACGTATTAAATTTTAGTTTACTGTCTCGAGAGATATGACGTGTGTATGTGAATGTCGGCAGATAAACGCGTTTTCCGAACGATTGAATCTGACAAATATTGGAATTATACTAAAAAATAATATGTACTTTGGTATTTATTGACTATTGATTTATGTCAATTGAATTGATTGAAATGATAAATAATTAATGATTGATACTCTGTTTGATGTTGATGTTTCTTGGAAAATATTTAATTAACTACAACGATTAAAACTAAAATTAGTTAATATTACAGGTTTAAAAAAGTCGCCCTAGGATAATGGGGACGGGTGCAGCCACTGTTATAGATAATTTAATGTAAGCAACGATGAACCATTGCTTACGAAAAAACGATTCTGAGCGGAGTTCAGTCGATAGTCATGCTTTGCCAACAATATATTAAATAGGCTTTATATATTTTCTTTAATAATATTTGTTTAATGTTATACAGATTTTCCCAATTTTATTACGTTTTTTCCGGTTTTCCCATTTTTTTATCTCGGGTTTTCACATTTTCTGGGCAAACTCCTGAGAATATCGAAAAATTACTTCTTTAAAGTACCTCTCTAGTGAAATTTCCTTTTAGACACATTGCTCTCATTAAAAGTTGGAGTGAAATTGCTGCTAGAAAAGTTGTGCACAGGAAAAAAAATTATTAATATTTGAATAATATGTTTCGTACATTTTCTTGTTTTTTTCGGCTTTTCAAATTTGATGAGAAAATTCTTGAGAAAATCGAAAAATGATATACTTAAAGTATCTCCCTACGTCAATTTCCTTTCAAAAAAGTTGCTACACTTAGAGATCCGAGCAAGTCGGTAGAAAAGTTACTTGCAGATAAAAAAAAAAAAAAAAATTTTGTAAAACCATAGTTCGCTCCACTCAGAATCTGAAACATCCGTGAGCACTAGAAGCGAATTTTCGTCCAACCGACTTTTTTCGTTAAATATTTTATTTTAACTCATACAATTATTGATCTAAAATATTTCTAATTGCCAGAGTTGGTTACTGGTGTTAATCACATTCTATTAAAATAAATTTGTACAATTTGATTTATGATATATATAATTTATATTCACTGAACACACATTAACCACGTCTACCAATTTCCGTTCTATTTCACGATTTACTACGCCTCCCATATTTTAGGTATAAAATGTATTCTGAAGAAAACAATCCTATAAATTAATCCTATCGAGAAAAAAATTTGTATCTATCGTTTTAGCACTCTATACTACTTTATAGTAATGGAGTTGCCCACCGAGATCGCTAAATGAACGTTCTCCGTGCATAAACCGTAAATCACAACCCACGTATACGAGCGAAACCGTCTTTATCGATATATTATAGTTGTTACAGGCTCATACATCTGACCGGAACATTCATAGGCCATTCGTCGGCCTTTGTCTCTTATACGTTCCGAATAGCGATATTGCATATGTGTGTTGGCCTATCCATTCGTTAGCATCCAGGTGCCGCCAGTGGTGGTAGGCGTAAGTACCACATTTTAGGAACCACTGATTCATCCGATTGATAATGCGCACGACTCTGCCCGGGAACCTTTCTTGTGTTCACTCATCTACCAATATACAAATGCTGTACCCCCGCCGTCTTTGTAAGTTAAACACACTCCTTTGCCGGCTCGAAGACTCAAAATATATATATCAATATACATATGCGTGTGTGTGTGTGTGTGTGTGTGTGTGTGTGTGTGCGTGTGCGTGTAGACTAATGTGAGAAAGGACAACTTTGCACTCCGAGGAGAGCCAATCAATGCACTCTGTTTTGTCTTATCTGGCGTTTCTGTCCACGAAATGAAACTGCGCGCGTTTTCACGCTAAACGTATCGTTTTAGATGTCGACGTCGTCTGTGCGTATAGCGGCAATGTAAACAATATAATACAGATTGTGTTCTGCGTTCGCGGTCCGGACCCGGTCTTAATATTTCTCATCGCCGCCGGTCCGGTCGGGTCTTTCGGAAAAACGATCCGCGCGGAGCGTCAATAGGGCGCAGCGAACGTTATACGTGCGGCCGATTTATCGTCACATCGCCGTGCGCGATATCGGACGTGTTCGCACAGTGCTAAAAATAGGCGCGCGACGACGGCGAAACCCGAAAGAAAACTATCCGTGAAATGCGCGCGTATCGCGGCCGGCGCCGGTTCAACGGACGGACCGCGCCTACGTACGATTATCGGTCATTGGACAATCGGGACATTCACTAACGATTACAATACCGAAATCGAATTTCGTACACATGACTCCGTGATTTTTTCGCGGTTTTCGCGTGTAACGCGCGTGCAACACGTCGATTTGCACACGTTACGCGGCGGGGTCCGATAGCTAGGAATTCGATGTCCGTATTGCGTAATAAAATAGAGACAAAATGAAAAAAAAAAAAAAACACGGTTTCGGTTCGACGGTCGATTAAAAAATATGAAATATCGGGAACGCGCTCAACACGTATCCGAGATACGAGTTATCCGATTCGAGTGGCGCCAATTTTATGCGAAGTTTGCGACCGGAACGGTTCCGATTTGGCCGCCGCAGCCATTCGAAACGATAATGTACTTTGCGCACGTTTACATCCGAGGGGGAGGGGGATGAAGGGGAATCATAATAAAAACAACTCGTTTGCGTATATTTTGCACGGCGTGCAGATTATTTCGATTACGAATCGGGGGGGGAGGGGGGTGTCGAGTGTGTCCGGTTTCGATTTTTCAGACATTACATGATATTTGTAAACTCAAAAAGAGAAAATTTTTTGGGAAACGTTGAATTTCATAACACTGTTTTGGCTATAACCGCTTATGATCAATTTACCTGAGGAGTAGAGGGCGATTGGGTAATATATGATTTGATATCCGTATTTAAATAATCCTTTATCGCTCTTCGGGGCTAAATTTCGAACTGATAATATCAAATTTGGTCTCAGACTCGTTTAACGTCGAGTATACGAATATGGATTGCTACGTGAAAAACCCAAAAGATTAACTTTTGTTGATAAAATACATTTTTTTTTTTTTTTAAACAAGATCACTCCGTTTACTCCGACGCCCACACCGTTTGCTTAGTGTAATTGTTCAGAGGTTATGGCTAAGCGTATGACTTACCGATGAACTGACAACTTTCAAGTCCACTTACGTCCCATAGGCTAATATAAATGTATTATTAGCAGTCGAGAAGTAATTTGTATAATTGGGAAAAATGCCACGCCCAATTAGTAGTAATTCTAGTAATTAGTGACAAAAATTGTCGTCTCACAAAATTCTAAATCTAAACTATATAACACATTTAAAAATAAATGGAATCTCCTAGATTGAGGGCAAAAGCTTTGTTTACAATAATGCAAATGGCAGTTATTTTGATGAAAACAAATGCGATGTCCAATAACGACTTTTACAGCTTAAAAAAAAAAAAAACAATTGCAAATGAAAAATGCAAAACTACTGGCAAACACGTATTTGACGTGTTAAAAGATCTCCGCCAATAACAAAACTCGGATTAAACTCGATATCTGGGGTCGAATCGTACGACCGTACTATGACGGGTGTCTCAAATATGCGGACGGTGTACAAAACTTAATTAAAACTAAAAACTCAATCCAAATGACGTGCTTTGGCCGTCGAAAAAAATAAATAAAACCTGTTCTAGTATAATGGGGATGGGTGCAGCCACTGTTGTAGATGGGAATTTGAAAAGACAGAAGACAATAGGGAATTTAATGTATGGCTGTAAGCAACGATAAACCATTGCTAACGCAAAAACGATTCTCAGCGGGGTTCAGTTGATAGCGACGCTTTGCCAAAAACATATACATGTATGTCATATTATGGTAAACTAATTAAATAGGCATTATATATTTTCTTTAATAATATTTGTTTAATGTACTGATTTTCCCGTTTTTCCTACTTTTTACCCGGTTTTTCTATGTTTTTCCCGGATTTTCGCATTTCCCTCTTGGGAAAATCGAAAAATTCAAAGTGGCTACACATAAAAATCGGAGCAAGATATCTGGTACAAAAATTGCCCACAGTTAGGAAAAATTAACACCATTGTAAAACCGTAAGCTTCTTCACTCCACTCAGAATCTAAAAAATGTACGAGTTATAGATTCGCGGACACATTGCCATTTTTTTTTTTCCAGAACTATTTACCGCAGGGGTTAGCGGAAAACGTTTGGGCACCGCTGAACGATTTCGTAACGGCCGAAATTATTTTCAAAAACGACGTTCAACTCAACGAACGTTTACCGTATGTAAATTGCGCGTGGTCGAATTTGATATTTGATTTGAGTTTTCGACTTTATTTACAGCCGTCCGCGCGTCGGCCAACCAAAGGTTCTATTTTTACGTTTAAACCGTTTGAAATTTTATATTTTTATTATTTTTTTTTTTTTTCATGCGCCTTTCCGAAACAATTTCGTGTCGTTTACCGTAGTCTCGGTCCTTATTGGTTCCGATCGACTTTTACAACGGGCGAAAGCTCTACGAGCAATGCGAGTGGCCCCGCCGCGCGCGCGTGTTGCATCACCTCCGGTCCCAGTGCCAAAACTGGGACCGTGTATTTGCGACGGTCCCCACGTGCACGCAACACCCGCGGCCCAGTGCATCGTCTGCTTGGCGGACGGCTGCCGGGGTGCCCATCAAACTGCACCCGGCGTCTATTTTTAAGCCGTCGGCGGCAGGCCCCGCGTCGTCAGGTGCAATACGTGAAATAATTGTCAGTCTGCCGGAACGGTCGGCAAAAAAAAAAAACGCCGAGAAAAGCAAACGTAAACACCGAGAATATAATCCAGTCGCGCACCGATATAATTGCGTGATGGCGGCGGCGTTAGGTTAGGTCGGAAGGGGGCTAGTCGATCCAGCGCGTTTAACTATATAGTTCAAGTCGAGCTATCCTGAAATATTCAAGGTGTTGTCCCACGACGATTTTGCCACTTGAAAAAACTTTTGTTCTATTTTTAATATATATATATATATATTATTTTTTAACGATTATAGTATGTCTCTCCGTTACAGTTATATCTACAATTTTCAATTTTCTATTTTAATAGTTCACTGGTCTAAAAAAAAAAATTGTAGATATAACTGTAACAGAGAGGCATAATATAATCGTTAAAATATTATATATATATATATGTATATTAAAAATAAATAAAAGTTTTTTCAAGTGGAAAATCAATTTAATATTTTCTAAACAATCATTGCAGTTGTCGTGAAAACGCATATTGTTGAAAAAGCAATACTATTGATCGAGTTACACTCAGAATTGTTTAAAAAATAAGAAATTTATTTTTCAAAAAATCTATAAAAGTGTTCTCAAAAACTCAAAAATGCTAAATGTTTTTGATTTTAATATTTTTAAAGATATGTTTTTTTTTATATTTAAAAATTAAATGACAATTTAAAAAAAATATCTTTTTTTTTTGCTTATTTTAATATTTTCAAGTGCTTATAATGAAATATTTAAGTGCTTTTTTAGCGATTATTTTGATGATTTAAATGCTATAAGTCCCGAACTCTGGTTACAACTTTAAAACGGTTCACCAAATGATTGAAATCTCTAATGCGGGTAAAACGCAATATAAACGATTCAAATGGTTAATACAAAAAAAACGATAAACGATATTGATACATAACGGACAAGAAACGAAAATATTAATAATTTTTATCGAGTACGATAAATTTTATATATATATATCCTTAAATGTAAATGTTAAATAATTTTTCAATTTAACATGTTTAATTCATCGTGGCATTTTACGTTTCTTTAAAAAAAAAAATAAAAACGCTACATCATGCATGAATGACGTTTAAATCGTTCGAAACGTTAAACGGAAAATTTCAATTTATATAACGTTTAAAACGCACCAATCGAAGAACGTTAAAATGCTTTATCGCGTGAACACTAAATTATTCATAATACAGCCATAACATTTAAATGCCTTATAACGGTAAACAATTTTATTTTTATTTCATTTAAGCCTTGCTTACAAACGTATTTTTACTCTAATACTCATAGACTTTACAAGACTCGTGTGAGTAGGTATCACTGCATAACATGGTTGCATGACCATATTTTTATGTGATAGTTAGATACACGTAAAAAATACAAATACGTAATTTTCGTCGGAAAATAAGTGAAAAAAAACATAATAGTGCACAGGTTGTCCCTCGAAGAAATACCCCTTGAATATCTCCGGAGATAATAAAGATAATTAAATTCTGTTTTATTTATTTTTTGTATATTACTCACAGAGAAGAGGACGTTGGATGTTATCTAGGAATTAATCTAACCGTGTTCGCACCACGGGTGGGCCTCCGTTGTAGGTGAGAATTCGAGAAGGTAGAGGAGAAATGTAATGTATATCTGTACGCAACGATTAATTATTGTTAAAGAAAAAACGATTCTTAGTAGAGTTCGGTTATACATGTTTTGAAAGGCCGTAATATTTACGATTTGGACATATAGATTCCATACATTTTCTTGATTTTTCTAAGTCTTTTCTCATGTTTTCCCATTTACTATGAAAACTTTTGGGGAAAATCAATAAATGATCTCCTTAAATTGTCACTTCAGTCAAATTTCCTTTCAGAAAACGTGCTACACTGGAAAATCGGAACGGAATTTTTTGTAGAAGTCGTTTACAGAAAAATAATAAACATCATTATGAACAAATACATAATTCGCCGCTTCATTCAGAATCTAAAATAGAAACATTACTGTAAAACCAATACAATCCTCGCTTCACTCAGAATCAAGAAATACTTTTAACAATACATATTATGCACAAACAAATTATTACCAATAAATGTTTAATGGTTTATACAAGCAATTAGCTTCAAAAGATAAAAAAAAAAAGATTAAGTTTTAAATATACGTATTATCTTTAATATATTTCTGTCATATTTTAATATTTTTGACATTCATTAAAACACGGTAATTTGCACATTATTTTATTATATTAATTAACGATTCCGAAAAAAGTATAATGACTTGAAATTTCAATATTTTATGTTACAAATCTTTGAAGTCAATAACGACGCAACTGTCAGTCACGCCGTTGTTGCATCGAAACCAAATACAAAAATGTTCACATATAACGCCTTACGTCGTCACTAAAATCATTAGAACGACGCGCTTCGCGTGGCAACCAAAACACAACTGGTAGTACCGTCATTGTCATAATAAACATATGATTGAAAATCGGTAATTTCAATAACGACAAAACTGCTCTCTAGTAGACAATTATAGGTTTTATACTTATGCCATTTTTCAACCGGATAAAATTATATTTTTTCATGCTGTTCTCGTACTTAATGACAAAAGTCAAAATTTTGCATTTACGTCGTCGTTCTACCGGAAAAGCGGTGTACGTATATGTACATGAAATCGGTATATTATGAAGGGGTTTCGATTATTAATTACAAAGTTTAATTTGCATACAAATCCCATGGGAGTTGGGGTCAATACGAATAAGTGAAAATCAATTTTACGCTTTTGGCCTATCTAAATAATCACACGATTTGCCCTTTTTGGTACCATACGCTCCTACGACAGAAACCAGCAGTTCCTCGGCGGAATTCCCAACGATTTTCCTAAGGTCCCGCACTGCGATGAATTTTGGAAACCTCTAGCCTAGAGTGCAAACGGATTTTCTCTAAATTTTTACGAACTATTTCGATTGTTACGGGAAACGTTGTAACTCCGCTACAGTTGTTCCATTATTAAACAGTAACGACAAATCGCCATTTCTTAAATTTCATTTTTTATTTGTTGTTTTAAGGTTATTCAGAGTATCGTGTAGAGAAATTAAAAAAAATATATACGATCACTATGAGAATACAGACGTTTGCCGCCACCGTCCGTCTATTTTTATAGGGTGTGGCTTTTTACGAGCGGAATTTTTAATGTCTCGAATAATATTCGAGAGAGAAAATCGCACACGCGCATCACCGTAAAATTAAAAGAAAATAATCCATTTGCTTTGGTGGAATCATTAAGATTTTTAATAGTGTACACCTAAGCTAAAAAACCATATTAGGTCGAACGATCAACAGAGCCTGTACATTGTGAAAGTTTAGTGCTTTGTGCATTTTCAGTTGCATTTTATTGCACACTATTAATAATTAAATAAGAGGGGGATACAATTATTTTTTTATTTTTTACAAATGATTTGTGTGTTTTAATATTATTGTAATGTTTACTAGAGCCTTCGTATTTTACCTATAAGCCGGCGTTGACAATCTATGATCAACAAATCGGATTGACTTCCCAATCCTGTATAAGGTTTACAATGTGTTCACCGTGCCATACATGTTATATATATGATACGATTTTTAAGAAAAAAAAACAACGAAAACACGAGGAAATATTCTCTTATTCGAGTATTTTGATATTCAAACTCCAATTCAAAACATAAACGCCACATTTCGCGTTCGAAGTATAAAAGAGTATATAAGAGTTTACAAGTATTAAATACATAAGAGAAGAAACGCCGCAGACAGACAGATGCATCTCGCCTTTTATAAGAGTACAACAATATTATTTATAATAAAATGCTCAATACTTATTGTTTGCATTTTTCCGTTGCGTTAATCAATAACAATTAATGCGGACGTATTGGTCAATTGCTGTAACTACTTTTTGTAGTATTATATTATTTATTATTCTTGTTGATTTATAAATGTGTAACAATAATATGTGCTACACTAATATTCGCGCCGATTGCTGTAGCTTAAGTAGCTTATCACTCGTACGGTTGCGACTTTCAGAACGCGGTTAGTTAGGCTCTGTTTAGGGCCCGTCACCCCCCTCTCTCCCCCCATTCATTTTCAATTCAATCGGCGCAAACTATGAGCCTACGCTGTATGGTGCTTTAACATTTCGTTTTCGGTTTGTATCGGTTTTATTGATGTTTGTGTGTGTCCGTATTAAACACAATTACTATTACTAATAATGGCCCGACCGTCGAATTTTTCCTCGAAAATCGTTTTCGAAAAAATACCAGTAGTTATCATAAAAATGGCCATCTGAGTAAATAATAAATAGTGTTTTAATTAAAACAATAATTTGCCAACAACAAAGAGAACACGGACACCTTAAAAATAAACTTAAATCTTCAAAAAATTAAATCTTTTATTTCTTGTTACTTTTTTTTTTTTTTTTTTTAAGAAACATGCACATATATTATTAAATATACGACGTCACCGTTTTCGATAAACACTATTTTCGTTTTCAAGTGACGATGATTATTATTATAAATAAATATAAAAATAAAAAAATAATAAATAAAATAATGAATGCGTCGCCTAGAGTATTATGATAAATGTATTATACGATTGGTTTTTAATAAAAAAATTCAACATCGGGTATATCACATTCAATATGTAAAACGCAACTGAATATAAAAAAAAAAAAAAAAGAGAGCTGATACTGGGGATGGGAGTGGGCACTGTTGTAGATGAGAAGTTGGGAAGGTAGGATACATAAGTTTATTTTATTTATATCTGTAAGCATTGCTTGACGAAAGACGATTGCGACCACAGTTCGGAAATACATAATTTGAAGAGCCATAGTTTTTTTTTCGTTTTCTTTTCAATTTGATTTCAAAACGTTTATTAAAAAAAAAAAAAAGTCGTACGATTATTTTAGAAATTTTACCACATCTAGGTAAGTCCAATATGAGTACTATTACCAAGTTGCAAGTCTCTACGTGTATTTATAAGTGAATTACAGCAAAAAAACTACCAAAAATTAAAATTTCTTAAAAGTTCAAAAATGGCTCAAAAGTTTTGATGATGCTACCGTAAGAAAGTAAAATAAAAAAGCAATAAAAATATATCTTGTGATTTTTCGATTAAATCATTTTTTCTAGTAAATAACGTCGTTCGTGTAATATATTTTAACTAATAACTTTTCCACAAATCAAAAAATGACTTCCTTAAAGCACCTCACCACGCAAATTTTCTTTCAGAAAAAGTGCTATACGTAGAAATCTGAGCAAGTCTTCTAGTAAAAAAGTTGCGCACAAATAAAAAAAAATAATAATAATAATAATAATATTATATTATACTATTGCAATACCCGATATATTATAGACGGGTCAATTCCGAATTTTTCGGTGTTTAAAAAATGCCCTTTTTGATAAACTATCGAACGACGGCGAAAATAAGTTGACATTTACAACAGTATATATAAGTACACATGAGGCCACGGTAATGTGGGAGGGGGGGGTGGCAATAGGGGCGTTAGACCGCGGAGCTTCCGACTCATTATAAAACTTTTAATAAAATTAATAATATCTTAACCCATTGTGTCACTCGTTATTTGTATTATTTCCAAACGGTTTACTTAGAGTAATATTGTTTGGTAATTTAACGAGCGTTAGTAAAACCTGTACAGGCCGTCCCGCGAATATATACCCCGTGAATATTTCCGAAGACAATAAAGAAAATCGAATTCTGTTTTTTTTTTATATATATATATTACTCACAGCTGGGGATGAGGATTACGAATATTTATATTTGAATCAAATTAATTTTTTTACAAAAACCGCCATATATGTCAGTACTTGGAAAAAAAAAACGTAAGCGTACGGAACGATATTGTTCGGTGTAAAAACTCACGAATCCGGAGGGGGCATAGACCCCCGAAATCAACCCCGAGTAAGAAAACAAGAGAAAGAGTTTAAAAGTTGCCTGGGCGCCGAATGGCTTGACGCGGCTCCGAATATTACCTGTATGTAAATGTACTACGTTTGACGATCGATGACGGAATAGTTCCGTTTGCTCCGCACGAGACGATTAAAACGTTTTCTAAACGGGCTGGTGGACATTATTAATAGGACCGAAACGCAGTGGCGGTGTGAAAGGGATCCGTCAGTGTCGAGAGGGGGGAGGGAGGAGAGAAACCTCGGTATACGCTGTATAAAAAAAAAAGCGGCCCAGCAGTTATAGTCGGAAAAACTGAGCGCTAATTGTCCGGTTTTTAAGACAAGTAGTTCTGAATTTAACAACCGTGAACGAGAGAGAGAGAGAGAGAGAGAGAGAGAGAAAAAAGTTTTTTAAAAAAAACCGTCTGTGCCGCCGTCACCTCAGATAAAAAATGTTATAAGTATAGACGCGAGTCGTCATCGCGCACGCCAAAACCCGCAGAGCAATCTGCTCGGACGTGATAAATTTTTGGCGCTTATTTTGTCGTCATCGTCGCCGCAGTTGTCCAGTCCTCGTTATAATAATTATTACGACTGATGCGTACACGGAGTGTTTCAGGGCGTGTTGACTCTGTCGCTGTTGTTGTTTTTCGACGTTTTACGTGTAACATTACGAAGAAAATTCGTTATTATTATATTGGCAACATTCATCTCCAATTGTTGTTATTTTTTAGATTCCGGACGAAACTGAGAATATATTGGTTTTACTTTGATGCGTGTATTTATTTTTGTACTTTTTCGTATTTGTAAATAACTTTTCTACTAGAAGGTAATTTTTTGATTTTCCAATGGGTTTTCAAAATAATCGGGGAAAATTGGAAAAAAATTGCAGGAAAAAAAGAAAAATAAACCGTGTGTTGACGGTAATATATTACACGAGACGGCCAACTCCTATTTAACCTGCGTAATTTTACGAGAAATGGTCTGACCTCTTTGTACCCTAAACTAATGAACTGATTTTTTCGAAATTTACACAGGTTGATCAGTATGTTAAATAGATGGTATTTTTATAAATTTCAAATTGATCGGATGGTTACAGCCTGAGTAAAAATGATTGCACTTCATCAAACATAAATAATTATAAACAATTTCTATACTAATGAATTTACAAAATTAATTAGCGCCTTATTTTTGATATCTTTTCTAACTTGAGTTTTTTTTCTTAGCGAGGTTTTTACACGTAGTTAACGGATGGTTTTTGTTAGGATATACACTTACGGTGAACCACGGTGTTACCGATTTTAATATTTTAATTTTCGTAAATTTATATTTTCTATCAGAAATTTCGTTTCATCAAAAACGACAAGCGATATCTTTTTTGTTGCATTTTGGATATCGTTGGTGAATGATATTGGAAAATCAAAAAAAAAAAAACATAATATATTAGGGTAGTCCTTATTTGGATACATTCAAAATTTTGTTGCTGGACCCTAAAGGATTTTGATAATTTGTATTACTTTTTTCTATGATCATTTTTGCAGTACAACGGTTTTCGAAACGAAAATCGATGTCGGTAGTTATGGAAGTGTCGCGTTCGCTGTATTAAGGTCACCGAAAGGCCTACGGGAAAGAAACTTCGTAATATTGATGAACGCAAAGCGTAAATCACTAACACGAACCAGTGCACAAATGGTTGTGAACCATGGAAATAGTTGATCCTTACGGGAAATTGTGTAGGGTCAATTCTTGGTCATCGTCGAGAAAAGCCATGGTGTTCAGGAGTGTGGTATACACAATATTAATCAGTGATTTACCCTTTGGAGGAACGTGCCTGTAATAGATTTCTTTTACCCTCAAAATATATTTACTACCCCTCACCCCTTTCCACGTTAAAAATATAGTTGTATTTTATTAGCTCCCTTGGTGGACTTTTATCAGGTGCAAGAACACCCTATGGTAATATAGTTTAACAATAGTTGAACCCGGTGCAAGATTTTATTATAAATAGGATATTTTTACCGGGAGAATTTTTTTTTTTTTTTTTGTAAAGATTAAAAGGCTACGATAATTTCAAAAATTAATCACTACCACGTTTATAAATACTGCAGATGTTTATTTACATGAAAAAAAAAAAAATGTTATTATAGTAATAATAGTATAATATTAGGTATTTACACGGTTTGAATTTTCGATTTTTTTTTTTTTCGGTCACAACACATGTTATACAATGGTTAAAATTATATAATAATAAAATAATAATATAAAACTAATAAAATCATTTTTTGGGAACATATAAATGGTAGTAGTACAAACAGCGGTGGACTATTATAATATATATTAATAATTATGGTGTGACATAACATATAGGTATTACATATTTTTAATAATAAATATAATAATACGACAAAAATACAACACGAGCCACGTTCAGAGTTAATACTTGAGAGTATATAATGTAATATACCGAATAAACACGCGCTATAGTTCTCTCCGCGATTGCACGAGAAAGATCCGTACGCAGTTTAATATACGCGATAAAATAATTGTAATTATAATATATAAATCGGTTACAAAAATCGTTTTCAAAAAATACTAGAAAAAAATAAAAGAAAAAAACCGCATTAAAATCGACAGTTTCGTCCGTATTTCAAAAACCTGATACCCGTGTAATAATAACACACATCTCTCCCTACAACGTTCTCGTCTACACACGAACGCGATTATTGACTAGGCGTTTTGTTTTGTTTTTGTGCGTTGCGTTTGGACATCGTTGAATTCGAAATACAAAATGAAATTGTTTTATGTAGGAAAATCGCTGCGCCACCATATCCAACAATGTTTCTGACGGATATTCGATGTGGTCGAAAACGCGTCACAGAGGGGCGAACACACCGGGCGCGTTCGGTTCGGACTTTTCCGTCCGGTCGAACGGACCGAGATATCACACTGGACCGGTATCGACGTGGTCGGGGGAGCGGTTAAAAGCTCGCCTGACGACAAAACTTCTTGTAGCTTACACGATATATTACGCTGTACGTATTATACTGGCATATTCCCCGGCGGTTCGAAAACAATTTGACGGTCGCCGGATAGCTGATAGGATACCGATCCGGTCCGGTATTCCATCTTGGTGTGTCCCGTACGAGTCGCCCGAAACGGTCGGAACAGCGATCGCTGCCGTCAACAAAAGTTTTATTGGATAAATGTCAAATCATACTCTACACGTACGGTCGCGGCAAAATATAGTAATAAATAATAATAATAATAATAATAATAATAATAATGATATATAAACATAAATATAATTAAGCGTTACGTATTAAACTAGTCAGGCACGTTTAAAAATTATTACAAATTGAAAAAAAAAAAAAAAAAAAAAAAAAGGACACTTTAATAATTATTAAGTATAAATTTGTACAACGTAGGAAAACTAGAAAAAAAAAAAAAAAAGCTTATTTGGTATTATAATATAAAAAGAATCAATTTTTCTTTTATTACAAGACGGTTATTTTTGAGCGCTCAAGTATTCGCGAGTTTTTTTTTTTATTGTTAGTTTTTTCTATTTTTTAATCCGACGTGGGAAGAAACTTTAACGGAACAATAAATTCGTGTTAATCTTATCGTTAAGGTATTAAATATAAATACTAATAACACGAAGGCCGCGACGCAAAAACGGTTTTTCTTTATATATATATATATTTTTATTTTATTTTTTACAGACCGACGTCGCGAACGTTTTAAATTTGGAATGTAAACTAATATATTATAATTCGCGTTGTGTTTCTGTATTGAATAATATCGTCCGGAATCCGAGAAAGTATAGAAAAATCGCGCGGCACACCGTGCGAGTATACCGATAACGAAAATCGACCGGTGGCTAAATTAGATTTAATATTATTGTCGTCTACGATAATATTAGGCATTACATGTACGGAAGAATACTGAATGAGTTCACTGGATACCGATTAGCGGCCCGACGTCGGACGGACGCGATTGGTTGGGTGGTGAGGCCTGGACCGAGAGCGGATGAATTTCGAGGGTAAAAAGAGTTTGGCGTACAGATTAGGTTAGGTCGGGTAACGGATGACGTCTATCTAAAAGCGCGGTTCGGCCGGGCCAAGGTCGGGAGAATTTACGACGAGCGATTGGGTTTCGGAGAAAGGCAAATCTGGGAGAGGAGGAGGACCTCCGGCCCAGAGGTTAGGTTTGGTCGGGCGGCAATCACTCCGACCCGGCCGAACCTAACCTAACCTCGTGGCCCCGACGACGACGACGGACTGCAAGTTGGCCCGAAACGGTGGTGACTGGTGAGCGTAATGTTGTTAAAACGATAATTTATAATACAGTAATATTTATATAAGTATATAGGTGGGAACCGGTCGGAAAATTTGCCAATTTTCCGGCAGCGGCTGCGGCGGCGGCATCGGAGGCGGCGACGCGATCGCGTATAATAATAATACAAATACAAATACAAATACAAATACAAATAATAATAATAATAATAATAATAATAATATTAGAAAAGCAGTACAGTGTTTACGAGTATATGATATAAAAATAACGGCAATAATAATAGTGATATACGCGGCGCGCGCAGTTGTATTATTATTACCGGACCGATCGCATCGTAACGCACCGTAGTCATCATCATCATCATCT
Source organism: Cinara cedri (assembly GCA_902439185.1). Taxonomy (NCBI): domain Eukaryota; kingdom Metazoa; phylum Arthropoda; class Insecta; order Hemiptera; family Aphididae; genus Cinara; species Cinara cedri. The sequence continues at coordinate 2,077,567 of CABPRJ010000480.1, forward strand.
AGGAACTAGACTGTCGGAACCGCCGCGGTGGCCGGCGGCGGCACTCCGTCGTCGTCGTCGTCGTCGTCGTCGTCCGCGTGGGCCGCGTCGTCGGCGAATTGGGACGGCGGCACGACAGTGGTAACTGCGACGAATAGGACCGCGGGCTCGGGTGGCGGGACGTCGAGTTCCGATTTTTTCGACGGCTTGCCGTGCTTCCGGCCGTGCCCTTTTCCGTCGCCCCTACCGGCGGCCGTTTTCTTCGGCTTTTTTTTCCGGCCCGCCGCGTCCGCTTTCCGGTGACTGGTCTCGTCGCCGGCGGCGCAACGGTTCTTCTTGTTGCCGCCTCCGCAGTCTTCGTCCTCTCTACTTCCCACGTTGCCGCCACCATCCCCTTTCAGGCTTGCGCTGTCCGCGTCCTTGTTCTTCTTCCGACCGCCGCCCTTGGTGCCCGGGCACTTGCGGCGTTTGGTGGACGGGTGCGGCGGTCCCACGTGAGGCGGACACACGTGATGGTGCCGATGGCCGTGCGGCACCGACGCCGGCCACTCGCCCGACGCGGGCGGCTGTCGGGAGGCCAGCAACTGTTCCACCCGTTCTGCCGACACGGACTGCGTCAGCACGCGCGTGTACGTGGACAGCTTGCCCAGCGGCGCGTTGGCTTTCACCTGCACCTTGCGCGGCATGCCCCGCTTGTTGAGGGCCAGGTACAGGGTCCGCCGGTCGTTGGTGTACTTGGCCGACGAATACGTGTTGTAGTGGTGTTGTTCGATCATCTCGTTGAAAACGCATTCCTCTTCGAAATTTTTCTGCAACAGACAAAACAAAAAAAAAAAAAAAAAAACCGTCAAAATAAGAGCACGACTATACATAATTTGAATTTAACTGCTTGCTGGGCCGTAGGGTGTTAAATTCCTAAAACCGTGCAGTAAAAAATACCCAAAACAATAAACTCAACATATCCGCCGAGTTTTCGAGGAGAATGATTTTCCGTTAAAATCTCGAATCGAGATGGGAGATTTCAAAAAGAAACAAAACAAAATCTGAACGGTTTAATTCGGAACGGAGACGTTTAAGTTTTCAAAAACTTTCTCGACAGATATCCAATCTCAAATCGTCGAAATTTATTACATTTCTTTTTATCTCGTCCGTAATCGGTATTTCGTCCATTTCACTTTTCCGGTAAGTAGCGCCAGACACAAGGAGACCGAGTTAGACGCGTTAGAACACGGCTATTTCGCAAAACTTTTCGTAAAAAATGTCACGGTCAAACTTTCCGCCGTTACAAAAATAATGGGACTTTTATTTGATCCGCGTGATGTAACAATAAATCAGAGGTTTTTTTTTTTTGTATCGTTATTATTTACTGCCCGCATCGGCGGAAACTGTTAAACAAACTTTGACGGTTATTGGAGAAAAATTCGAACACAATTGAAATGCCGGTGAACGTATACGAAACGCCGAAAAAAAAAAAAAAATCACCGTTTTGTTTGCCCAAACGTTTTGGATCTTTCGTCATAGTTGTTTTCGATTACCGTTTAACAAACGACATCGTCGAGTGTTTAACCATCACGTTTATGTTCCTTTTAACCACAATCGTATTATGGTAATGTAGGCACATCTTTTATTTGAACGATCAGGATTGACGCACAAGTCAAACAGGGTCGCCATAAACGAAGTGAATTACAATTCCGATTACTAGAGCCGACGCGGTATTTCCACTACGATCGTCAAATACACGAGCTGCGCAGTATCGAACACTGTACACGGACATACGATCATATAACGTGAAATGTTACACTGTTTTTTTTTTTGGGGGGGGGGTTTCCTGTCTTTGTTTGATATATTTTACAATTACAAATTTTAGATGCCTACGACCATTACGACCTTTCGATTAGACACGTCAATCAAATACGAACTGATGACGTGCGAAATGGCGAGGATAATAGAAAACCCAAAATCCAAAAACGAGACACGGTGTAACGTATACGTGATCATTTATGTTTAAAGCTATCGACAAATTTAAAATAAACAATAAAGGTAAAAAGAATAAATAGCGTTTATAATTATAAATAGGTAGTTTGTTTCGCATGTGTAAAAGAAACATAAAAATACACTTTTAATCAGCAATAAAATATTTTAAAAAGCCGAAAGCGTGTACAACAGCTAGTAGCTAGTCGTATAGATAAAAAAAAAACAAAACAAATTATTTACCAGAACATTTTATGTTTCGTCATTGTTACGTAAATAAACAACTATACTGTACAAATGATAAAAAAAAAAAAAATATATTTAAACGATCGCTACTATTTACATCCGTAACAGTAAAATGTTATCTGCGCTTTTTTTCGGACCGTTTATTACGCTATTGTACCGACAAAACAAATATGAAAAAAAAATTCTGCGCATACTCAGGGCGTACGTGAAAAATTAGGCTACCAGCTACTGCGTGACATTTTTCTATTTAAACCGTTTAGACGGGCAGATAGGTATAGGTAGGTACGTAGGTATGTCGTCTCAAACTCGAAACGGGTTTCGGTAAATGTCGCATTACCAACGCGTACAGTTTTAATGCCATTCCTGCGGTTATCATCGTATATGAACGAAAAATGTCTGCATCACCTACTTTATAGTAACGATTGTGCATTCGTCTTCGGTACCAATCATATACTAAAAAACAACCACGTCAATACTATGGTCACCTCCCGAAATTAAACAGGTACTTCTGCATGCAGGGCTCTCAAGTACCCGGCATACCCGAAATTTCATGACTCCAAATTAACATGCATGAATCTATACTAACTATACTGAAATACACCCACAAATCGGACAAAATCTGATGAGCGAAAACGTGTAGGTATATGGAAATAAAAAAAAAGACACGTTTCGTGTTTTCACTCCCCCCCCCCGCTCCTTCCCTAACGAAAATCGTTGATTTGTCATACATAATATCATAATAATACTAAGAGAAAAACATTTACGCATTGAGGTATCATTTTAACGACAAGAAAATGTGCACTTTCTTAATTAAGAGGGGCTTAAAAGATTTTGTTTGGGGTTAAACACATCTATCGGCGCCTATGAGTAAAAAAAAAAAAAAGGTCGCCAAATTCGTAAATGCGCTTTTTTTGTGATGATCAGTGTTTTTATGGACCAAGAGAAAAAAAAACACACACACACACGTCTCGTTGAAACTAATACGTTTTCTTCGCTGCACTCGGAGCCTGAAAAAAAATCCTCGTTAAACCGCTCGCCACGTCGCTAGTCAGCTATATATATATATATATTGATACAGGCATACTATCCCATTATAATTATCCGGAATAACAATGGCGTTTAAAACATATATCAGCTAATACGGTTTTCGTCGGACCACGAACAATATAGCCTCTTCGCAGTAATATATCGCCACTTAAAAATCTAAAATTACACGACTAACGGATGACGAGCCCCCGCGGCCGCAGCACGCAACAGTATGCGTACAGTGCAACGGACATAATCGCCGTATCGAGAGTTTTATCGCCGAGTCGTATTCGAATCGACGCGGAATCGAAAATAGAATAAATTATGTAATATCTAACATAGGTATTTGTTTATCCGATAGATAGTGTGGCGCCCGCGTTTTAATTTCGAAATCGCGCGGGGTGTTCGGATACCGCGGGAATGTATCGGCCGCGCATATTATTTCTTTCAACGCCGGGAAACTATTATATACGTCACTGTAATAATAATAACAATAATAATAATAATAATAATAATAATAATAATAATACGTAACAAGAATTTTGCGTAGTTTTTTTTTTTTTCCGTGGTTCTCGACTCGTAACGCTTACGCACGAAATTAACAATAACGCGATACTGTATTATAGCTGGGGGGGGGAGAAACTATTTATACACTTACGCGTGCATATACAAAACAGAACACTTTTTTCCCGGTTTTTTTGCGCGGGCGAGAATAATTGAAATTTCAAAATGTATATAACAGCAGCTTGCGTACGAATTTCCGAACGATTGTTTATGTTACGCGCGTAAAAAATAATCGGGCCACATATATTATATATTTTTAGAAGGTGTTTAAAAATTTCCTACGCTCGGAATAGAAAAAAAAAAAAAAAAAAACGCGCTGAAAATATCGTATACTATGTAGCGCGCCACACATCAATAATATCCGTGCGGTAATATCATCTTAAGTGGACGCTATCTCGGTATAGGACGTACAAAATACGTATCTGTATTTTAAACAGTAGGTCTAACAAAAATGTGTTCATGCAAGTCTTTTAAATCGGTTCTAGGATTATGAGTGTTATGACACCCGAATATCCGTGGTAACGACGGTACTGGTTACAAGTCTATTGAATATTTATACAAGGTGTCTTACGATGATATACCCATTCCGATATTTCGAAAACGAAAATATATTAACTTTAGTTTTTGGCAATTATAAGAAACAAGTATAATTTTAGTGGCGGCATAGCGCACGGAATTTAAATAGCTCCACTACTACCCCCTACCCAAACTTAAAAGTGGAATATCTATCGTCAACGGGTTGACGGAAATCAAAAAATGTTAACACTGACATTTATTTAAACTAATAAATACTTTATATCTATTTATGGAATTTTTAATATAAGTTCTTATTTGAAAAACCAAAGTTGACATCGCCACGGAAAACTCAAATTTTGTGAAATATCTAAGTATTCGAAAATGTCGACTTGAAAATTCCAAAAATCCAATTTTGAACATATACGAAATTTAACCAAAATAATGAGGTGGGCACGCTTAATATAAATCATTCCGTATAGGCTGCCATTTGAAAACCAAAGGTAGGTTAGTGAGTAGTCGTTACGCCTTCAAAAATATAAGGGTGACCAAAAAAGATTGCAATTTCATATTTAAGAGCTACTCATTTCTCAAATTGTCCAAAAATAATAATCCAATTAAAGTTAATAATTTCCAATACGTTCATGTTATTTATATCGTACCTAATCGGTATATATACGTGGGACACACTGTATAGAATCCGAGTACTATCAAAACTCTGAAAACACGTTATATTTGCTATATTGCCCGTTGGAAATTCAGAGACGACATAAGTATATAATATGCGCTACCGTGACATCCTCTTAAGTCGTTTTCGCAATAATCTACGAATTTTACGAGCCATCAACGTTGTTTTCTTTCTTTAAGTACGTTTAATGTATTCCCTATTATATTGACGTATTTTTTTACATTATAGGGTTTTAAACCACCGGCGATTAGTATATAATATAATACGAAATATTATATAGATAATATGGTAATTATAATGCGAACGTTTTAAAATATTCGAATAAATTGTACCTATTATACATATAGGTATATACAAAAAAAAAAGTATTTCTATGTTTTTAGGCACCTAAAGATTTACCATAAAAAACCTATAGAGAAAATATTTCGAAACTATATTATTATAATATGTTCTTCTCGTTAAATATTACTGCACCGCGTGCCCGTTTGATAATTTATTTATATTTTTTTTTTTTTTTTTTTTTTTTTTTTTTTATCGTTTTAGGTACGTCTTCATTTAACGCCGGATCGTAATAGATTTAAACCGTCTCCGTTGCAATCGAACGATCGGACGGTATCTCCTTCAATACCTATATATATTTAAAAAAAAAAAAAAAAAAAAAAACCGTTTCGTATAGGTATCAATGGCCGAGCGTCAAAAATAAAAACAAAATAAAATCGGGGAAAAAATACGTGTTGAAATATTGGCAAGCTAACCTCAAGTGTCTGGCTATGTTTGTTAGTTCATCAGATGTGAACGGTGTTTAATTATAGAACGCGTGCACAAAACAACCCTGTTCGTCATTTTCTATATTATACTAAAATCCGGTATAACACAATATTATCAGCATCACAATCGGTAGTCAAAAAAAAAAATTTTTGAACAAAATTCCGTTAACACGAATTCGAATTACTTGATTTTTTTTACGATTTTCGTCAAAATTGGAATTAAAACGATTACAAAAAAAAACCGCACATTAGACTCGACTTTTTTTATTTTATGACTAAACTTATAATAAACTTAGTGTTAAATTTTCAAGCATTTATGTTTGACCAAAACAATTATATCCACAGAAAACAACATGTAAAAACTATGCCTTGCAAATACCTATAAATAGTTCAAAAATCGCCAGAACGTTTCAGAACATTTTTTAAAGGCTACTATAATAATTAGTATATTCTGTGGACCTTTCCTGGTAGAAAAAAGTTGTTTACAGATAGGGGGAAAAAATCCACACGTCATTAGTAGAGCCAATCTTCGCTGTGCTCAGAATCTAAAAATCGTCAGCCAATAAAATCTCGATGATGATACGAAAAAAAGATGGAAGCGTCCTTCGTTAATATTCGATACGAGTTTTTCGATCCACTTTTACTACATAATATATAGTTTTGTAATAACATATTATTACGACGAAAACGTGTTATGTTAATGTAACGAATTCGACCTTTAAACGGTGTTTTTTTTTTTTTTTAAGGGACGTTAACTAAAAACAATAACAAAAACACAATGTTATCATGTAATAATTAATAACTATTCGAGTTATTTGACCGTAACGAGACAGAGACGGATCCGAGGGGATAATCGAAGGAAAAACCGATTTTGAACAAATTAACAAAATTCAAACAACGACAAAAAAGGACACAGTGGACGGACTGCTGAATTTGTTCGATGTTTCAAATGAAATACCAGCGGGCAGAAATTCCGCATTATTTGATGTACTGAAATATTTACGAGACTATATCTAGTCAAAATAAAAAAAAACAGCAAACGGATAATATTTCATAGATGGCGACTATAAATTATTTCGATTAAAAAACATAAATTCCGGTCTGTCTATTTAAAAAAAAAAAAAAAGACAAAATAAATGTATATATTACATTATAGCGTTCTCGATCTACTAGTTGATTTTAAGCCATCTGAACATCACGGATCGACTATAATATATATATATATATAGTTTACATAATATTATACTGCGCAGGTATCGTGTAGATCACGTTTCAGTGTAAATTTTGAATTTTTGCGGTCAACAAATCTACATAGAGATCGAATAACATACTCGAGCAAAAGTTATTTGCGTTTAATAATAAAAATAACCGAGCGAAATATTTTGCACGGCGAGTATCGCACCGTAGCGTTACGTCTGCGGGTGTGCGACATGTGGAATTTGTACATTTAGACGCCGAAAGTAAGAGGTTAGGTTGTGTTGGGTTAGGGCGGTTAACGTAAATTTAATGTAAACTTAATTTTGTATTTATATTGAATATTATTTGTATGCAATTTATTAAATTGTATCTTCTAGTATGACATATTATTACGTTACCGCGGTACAGCCAATTAAATGTTAATGTATACAAAAAAATATACAAATCTATACAAACAAATTAAAATAACAAAAAACAGGTTTAATTCGTCTTCAACGCGTTAACGTAATTAGATATTTATGAAAATCGGCAGTTGAAACCATTAACTGTAACTAGCGATGTGCATTGTATAAAAGAAAAAATAATTAATTATAGTTAAGACGAAAAGTCAAAGAATTAACTTTTTAACTGATATATTGTTAATGTCCGTCTTTCGCTAATCCAACAAAAGTACATAACTCATAGCTTTACTAAGGAGGGTTACACGTTCTACTTTAAATATATGTATACGTTTTTTTTTTTTTTTGAACAAACATATTTGTCTGCTATCGTATATTTTAATTATTGTTTTATGTTATCGCTTGGTTTTTAGCGTTTTCACAATCTGACCCATCATCGTCATCTAGTACCAATCACAACTCGCGCACATGCGAGTGACTCGTGCGAGTAAAGTTTCCGTTCGAGTATTCGTTTGTCACGACGATGATGAAACATAATAGTCGCAAATAAAACAGAAAGTGTATGCATAAGCCCCCGCGCAGCCGAAACATCGTCCGGGATTTATACATTTCTCGTTTCTATATCGTCTCGACATCGTGGCACGACAATTTATTATTATAACGTTTACTGTATAGAACTCTCTGTAATTCCATTCAAAGCGCCAACCGCATCAGTCAATTGGTATAGACAAGAAACCGAATCGTCGGAATACACCGCAATATGTTATTATTAAGACAATACGATACACGTCTCCGCTGCTTGTCGTTTGGTTTTTCTAATAATATTATAGAGCTGTTCGACGTTAATCGTATTCGCGTGTGTCTATTATAATAGTTGTAGGCCAAGTACGTGAGCCGTCCAATAAACTCGGAGGATACGAACAATGAGAAAAGAAAAAAAAAGTGCAGAAAACAAAAGTGACGCGTAGCCACGTGGTAAAGAACGAAAACGAGTAATATTGTAATATACTGAAGCATATGATATAAGAAATATTATGAAACCGACAACTGCAGCTAGACAGAAGTATAGAACTCCCCACCCCCCCCTCTCCTTCGAATTGCCATTCAATTTATTTCGAAAATATTTTGACAAGCATGTGTGTGTGTGTGTATGTAATAAAATGTTGCAGGGCGAGGAGAGGGGAAATTTCGTCAGCCCCCGCAAATATTATAATTTACAATTAGTTTTTTTTTCGCGAGTCGCAGTCCGCTTTACGAGGAAACCGACCGAAAATATCGCGATAATATTATTTAGTGTATAATACGAACGGATGGGAAAGGACCGCGACGAAACATAAATTGTTACGGTGGTTGTGGCTGAGCGTCGTGAAACTGTAAAAAAAAAAAAAAAATCCTTTCCGAATAGTAATAATAATAATAATAATAATAATAAAAAAAAAACCGTCTACAAGAGTTTGCAGCAACTGCAGCACGATATAATACGACAAAATGCGAATAACAGTCGTCGTCTCCGAGGCAAAACACGACTCGTGCGGTCTCTCCCGTCGTACATCATAAACGTCAAACCGGTAGAACGAAATAAAATTTAAAAACACAAAAAAAAAACGAAACGAAATGTGAGTATATACACACGCGCACAGCATCCGCCGTGGCTCGGTAGTCGGCTCCGGATTCGTATATAATAATATTATCATTATTATACAGAGATTTACCGGTGAGATACGCGTGCTCAGGAGGGACCGGGCTCGAAAACGCCGCACGCCTACCTAAAAGTCCGACCACGTCCGCTGCACCGTCGGGGTTTTAATCGACGGCGAAGCGACGACGGAGAAACGTGTGATGAGAAACGATATAAATTACCTGCACGCCACGGCGGCGTTTTGTTTGTAAAATACAGGGTGGTTCAAAAGTCTACGCGTCCGATAGAGAAGAAAAATCCTTTCTTAAAAACGAACGATAATGCGCCAGAGTGCGCGGTGAATTTCAAAACAATAACGGAAAGTTTAAATGTTAATTTATAATAGTTCCCTAAAAAAAAAACAACCTCTATAACTCAAACAGTTGAAAAAAAAAACCGAAAAGAATGTTAATTAAAATTACTCGGAGATTTTGTTTAATAAATCATTTTTACTTGACTCGGTTGTATCTGTTGAAATTAAAGTTACTTACGAATAAATGTTTGCATAGAAACTTAGAAACTGTGTTTCTAAGTTTTTTGTATACATATTTCGCTAAAAATATTATGTATTTTTACGGAATATCGTAATGGTATAACAAGAAGAACATACATAGGATACCCACGCATGTCTTGTATAGGTAGAAAGTCTATAGAAATATAAAATATATTAAAGTACAAAATACGTTTACGAGTGCATAGTTAAGGGTAATTTTAAAGTTTTAACTTCAGTAAATATTATTGAGTGTAATTTAGTTATTCAATAGCATTCATATTGTAAAATTTTAACGAAGTGCCTAAATATAATTATTATTTTTCTAAGTAACTTAACTTAAACTAGTTCAAACGAATTGGTTAACTTGTCCAAGCTCTGTCAAATTATTCCCAAACGTTGCTGATCGTGTTTTTATCATCTTGTGTACCACTTTATGTTCAAAAATTCTGGTCTGGATAGTAGAAATCCTAACAAATCACAATGTGATAGACGAATGTGGTACACTCTAAGTGTTAAAATTGTCATTTTCCGAAATATTCGGCTCAATATGCCCAATTAAAATCCCTCAAAGACTCCTTTGCGAATGTTAACCAGAAATATCGCCGGTGTACCACGAGGAAAATATCGATACATTTAGACCGTAATAGAATTTCGACGGCAATTGCTTACTTTTTGATCGTCACCGTAATTCGCAGTGTCTGCTAAGACACCGAGACGGTACGGTTATTACATGAATTAAATCTTTTTCGCAGCCTCGACTCGAGACGAATGTGACACGAGGTTTTTTTTTTTTTTTAAATTTTCTCCGGGAAAAATACGTGTGTATTCATTTGTTCAAAATAAATACGAAAGATTGAGATCAAAGCCGCGAAGACTTTTGAACCACTCGGTAATAATAATATTATGTTATTATGCGAGTGTGTTTCGTCATACACGGGAAATCTTTACGCCGATCGTCATTAAAAAAATTTTTACGGCCTATGATTATGGAATAAAATATAACATTATCAATCCAAATCGAATTCGACGAGTTCGATTTACCAATACGCGATTTTATAACGAGATTACCGCGCGACGTGCGTGCGGGATGTGAATAATAATAATAATATGTTGACGCGGTCCGCTCGAGTCGATTTTATCGATAAAACGCGCGTAATAATATTAAACCGGTGATATTTTTTAACATTAAGCGTTTTATTATTACATACGCCGAACGCGGCGATTATTGGATAATTAAAATATCTCCCGCGGGAACATCCACGACGAAATGTCTCTGAAATGTCTTCTGTAAAAATAAAAAAAAAAAAATTCTCTAGGATTTATATTTATATTATTGTTATTATTGCGTTTCAGTACATTTTTACTGAATACATAATATTATGTCAATATTTGTGCGCGCAAATAATTATATTTTTAATAAAATGATTTCGTACACCGCGGACGCCTAATTAAATGTTAAAATATTATATATACACTAATGTTTAGATTATAACTTTCTTTGAGATTGCGTATTATTCCAAGATATTTTGTATTTTGACCGGGAAACGTTATTAACGAGTTGTAAAGTCGAAATATAATTTAATTTTAACTTTTGATTTCGGTACGTGTTTTTTTTTTTTTTTGATTTTTAAACATTTACTCAATGAGTGGCGGGATAATTTTGTTGAACTTTCGAATCGGCCGTCCCGATTTTCGAAGTGAACTGCATACGAATACCAACAGCAAATTAATCGCGTATACAGCGTACAAACTAAAAAATAGTCTTGCATACCGTATGCCTTGCAAACCATCCCGCCTACGACCGCAGTGGCCACGGCTACCCGTGTCGTGAAATATAATATTAAACTAATTTTTTTTGTTTTTTTCTATCGATTAATACCTAACCGAGTCAATAACGAGTGATTGCGTTCGCTCGCCTAGCCTCGCGAACACTCGTATAAGTACATAACGGGTCCGCGGCGTTATTATTCGTCCCGATCTCGCGGCCGGTCGTAAATTTATCGCCCGCAAATTGTGACGTCCTTCGGCGTCTCTACTATTATTATCATCATCAGCATCATCGTTGTACAGTCTCTCTCCTGTAAATATTATTGCGCGTTCGAACGATTCCCGTGCCGTTCGCGCGGGTATTGCGCGGCGCGCCGCGGGTCGTATAAAATTATATTGCGTTATTAACCCGCGTATACGCATCGCGAGATACGAGAATTTATTATTCCGAACCGGCGGTTGTTTCGGTTTATAACGCAGGAGACACCGCGGCGAGGACTTCTCGTGAAATTTATCGGGCGCCACATATGTTAAACGGCGTGCCGCAAATATAAATTTTCCCCTTTTTTCGACTACTTTTTTTTTTTTTTACTGCCAACACCGCGCCACGATGGTCTATAAATCGACTACGACGACGACGGTTCAATTGACTTTGACTATTATTTTATTATTACGTTCTGGGAAACGGACGCTCGTGGTTTTCGTGCGGTCCGCGTCCCGAATTCGACGGCGACCGCGAGGAAATAATAATAATTTAACGACGTCGTTTATTATAACACACAAATTTACACGTATAATGTATATCATCGACGCGATTCCACTGCGATAATATACATATAGGTACCGCCAAACAGCAATTTCGATAAATTTATGTGCACGAAACGACACGGTTTTCTCGTGATTTTTGTGTTTTCGTACGGCCAGTGATGTTCAGACGCGACGTTATACCAAACTCTGGTGTACCGAACTCTGCGTTTATATTATTGTTGTGCACTGGCCGTAGTGATGGGAAAAACACGGTCTGGCCCAAGTTCGAAGTTCCGGAATAATTGATATTGTAAATCCGAATTTCAGATTTTTTTTGTTATTATTTACAATGAAATCATTATCATAACTAAAATTGTATTTCGCGTGTTCTTAAGGCTTTTTTTTAGAGACCATTTAAGCCTCCGTCTCACTTTTCCCGGTCCACCTCGCACGGCGATCTTCATTCTTTCCTTATTCCGCCCGATCATTTTGGCCGTTTAGTATTTGCCGGTCTCCGTTTCGCGTTATTTATCCAACCCGCCTAAGTTTAGTGCTTAAAATCAAGTGCTTACATTTTATAAATCAAATATTATTTTTACAAAATCTAATCGCAATAAAAATGTGTTTGGTTTAAATATAAAAATAGAAAAACCAAAAAACAGATTATCAGATGTTTCAGTTTTTGTATTCAGGAACCCGAATATTGTAAAATTTGAAATCGAAATTGTTGTGTTTCCGGAGAATCCGGATTTATGTCACATTTACTTTAGACACCATCGTGCGTATATACGAGTGAAAAGTCCTACTAAACATTATTTGTATAGGTACCGAAATAATAAATAACAATTACCTACTAAAATCAAAAGAAAATTGACTAAAAGATAACCATTTTGAGTCTAGATAACGTGTTGGGCATTTTTATTTTTTCAAATCAACCCGCGAGATTATCGCAAATGTTCCCGACCAGCATCGAAAATATGTAAACACTCGCGTTCCGCTTGTGTACACTTTCACTTTTTTTTTGTTAAGTGCTCGTGAAGATCGCTAGTCTTTGTTGTAAAACCCTTGAACAGACATCATGTATGATGTTTAAGTACGGTTTTTCGAATATCCCAAATACAAAGGCGTCGGGTACAATAATAATAAATTAAGCGCCATTATTATAGATACGTATATGTTTACCGTGGTATAGGTACGTTTTAACGCGGTTTTGTGTGTTTAAGAATAGTTTGGTGATTTTTTTTTTTTATTGCTTTCCGAACATGACTGCAGCAGTGTGTACTTTACACTACACACACACACACACACACACACTGCACAGTGTAGATAATAATATATCGTTGCAATAATAATAATAGAATATTACTTTGTCGAAAAACGTCGGACGACGAAAATAATATACTATGTATTGTACTATAATCTAATAGATTTAATCTTTTCCCTTCTCATTTTTATTTATTTGTTTTTTTTTTTTTTTTTTTTTTTTTTTTTTTTTTTTTTTTTTTTTTTTTGCAGAGCAACCATTCGAAATAAAATTGATATATTGCGCATATTTAATATGGAAACCTATAATATGTATACCGGAACACGCGTATTAAGATAAAATATATTATATGTGATTTAGTTTCGTGCGGCATACGAACGACATTAGATTACCTATCACAAATATTATAATATTATATAAATTCAACGGAGTACAATAGATTATAGTATGGCATTATAACCCACGGTTAAACTCGAGTTTCAAAAAAAAAAAAATAATGTAAACTGAATATTGCTCTCCTAGTAAAGGAAAAAAAAACTGCCGCCGCCGTAGTAAACGGATAGTTTTATGATTTATACGATCCTGCACACACACACGCCATCGTATTATGTTATTAATAATATCGTAGGAAAATAACAATTGATAGCGAGACACGTTAATAAAACATATTGTACGAGCATTACAATATGGAATTGCGTAATTCGTTGTTTCTCGTGGTTTTTTTTTTACCCCGTAGCCGTTTTTGGAAAAATACTACTCGAGTAAAAGAAAGGCGGCGAAAAAAACAATTAAATTTATCCGTAATAATATTACCGATCGTAAGCACGCAAATGAGAGAACAGGGTGTATAGCTGCTCCCTAAGTAAACTGAATTTATTTACATACATTTTAAATATTAAGCAATTTAGGTAACTTGTTTTAACTTAGACATATCTATTTGTTAAGAACTCCAAATTAATTATATTGATAAATGATGTACCTAAGCCGTACATAATATCTATTCAGCAATTATGCGATAGTGCATTATCAATAACAAGGAAGTTATTGAATTATTCTAATTTCCTTATATATAAAAACATGACACTCACAAAAACTCTAAAATCATAGTACTCTACAGTGATATGAACCAGTAATTATCTTGGAGGATTTTAAGTGAATTTGAATTTTTTTTTTTTTTTTAATCGTTGTAGAATCGTTTAAACTTTATTTTAAAAACTTTTTAAATTTTTTATCCTTCTTCAATATACCTTAAATAAGTAAATATTTTTGATTTTCAATTAGGACCCTCCCTTTTTGAACGCAGGGTCAAATAGAGAATAATTTTTTAGAAATTTTGGTATCCATAACACTTATATCAAATTTACCGTTTTATGATTTATAACCATTTAAAGTTTAGACCGGTAGAGTAGGGAAGAGTTATCATTTGATCATTCAAAAATAGATATGCAACATATTACCCTTCCCTACTCCTCCAGTCTAAACTTTAAACTGTTATAACTCATAAACTGTACATTTTATATTAGTGTTATGCATAATACAATTTTAAGAAAAATATTCTCTATTCAAATCTGTGTTCAAAAAAAGAGGTTCCTAGGGTGGTTTTTGAAAAACATAAATATATATTTATTTCAGGTATACTGAATAGGGATTAAAAATTAAAAATTACTTTAAAATAAACCTTAGCCGATTCCAGAATGATTAAAAAAAAATCAAATTCACTTAAAATCCTCCAAAAAAATTGCTAGTTCATAATAAAAACAATCACCCAGTATATGATATTTAGAATTCCCGACAATCGACTTTCGAGACGTGGAAAACTCGTTGGATAGAGTGAAAGGTACGAAATGTGACATTGATGAAGACCCTTTGTCTTTCAAAAGTTTCCGGCTCCAACTTTCCGTGGACCGTGCAGTTGACTTTTAATAGAACCAGAACGGACCTGAACAGAAACAATAGCTTTCTGCACAAATGGGAAACGTAAGATTATTCCTTTTGCTCAAGTGGAACCGAACAAAAAATTCGGCATATCATTGAAACGTGCCCAAACATTAAGTTCGGAAGCATTTCGAGGTTGTGTATAGTGCCGCGACTGATGAAATGATGTGGACAATGAAACTGTTGATGCGGCTCTAGATTTTATCGAATTTTACTTTAAGTTACTTAACAACCTTACAACTCATTTTATAACTATGTATTTATTTATATTAATTATCAATTAACATAATTCGCTACAGTGTCTGAATTTTTAAAAAATGTTCTTTACGTACGCAAATTCGTTGAAATAAAAATCAATTACCAATGTTATATGAAATACTACCACATATCAAATACTCGAAATGTTCGCGTGATGATAAAAATTAAAAATATAATCACCATGTATATGCGCACATAAAAAACAAAAATAACGCGAACGAGACCGAAATACAGTATTAAGAGGCCGTCGTATCCGCATTTACGATCTCGGTCCACTAACGGGCAGCACAGCAAAAATATGCTTATGCAGACTGAGTAAAACTCACTTGATTTTGGTTTGAAAAGCATCTGTTACAAAAATTAATTTAAACGACATTCAGAAAAGCACCACGCTGCGCATTTTTACAATTTCGAATGTAACGCTCAGTAAATCGTTAGGAAATACGACAATTTCAATATTTTAAAACGGCTATAATTTTTCAAAAAAAATGAATTTAAAATTTAAAAAAAACGCAGCGTGGCGCCCTTCTGAATACCATGTGCTTTGAGTTTCATAATATTTGCTCTAAAACTAAAATCAAGCGATTTTTAGTTATATTTTTGCTATGTGACTGTAACAGTACGTGCGTGTACCACTTAACGCGATCGTCAACGACCCTTTGCGAAATATCAGTTGTTACATTTGCAATGTTTCCGGTCGACAAAATTATCGTTATACATCACTCGTAGATCGGAAAATCGCAATCGAGACGTTCCGGAAGAACTATGACGGCTGCTATAGGCGTATATTTTTATAGTAATAATAATATTATTATGTAAATTATTCGAATCGGTCGCGTTTTTATTACTCTATTCTCGTATAATATAATATTTCGGCCGAAACGCGCCGAGAATATTTCATGTAGACTGTCAAATACTTAATAAATTATGGCGCGCTATTAAAAAATAAAAAAAAAAATAGTGTGCGTTATAAAACTATTATCGCAACGTTTATATTCTAAAAAACGTTAAAATAATAATATAGTTTCCAGTTTTACCACTCGTATATAATATACTTAAACATATTATTTTCGACTGTCGGCCTCCGTCGTCGTCATCGTCGTTCCTCGACGGGTCTCGTGTATTTTCCGATTTTGCCATATTATTATTATTGTATAATATACCGGAGATGACATAATACCCGCAGCACCGTCTGTGGAAAATTTACTGTCGTGAAAATTATAACACCGGCCACGTAATACCAGTTCGATAAAAACGTAAGTATTTGGTTTTTTTATTTTCAGGTTAAAACCGCGAAAATATGAAAACGTATATATATATATATATATATATATATGTATATATATATATATATCTGATAACGAAAGAACATATGCATTTGGCAGCTATTAAAAATTTAGTTTCCAATTCTGAGTGCGTAGGTACATACGTCAATACTGCCAAAATTTAGATTATCGCGATATTTATTTATATATATTTATTTTATTTTTTTTTTTTGCTTATATCACTTACAAGTTTTATAATACTGCAGTAAACGATGTTATATTTATACGTGTACCGAAAAAACTGATTGAAAAAATTGTACGCTAAGTATAGTGAATTTTTATTTGATGGCACTCATGACTAGTATTCCTAAACTTAAAAACAATTGGTGCTTTTTTCTAGAGGTGAGTATCGGCATAAACCGATATCGTATATCTGTTGATATTGAGTATATCTGAATATCAGATATCGGTTTTTCTTCAAAACCAATATTTTCGGAACAGTTTTTTCACATTAATATTGTAAATCAAAGAATGATTGTAAATAATATATAGTTTAAAAAAATGAATACGAACATTGTTCGTAAAAATCGGGTATCGGTTTTTTCATATATCTATTAATCTCAATATCGGATCGATTATCGATAGCAAATATTTGAATATCGGATATCGGCTCATCACTACTTTATTGCTTCAGTCGGCAGAAAAAATGAAGACGCACGCTAGTTTAGAAACCATATATTCGATAACACAAAAAAATGAATAGCCCTATAACCGCGAAGGAGACTTTTCCTAGACACTAATTGCATACAAAATAATTCATTTCACAATTGAAAATATAAAATGACAAAAATATCACGCTACATAGTCTAACCAACGCTCATTACACTCGGAATGTAAACATTTAGAATTTTGAATATAATTATTGAATTTTAGGTTGATCTCTGACATATAAATTTGGAAAAACCCGGTTTCAGTTCCAAAAACCTACAAAGATCGGCCTGATTTTAAATTAGGACAACAATAATAATAATTAACAAATTACCGTCGACTGACGTTTCCCACGAAAGCGATCCTGCGGGAAACTCTTTAAAGTTTCCTGTGCCCAAATAAAAATACAGTAAAGTCCATTGCACACGCATTGGAGCAAGATCCTTACTTACTGTGTTTCCACTAACAAACAAATAATAAATTATTGAATAAGTTGATTTTGTAACAATATATTATATTTTATAAGGGAAATACGAGTGGACATATTGGTGGAGCGGTGACTAAGTAAAATTCAAAAGTTGAGAAGAAGTTTTGGTGTTCATGAAGTTTTTTTAATGAAAGGGTAGTGGATACGCAATGGATATTCACTAAAGAATGTCCTGCGTTTACTTAATTTGAACACTGAAAACAATATGTTACTTCTTCACACGGAGCAACGGCTAAAACGGTTTCAATAAAGGGTGAAATTTCTCGTGTAATATAGCTGATAACAAATTTAAAAAAAGGTCATACAGAAAAAATAATTGTTCTACCCAAACGGAGTGTAGGTACCTTACCAAATATATCTATACGCAGAGATCTGAAGTGATAAATATTACGCTATGTCATCATACTGTTTTATATTCGTTTTATGGTAATTCGTACATTAACCACAATAATATCATTATAATAATGCCATACAAAAAAAATATTAGTATGAATCTTAATAAAGTGTAACGAAAACAGTAAAATATTTTTATTTTTTGTTACGGCGGCTGCGGCCTGACAAAATGTAAATACGTGTAGTTATAGGTTAAGCAGACATCGGGTCCATTATAGTAAATCAGTTGTGTATACGTATGAAACAAATTATATAATTTATTGAATTTACCGTTTTTTTTTTCTGAATCGTTACCTATTCATGTTATTGTGTACGTATAAATATGCATAATGTTACAAAATATTTGATTATTTAGTTATGATTCTTTTTTTCGGGCATTATTGAAATAACCTCCTATACTAAAATACGAATATACCTACCTTTTATGTATACATATATATATATATACATAAATTATTTTAAACAACGGCATAATTAAATTATTATTATCTAAAATATATATTTTTAAAACAAAACGCATGTACATGAATTCTTTTTCGTAGAAAATGACAAAATTATCTTATCAAAACGAAAAACATGACTTTTAAACCGTTTAACAGGCACAAAATGTTCGTTATAATAATATATATTTATAGAAAGAGTCATTTGAATACTTTCCACGAGATTTGAATTAAATTCCTCGATATCGAGTCTAAAAAAAACTACTAAAAGCCATATTATGATATTATTGTGGTTTAAATTTGTTGTGGTATACTTTTTTTTTTTTTTTTTTTTTATAATAAAATGCGTATTTTTTTTATCGTAAAACGGTTGTTCAGTTAATACAAATGCTCCAAATATTGTAAAAAAATTTTTACGCCAAATATATTAGTGAATATGTTTTTTTATTCATGTTTTTATAGCACAACAAAGAATCTTTTTTATAAAAAAAAAAAATCCATTTATTTGATTAAGTTAACATTATTGATTTTTTTTGTAGTTTTCCCAATAATGAGGAAAAATTGAGAAAAAATGTAGGAAACATGAACAAATTTACGACAGTAACGATTTTATTATTTTCTGTTTTATTTTTTGTACTAATTCATTTTTAAGTTTAGGTAGGGTAGAGTAGTATTTAACCAAAACAAATTATCTTGTACACCTATGCTTTTAAGGTTCAAATTTTATCTGTTGTTACCAAACTGATAAACTTTTCCGACGATATCGGACATCGGAAATCGTATAGAAACGGCGTCACGATATAATATAAGTGTTCTATTAATACTAACTCTGTTCGTCGATAATTTATCGCGGACGTTGTTTTAACCGCAGCATACCCTGTCGCCGTTCCTTTATAACAATAATTTAATATTATGTCGACATAAAAAATTACTTTTAACTCCCTGAAAATATAATATATTATCACTGGGGGATGAAAACGATGATAAAGTACATATAAAGTATACAAAACACGAAACGCCGACCACCGCGGCGGCGGCGGAGTAGTCGTTCCTTTTTATTGTTGCGGTAATAAATTGGTGTGAAAGACTCTGTTTGTTTACCACGAAAATATAAATAAATAAATAATAATAAAAAAATAACCCTCCGGACAATATGCATATTATACTTACATTTTGGTGGCTTTTTTTTTTGGTCTTGTATATTATAATTTTTTCCATCGTTCCTGTAGTCAGGAGAAAAGAGAAGAACCAAAAAAAAAACCGTAAACAACACTCTGTTGGACATATCGAACGCACATGCACATATATATACGATACCGGTTAATTTGGTCGGCACACCCCATAAATGTCAAAGTAGTAAAAATTATAGTTGGCCGTACGCTTTTATACTCAATCGGTATTTGTAGGTGGCAATAAATACTGCGCGTACACTCCGAATATACTCGATGTCTCTCAATTAGGCGCTACACACACGCGTCCGAGAGCACACGATTTGTGGAATAAGGGTTTGGAGAGGTAGAGGGAGGGGGAGCTGAGGGCGGTATATTCCAATGAGAGGATAAAAAAAAACGGGCTGACAGAATTTTCGAACGTTTTAATTTAGGCCTACCATACGATGATATCCTCATCGTGCACACGATGCCTTTGATCGGATCCGCCCGCCCACCCTGAGCACTGCGATCGACTATCTTGGGAACGGTATTGACGTACGTACATGTTATTATAACAAGAAATATAAAAGAAAAAATCCACAGCATAAATATGTCCGATTTGAATCCAAATGGTCGTTAAAAAAATCGTCTCCGAAATAATATAATTAACGTTTTCCAAAATCGTATAGATACACGCTGTTTTTTTGAAGAGAGAACATACATTTTTTACGAGAGAATTAGAAGATATTGAGTACCTTTTTTTAGTAAAAAAATTTTTATATTATTGTTACAATTTTGAAACTACGATTTCTAATTTACTGATTTTTAAATTGTGTTATCAATGATACAGAACCCGATATTTCGAATCGAAAACGTTATCGCTTAATAATTTTCAGGTGAAACCTGATGTCCTATAACCTGTTCTGTTATCTATACCCGATATTATAACTATTGTCCTAATAGGTAGACGATTTTTACGGGAATACCAACTGAACTTGCGTCATAATAATAGTATTACACGTGCTTCACTTAAATTTGAATTGTTTTTTATGTATAGGTATGTATGCACACGTAAAAGTACTAAAACGTTACGTGCCGA
Source organism: Cinara cedri (assembly GCA_902439185.1). Lineage (NCBI taxonomy): Eukaryota > Metazoa > Arthropoda > Insecta > Hemiptera > Aphididae > Cinara > Cinara cedri. The sequence goes on from CABPRJ010000480.1 coordinate 2,098,601, forward strand.
AATTAAATAATAATAATTCAACATTGCAGTATAGTTGTACAGGTACATTAATTTCAACACACACTAATACTTTGTTTTGTTTTTTTTTTTTATATCATTATGATAATTTTATATCATATAGAAAAAATACACAGGAGTGTAATATTTAAAAAATTCTACTAACGCCACCAGTTACGGCGATTATTATGAATAAAATAACTAACCTACTTCCTCCTCTTCATACTCTTTAGCTTGTTCAAACGGTGTCAGCGATATATTCGTATGGGTACTCACCCACCACTGCATGCCCCTATATCCATCATCATTTATCTACTCCACATGCCTCATCCAAATTATCACCTTTATAATAATAATCTCTTGATTTTGGTCGCTTACAATTCGGTCTACAAGTTTTACACACCTAATCCATAGGAAAATATACGTTCAAGACTGCGTGAATCAGCGTGTATTTTTATAATAAAAATCAGGAAATTGTTCTAAATTATGAAAATCAAACACCAAAATCGCAGAATGCTTATAGACAATAATCTATTTTGAACTCGAGATTAGTAGTATGACAAAAGTATAACAACGTATACTATATGGCTCAGCGTTCAAAATAATAATTATAATATAATTAGTCTTGTTCTCAACAGGTAGGTGCCGCATTAATGTACTTTGGAAATACACTTGTGTAATTCAATTGGCATCGTTTATTAAATACTGCAGTGGCTAGAATTTAAAACCAATTATAGTTCGTAATCTACTCTCAAAATCTTCTTTCATATATAGGTAGTAGTAAACGCAATACTGCACATTGTTATATTGTTCCCGACGCACTTATTTGATAATATCTTATCCCGCATGATTTTGTTTCTCCAAATCGATTTATAAAATCACACGACGCGATATTATACTAATATTTAAACATGTTAACGGTGATGTTAACAATGTTAAAGGCACAGTTCTTCCGCTGTGAATACAAAGAGAGCGAAAATCTATGAAAAAATGAGAACGTGTATTCTCTCTGACCTATATACACGATGTCGTTTGGCATAACAAATCGAGGGTTCCGACATGTCAGTCTCTAGAACGACGTAGAGACCCAAGATCCCGGACGAAACAATATTGTAATATTTGAATTTATGTATAATTTTTATGATTTTTTTTTATTATTATTTATCATGCGTTTCGGGGGAAGAACAGACTGTTCTCATTGTCGTTTTAACGGTGTTTAAAATTATCGTACCCATCGCCGTATCATTTAATAAAATATTCAAACAAATGTATACCTAGCTACCATAGAAAAGAAAAAAATAATTACGAAAATCTGTATACCCACAGGCTTTGTGTTTGAATATAATAATGTCGACTGTGCGGGAGACATTCGCGCACCAAAGAAACAGTGCCGACAAAAAGTAATTGCAAAAAATAGTACCCATACGCGCAAAGTCACTGTAACTGTTTTTTTTTTTTTTTGTACGGGATTCACGTAAAATAATAATAATAAAAAAGGCGTTATATTACTACGGAAATAATGAATTTGAACTGCGCGTAATATAGTTGTAACCGTACTAATTGGACAGTCGGAGACGTTAAATATTTCCACACGGCCACGACGACGGCGATAGCCGAATATTTTTTTTTTTTTTTTTTATAGTTCTTGTGTATATTATAAAAAACTATAAAGACGTGAGAAATTGACATCGTACGCTCGGCGGAACATAACCATATAATATATTCGTATATTTTACTACCGACGTGCGATCAAGATTAAAACGATATAAGGCGAATAATTACGTGATCATGAGATCAACTAGCTCGTTATTATCATGATTATTATTTTTTTTTTTATCTATTCATCTATTTGTTGTTGTTGTTTTTTTTTTTCACGGCAAATTGATTTTTTATTCTTTCTAACGCCGCCGTGTAGGCGCAACGCCTATAGTATGCCTACTATGTGCAGTGTCAAATTTCTAGACGGCTCGCGTTTCCCCTCTCGTTATAAATCTACGATTATAGACACTTCGTCATAACGTTATTACACGCACGTTTTATTATAATGTGGAGTTTTTTAGACACCCGCAGCACACTTGCGTCTATATTATAGCAAAAAGTGTTAACGTCCTATCCTTTCCCTCCTCCCCTCCCACGTAATTTAGACGAAACTAGTTTTTTAACGTATTTTTTCTTTTTTTTTTTTCTTCCGAAACTATCGTAATAAATTATTTCGAATTAAAACATTTTTTTTTTCTATATCTTTCCTTTAACAAATTATTACACCGAAAAAACCGAACGCCGGGCCACGGTAAAACGGGATCGGTATACATATTATTTTGACAATATAAACATAAAACAGCGGTGTACTTAAAAATCAATAGGCATATCAAACCTACTGCGGATTACGATCTCTGATCGTATTATATAGGTGTTGGTATTTTTGTTTCTAATTAAAACGCACACAGCCGTATAATACGTATACACGATCACATAATAAATAAAAACGGTGGCGGACACATATGTATGCTCACACACATACACACGTCTGTAGTAGAAAAATAAAAATCACGTGGATTATTGTCTGCCGGCCGCAGTGCGTAAGGGAGAAATAAAACAATATTATGGTAAATGCGATAGCGGTTTTTTTTTTTTTTTTTTTTTTAATAAAAACCGAATTCATTTATTCATCATTTATCTGAGCATTCGTTTTGCGTATGACCTATCGGGGCTACCATGATTTTGACATGAAAGAGAAGTATCACCGCGGACTACTTTGGTAGGCAGATATCTGACAAATGGAAATCTCATACACTCCACTCCAATGGCCATAACTAAGAATGATTTTCGAGAGGTAGGAGGGGGTTATGAATTTCAAACAAATTTCTGAACAGATTTTCGAGACAATAAATTTTCTAAATAGATGAATGTATAATAATTATTCATCTATTTAGTTATTTGATGTATAACACGTATTCAAAATCACAAGGAAATATTTATAATTGAAATACAAACTAATCAACGGACTATTTAGTAAAACGTGTAAAACAAATATTATTTTTCAGGAAGGATATTTATAACTTATAACCACCCCTAGTGTCGCTACTGCTGAACAATATTTCTTCATATAATACATTTTTGGTAAGCAATAATTTCCCCTTCCTCCTCGATAGCACACTTAAATTAACGCAAATATTTGTGTATATAATGTACAAACAGCGACGAAATGTGTCTATTCAGCGAAAATATAAGTAATACATTATATTTTTTAATCGTATCGCAAATCTTATATCGTATACGATTTTCTGCCAATAAACGTAAAAAAAAAAAAACAGATGATAAAAATAAAAAAAATTGAAAAGATGCACAATATTTGCGACGCGGTTTTAATACTTATAATATTTTATGTATAGGTACTCTGGCGTAGGAATAAAATTATACCACCCGAGCGTAAATTTACGTGTGCGTAAGTATAATTTTTTTCGTATACAGGAAGGACATTTTCACGGATTCTGTCCGACGAAACCAAGACGACAAAAATTAGGTATATAAATATGCGATTCGTTTCGCCGAGTTCAACGTCCGTTCATATACTAATTATAACAATGATCGGACTGCGGCGGCTGAGGCGGCGGCCCGCGTTGATTGTGTTGTGACCCGATTTGGATTTAGTGTTCCCAATTAGATTACATATCATCACATGACGACGACGACGAGATGTCGTATGTATATTATACGCGCTAGACGAGTTAAAAATAATAAAATTACAAAAAAAAAAAAAAAAACAAACGACAGAAAGGTGAGACGGATAGGATCGGAGGCCGTTTCGTCTAAAAAAACAAATAAATAAACCCGAAAACTTTCGTCGACAATGCAATGTATAGTTATACAATTTTTCTTATGCTCCGCGGTGTTTCGCCTTTAGAATACGTCGTCGTTAGAAAGTAAATTTGAAATTAATGTTTATTTCGAAATAGGCTATATTGCTGTATGATTAATCGGACAATCGATTATAATAATAATCTCCTTAAACCGACGACGGAGATATTTTCGGTTTTTTTTTTTTTTTTCAGCGCATCGCCCAGTACTGTATACAACTATACTATCTACTGACTGAAATACAGCTGATAACATCGCCATTTGTAAAACGAATAATATTATTCTGTATTATGTCGAATGAGTTATTAAATATAATAATATAGTTATTTTTCGCGATTATTACCGACTATTTTGTCGGTAATTATATTGGACACGGTCGACACACCAATTTCGACGGACTGACTTGTTGGCTGTTGTTGCTGTTGCTGCAATCGATGTTAAGAACAAATATTTAATGATAATAATTTACCAATAGTTATGAAACCTCGTCCGCAAAAATATATCGCGGCTACATATGGTCTACGGGACTGGGAGAAAACCGGACTATAGGACCCCGAAGCTAAGTGCGATTGAAACAGTAGTATAGTGCATAGGTAAGTACTCATAAATATTTATCTTTTAGCGGTGTCCTTTGAATATTATTCGTTTTTAAAATATTCGACTTGTATTGGTTAATTTCCGCACGAAAAACCAAATAAATCGTAATTCAAACCGTTTTGAAACGGCCTAAACTAGTTTTCTTAATCGGAACTTCGGTCCGGAAAGTACAAAAATATGCCGTAAGAAGTATTATTATAGTTTATAATCCAACGTCTTCATATGCACGCAAACCAAGTTGATTGGTTAGTATTGGACTGGAAATGAAGCGAAATACTTGACTGAAGAAAAATAAAGATAGGGATTGAGAGATAAGAATGCACGAGGAAGAGGAAGAATAATATGGGAAAGTAGGAATAATACGAGTCTTAAAATCACTAGATTAAGATGGGCTGAACATGCGTATAGATCGGACGGATTACTTGCACACATAATGAAATGGACCGATAACCGGATACTAAACGGCCAAGAGGACGTCCTATGGACGGTTGGACAGGGTAAGAAATCAAAGATCGGATGGGCGTGGTGGACGACCGTAGTACTGACGAAGAGTCAGCCGAAAACAGGGTGAAATGAAGGCACCATTTTGTATCGACAAAATAAACCTAAAAAGTATGATTTCTAAAAATAACCTTTAATTCAATTATTTTCAGTGCGAAAGTGACGATTGTGATTTCACGTTCTCGCGGTAACACAAATAACTATCGACACACTTCCAGCCTAACCTCGTTAATAAAATACCGTTTACTCATAAAGCATGATGTTCGTATTTCAATACTATTATTTAATTTAAACGACAATAATTACAAAATAATTCTATTGTGAAATAGCAACGACGACTAAATTGCATGCCGGTTCACAAATAATTTCGATAGCTTAATAAGCTCTGGGGCATCCGACGCAGCATTTAATCAAAAACGTTCATATTATATACTCGTAGTTTCGATCGGGACCTATACATATATAATCAGGTGATTTTTAAAAGTGTTTATATTTTACTATTTCTCCAAATTTTATCTGTACAAAACCTAAACGTTTAATCTGTCAAAATATAGCCGCATTCTCTACATAATATTATTACACCAGTCGCGTGATGCTGCTGTATAGCTGCTACATCGAGGTGTATATATATAAGAATATTATACTTTTATTTTTACACGGCGCGCAGGTATCTAACCGGAATGCAAATTATACATATATATATTTTTTTTCGGACAAGTCGTATCTTGCGTTTGATTTATAATGATTTTCATCCGAAACGAAGTCCCGTAAGGTAAACCAGATACCTATATATGTATTATATACATACACACGAAATACACGAATTTTGTACACGGCGTATAGGCTAAATCACTGTCACAGAACATTTTTTCGCTACACGGCACATTAAGTAGGTACGCATTATAATACGAACGCGTCGTCCTAGTTAAATAATTATACAAACGTATTCTATGTTTTAGGCCCACACGAAACACATACCTACAAGTATTAGGTGCCCACCAATACATACCCAATATAACGTCGATATATTATCGGATATAAAATCGAAATTTAACACGCGTGTAAACTACGCGCGTCTTGTTCTGTAGTTTAGTTTACGCGCGCGATAAAAAATAAAAGTGAAATTACACGCCGGAGGAGAAAAGAAAAAAAATAGATAAAATCGATCGGGTGATCTAAAACGTGCATAGCGGCGTAAAGATCTATAATGCCTTCGAATAAATCACATACCTATATATCATTATTTTATATTTGACGTTTAAAATGTATAGGTGCCTAATAGAATAACTACAATGGGAACTCGATGATCGAGAAAAACCGTCATTAAATTACGTTATAAAATGTCTGTTTTATCTAAAACACGAAAGAACAAAAATCTCTTGAAAAAAAAAAAATTGGAAAAACAGCGAAAAATTAAAGTTTTACTTTTGAAATAACCGTTAATATTACTATGAACACAAAGTCTCTGGAGATACCTAAAAAATGTTTTGAATTGACTATAATTTTACACTAAAAAAACTAGGGTATACTAAAACTTTTTCAAATTGCCCAAAAACACTATGTAAAATAAATAAATGCTCTAAAAATGGCAAAATAGCGCGGAGATAGTGCAAAACAATACAAAAATTTTACAACTTTATATATTTCACGAATCAATCTGGACAAAAATCTTTCAAATAAAATACAATCGTCCGGACCTCATATTTATAGTGTTTGTACACTGCGCGTAATGGAAGTATTTAACTCGCTGATTACGTATTTTCCGACCAATAAAAGAAAACAATGCATCTAAGTAAAAAAAAAATAAAATAATAATGCAAATGCACCAATAAGTCAACAACTATATAAATAATATTATCATAGGCATAACTGTTTAATGCGAACGGATCGAATATTTCCACACGTTATTATGATAGTAAAGTGAATAATATGATATAATGTGATGAATAACAGCCCAGTAACGATGACTAGGGAACATTTCGTCAACAAGTCGCAGGCCATAGCGTAGTAAAAGCTCGCGCCGCGCGCCGTGATAAAAAAAAAAATAATAATAAAACAAATACACACATGACGATGTTCTATACTACATCACCGCACGCATATTATCGCTATATCATCGTTATTTAATTATATACAAAGCAAAAAAAAATATTTCAATATGTACGCGAGCCGTTCAGTTTTTTTTTTTTTTTTTTTTACACGTGCAGTATAATACTATATTATGTACAGTACACGAAAAAGTATTTCAAAAAAAAAGATATTTAAAAAAAAAAAATGAAATAATTATTATACTTCTTACCGAGCCGTATAGTAAACCGCACGCGTCCATACACAAGTACATGCAAGTCGCGACGCCTTGGATTTTCAATTGTCCGATGTTCACCGATGTTCTTTGCAGGATAGCTAAAAATAAAAATGTATACATGTATTCGCTGATAATAGAATCTTTCCATATTAATAACAAAAAAAAATTATGGATTATAAAGGATGGACGTAACCCAGGTAGATCTTGGAGCCACATTTCCAAAATTTTAATAAAAAATCAGTTATAATATATCAGATTCTGAGCTGAGCAAGGAATATATTGGTTTTACTATGATGTTTTTTTGTGTTTGTAAACAACTTTTCTAAAAATAAATCTTGTTCTAAACAAAACTTTATAGGAACTTTCTTATAGAATTATTGATATAGGTGCATTGAAGTGGTTAGTTTAATTTCCTTTGTAGTTAATAAATGAGAAAAACTGGAAATTATTAGGATAATTTTTTTTGATTTCTATGTTATTATATTGGCAACAAAGGTAACAAATATGGCTAATACAATGCGTTTTTCATTAGAAATGGTACAGATATAAATTAAGTTTCTCTTTTTCAATAACCCTCCTGGAACCTTGGCACACCCATCAATAAAATCAGCCTATTATTATTTAATTTGGTTATCATGGGCAAGTATACATTAACCCTTTTAAAAAAATGAATTACCTGGTGACAAATGATCAACGGCGATAGGGACAGAAGTAAAATCGAGGAGTCATGGAGAGACACGTTTAAGTTTTAGATTTTAAGCGGAACAGAAATATATTAATTTTACAGTAATGATTTTTTTTTTTTTTTTTGAACAATTTTGCTCTGATATTCAAGTGTAGCACATTTTCTGAAAGGAAATTTGAATAGGGTAATAATAACGTAGTCAAAACGGGAAAATGTACGAAATGTATTATTTTCAAATTATAAATAGTACTACGGCATTTCATAACACGCATAACCGAATTCCACGCAGAATCGTTTTTCGTTAGCAAAGATTAACCATTGCGTAAAAATATACATTAAATTCCCCACTATATTCTATTATGCTAACTTCTCACCTACAATAGTGGCTCCACCTATCGTGCGAAGTATGTCCGTATCTTTTTTAATTTTTTTTTTCTGAGGGCCAAAGTCGTGCAGGACAGCTAAAATATAATATAGGTAATTGACGTGCATATACGCACGAATATAGTTGTTTGTAACAGGTAAGTATATAATATTATAAAATATTCGATAACGAAATCGTAATAGAATATCGACACGTTTTGTAAGAAATTAAAAAAAGGAAAAAAAAATTCGGCGATTGCAAACGTATAAAATAACGACGATTGTTGTGTGTGGTCGGAAATTCTAAATTCACAGTGCAGTGCCGGCTGCAGCGGCGGTGATTGTGGTGGTGGAGATAAAGTGGCGCCAAAGAAATAGTAGATATTATTATGTAAAATTTTTCTGCCAATATTAATTTTAATCCGTTTTATTTTATATGCTTAAAGGAGGAATTCGAGTTATTCGAGTGGGTATATTGTACGGGCATGTGCGCACAATGATTCGGTATCCAATTGCGAGTAAATCGATTTGAGTTTTTTTTTTCGTTCCTTTTTTAATCGATCGCTATAGATGATAATCTATATATCTACTATACAATATCACGATATAAACAATAGATAAATTATTAGAGTATATACGCGCATTATTTACTGTTCCGACGAGATCCTACGGCTGATAACGGCCGAAAAATTAATAATACTGCAGTCATCCGTTCGGTAGATATATACGTATAATTATAATATTAATAGGCCTTGATATACGCTCGTAATATAAGCCTACTATATAAAACGAAAAGATGAAAGTATAATTTGAAGAAAAAAAATGTTTCGCCGATCGAACTCAAAGAGTACAGGTTTCGTCTCTGAGCTCGGAAAATATCCCGTGCAATGACGTGCAATAATAAAATTGAAATATTACATATACCTACTGAGCCATGCGGCGTTTTTGTCGTTCCTGGTCTACCGGATTATGAATTTATAACTTTTTTTGTGTTACCTCATAGTGTGACTATATACATTTAACGATTTGTGGAGTATAGTACGATACGTTTCTACCGAAAATAATAAAAATTTAAAACAACATGATGGGTAATAATATCATCTAAATATTATATAAAATAACTAAAATCGGCTAAAAACTTGAAGAGATTCGAAATCGTCTTATGTAATAAAATTGAACGATGAATTCTTGAATTTCTTTCGTTTTTCTATATACATAGTTGTTTTGTTTCCCAGCTTTATAGTTTAAAAATAAAAACACACATATTTAACAATAATTTAGACTACCTCCTATCGTAAACGTTTGGACCAACGATAGGTAAATAATAGTAGCCCTTTTGACAGTTTAACAATCGGATATTAAACAACAAAATCTCGTGCCATAAATATATTATTTTCCTTATATTATTATTATTATACAATTTTACGAAAAAAATCGCGTAGAATACAGTTTTCAGACAAATTGTTCTGGAATATTGCAACTACAACGGCCTGCAGTAACATAGACAAAAATAAAAATCCGTTATATTCAAACGTCGCTCCGAGGATGTTAATGTCCATGAAAATCATGTCAGGTATAATATAGAAATAAAAAATTTAAAAATATAAAATATCTCGTTGGATAGATTACAGAGAGCTTTTAGTAAATACTCACGACGTTCCCACTACCTTATTCTCCCTTAAAAAAGATCCACAAGCAAATAAACCAAACCTTTCCCTTGACTTTTGTCCTTTCCTCAGTTACCTTTTTCGCCTATCAGGGAAAGTAATTTCTATATAAAATAACATAATATAATTTTTTACATAATCTATCAATTCAATAATTGACCATTTATTTTCTAGTGAACACGCTGTAAACAAAATCTTACTCTACTGGATTTTCACTGTACTTAACGGTGTGTCTATAAGCGGGCACAGTAAATCTCCTTAAAAAATGACCCGGTAAGTAGAGTTTTAAAATAGAAAAGTTACGTGACATAATTATGTCGATAATTCACGCCTCATATCTTCAAAAGAAACGATTGGTAATAGTGGAATATTATTAATCTTGGTCTTTTTTCTTTTTTTTGACATCTATAATTCTCCATAACAAATCGAATAATATTATTGTTAATACATTATTGTTACTATATATATTTAAGACTCGTTCAACGAATATATACAAGGGGTGGGGCGGTTGCAATGTAATAGGCATACAAATCAAAGAAATAATAATAATAATATAATTATAACGATTGTCGGTACATAAAAAAAAGGAGGCGCCTGTTCGAAATCGATTAGAATTTAAGTTTTATAAATGCATATCGGTTGAATAATTATATTATTATAATGTACCGTAATGTTCCTGTAACCGGGTAAAACCGGTTCACGTAGGGTAAAACGGACGTATAACTCTCCACCCTATAATGTAGACGTACAGTTTATTATAATATTTCTCATTCGGTTTATCGATAAACGAATTTAAATTATTTAAAGTACAATTATACAATTTTGAAAAAAAAAAAAAAATACTGCACTTACTTACCTATCAATCTAAATTCGAACCAAAATTATTTATTGTACGAGTGTTGTATACGTATACCAAACGATGACCACCACCTCGAATGGTTCTAGAATAACATTCAGGAATTTTATAAGAAATCATCAAGACGCCGGGTTTGTATACTCATATATACAGTTATATGCGTAATATTGGCATTACAATAAATAGAATTCAGAATTTCCTACACTTAAAATCCACAAACAATCGCTTAAAAATGTAAAAAAAAATTCGTAAAATGCACTTAAAAAAATATTTAAAAAGTAAAAAGGTAAAAGGATTTTAAAGTCCTCTTTCCAACGACCCGCAATTATCAAATACAATATTCTAACACTAAAAATACGATTAGGTAACACAAAGTAATTTATTTTTAAATACGTATAAAATTTTACTTTAAAAGATCATCGCGTAGTGTTTGAATATTGTACACTTCTACCATTTTTGCTTTTTCATGGCTTTTTTGTGGATTGTTAGCGCAACAAGTCCCAAACCCTAATAATAATACTATATGAAGGAGATTTTTCGGTCGATAATTGTTACGCAGTCTTTTTACGACCAAATATTATAACATTGGATTTAGAAAACTAGGTGTTATTTTTGAAATTAAATCGTCAGTTGTATAATATAATACGAGTATAATACAGTCTTCGGGAATTTATTATAAATTATGATGAGTCTTTATCCACCCTACGCGTTTCTTTTTCCGGTCAATTCCACCGACCGCCGCAGATTTATCGAACAACGCCGTCGACAAATTATCATTATACTCTGCCGTGCGCGCGCGCGCATGTGTGAGTGTGTGTGTGTGTTTAAACTTTAAAAACGTCCGCATTGTCCATTTTTACGGCCTGTACTCCCATTTAATTTCGAATATTTCCTATTTACGTTCACCAGAAGATATATATCAGCCATTACTACGGCGTTACGTGTAAAAAAAAATAATGTAAATACTATGTGAGTATGGACCTGCGTGCATTTTAAAATTAACACGAATATTATCACGTTTTTCACTCGGTTCTGGTACACACACAGTGTCGTATAATCCGTTGAAATCCGATCAGAAAAAAAAAAAAATATGACTAATGATACCCGTAAAGTAGACATATTATAATACTAACACTCATTCGGGGTTTCGGACCGTAAAAGACTGACGATTATGTCGTTAAACTTAAAATTAATATATGTGTGTGTGTTTTTTTTATTTTTGTTAAGTACCGCACACACATTATGATAACACGCACACGCATAATAAACAGGTGATTTCGACTTGTCCTCGCGCGGACAATAATATTATTTACACGTCTCTTTAACGATATTACCACCTATATAATATAATACTGTTTGTCGGAACGTCTGAAATTCCTCTGATAATTTTTTCGTTTTTTGGGGGAGAAAGTGCCATGTCGTGTACAAAGTGTTTCATTAACAGAAATCGTGTGAATAGGGCGGATGGTTTTTTAGAGTACCCATATATATTCTACGACCCTAATCTTAATGTCCCGTGCGTTTAAAGTACAAATAATAATAATATTGTACGATGAAAATATCGAAAGCGTCAATAAAATATGTCTCTACTTTAGATTACAGAAAAATATATTAATAAAATGCATTATTGGATCGAAAAGAAAACGTGTTTTACAGGGCTTACATTTATTTTTTTTTCTATGTAAAACGTGAATACTGTTTTACATTTAATTATAATAACATCACACTTGTATACTAGTACCTCTTGGGAAACACTGTTTTCTACTCGTCGTTTTTCTACACTACAAGTATAATAACATGCTGCAGATAATACATAATATTGGTCCGATAAAATCGTTAAAATCTTTTTTTTTTTTTTTATAAGTATTATATTTTTCAAATTTTATAACACGCAAACCCGTTACGAAATTTACGAATATATATATTTATTACTATAGTAAATCAATACTTGCCAATTATTATTGTTATATTATTATTCTAATCGGCAACGCGGTGAGATATAATCATACGGATCAAATAGTTCATATTATTACAATTAATTATTCATGTGATTGAACAGTGTGTGTTTAACATTGTATTACGTTAACTGTGTCGGTCGAGGTACGCGAATAATCTACAGTGTAGATTCTACACGGTTAATTAATCTGCATAATACTCGGTTATACGTATGTATAAATTGACGTGGAAATAATAACTACAGCGAAACGAATGTACGCGAAACGCGTCGAAAGTTTCGTTTTCTGACACCGAGTTCTTTTCTTTTTTTTCTTTTTTTTTTTTTGATGTCTAACTCTTATTCGATTTCTATAACAATTTCCCGTATAAAACGGCAACGCGATTAAATTAGGTTAGAATAGTTTAGGTTAGGTCGACACCGATAATTGTGGTCCGAAATATTGGCCATTCATGTATAAGTATATTAGCCGATTAGATGTATAAAAAAATAAATAAATGCAATTTATAAATTATACGACTTATACAAAACTGTGTTATACTAAACTTATTATTGATTTTTAAAGATTTTTGAATTATTCCATAGATAAATTATTACAATTTAATATAAAAATATGAAAAATTCTAAAAATAAATTTTTCGAAATATGTTTGAAATGCGGTCACTCGAATAAAAAATGTATGAAATTAGTACTTATAGTAAACTTTCAAATACGAATAAAAATCTAAAAACGTCACATAATACAAATGCTGAGGCAAGGTCTATAAAATAAAATCAAACGCCCACTGCTACTCGCAGAATGATCGGGACTCGTATTTAAGAACTATTTTTAAAAATGGCCGCAATGGACGAATTTCGTGCGCGGACTGTACAACTATTTTGCGAAATTCGTGTTTTGTTTATCTGAAAAAATGAAAAAACTATAATCATATTTGCTGTGCAACAACGAGATAAATCCGCGATTATCCGTATGGAAGTAACAACGCGTGATTAAACAAAATTCTAAACAATTTTAACCAAAAAACCATGTAAGACGTATTTCACAACATGTTTTAAACGTAATTCCGATGAAAAAACAAGATAACTTGAAATATTTTAGGTTATGTTTATTATATAGCTATTGTCTTGAAGAAAATGATAACAATTAAATTAAATAAAACCCTATCTTTGTTTTATCTACGTCATGATCTAATGGAAGTATAAATATTAATCTTTAAACTAATTTCGTAATGAACACAATATTTTTAAATAGTTTTCTTTTTTCCTAAAAAGTTTTGAAAAAATGGAGACACATCGCATGTGGTTATTACACAAAGCACTCAATTCGTCTACATCGCGAACCCAACTCAAATACTCAACTATCAAAGATAACACGTTATATTATAATCATTTCGGGTTGGATATTCGACTACGGTCGTAATAATAGTATTATGTCACTGGCTATATGCACGACAATGTCTGCGGCGCACGTAATTTTTATACGAGTAGAACGCCCATTTTTCAACGATATTATATAGAAATTTGTCACGCCGTCCGTTCATTCGTGCCCACGCCTACTCGGCGGTTTTTTTTTTTTTTTTAATTTTACGGGTAAACTACAACAAAATCTAACGTACGCGTCGGAGGAAAATAAAAAGCTACATAATCGCTCTAAATTGATACGATAAACCGTCGGATTTTAATACATGGAAACTACAATGAACCTTTATACCTTGGTAATAACTAACCTTCTTCCATGGCATTAAAACTCTTCACGAGTTTTTGTCCGCGCGGACACTGCCTTCGACTTCTCGCGCGATCGTGTACTCTTTTCCTCACAATTTCTCCAGGTCTTGTTTCACTCTATTCGTCCAATATATTTCCATCCATCGTCTTTTGCCAGTTGATCTCCACTCAACCTCTACCGTTTATGTTCGATATTCTCTATTTTTTCTTTTACACGTAGCAGTTTGTTGTCGTACAGTGGATCACAGATAATTTTCATTATTATTTTTTCTCAAACAACATTACCGTTTTTCTCGTTTCGTCGGTCAGTTAGTCCTTTCGACCGTATAATATGTTAGATCCGGTCTAACAATTAACGTAAGATGCACTCTGGTGATTGAGAATACCTTTGATTAGAAACATTTGGGCAAACTATGTCTTTTATGCAAATTTTTCGATACGGAGAGACCTGGAAAATTACAGGTATAGGATAGTATTATCACTTTCAAAAATCGACAAGCAATCGTATATATATAATTATATATAAAGAAAAAAAACCCGACGTCCCGGCGATATCGGGCGGTAATCTACACAATAATATTATAATATTATGTACGATTGCGCCCCGCGATGGGGTTGTCTCGTTTATCATGTTATATATCATACCGTTGTTATTAAAATTACGACCGTGTTACCGTGTTATTTAACGCGATACGGTCGCCCGGTATAATATCTGAAATACTCGTGCTTACCAACCGCGGTCCACGGGTACGTGCGCATTATGGTATTATATACTCGGGAGAGACCAAGAAATCGAGAGTAAAAGTGATTGCGGCGGGCCGGTGTTAATAAATTGCCGATAATTAATTTATATTATATTTTTATTGTGCCCGTAACAACAATGGCCGGCGTTACAATATTACATAATATTGTACGCGTCATATCACTTGGGTTTTTTATAACTATTTTTTATATTTTTTTTTTCTTCCCGTCACGCGAACACGGGACGATTATACCGCGCGGTTACACGGGGTTGAAACGACGACCGGTCGCGCGCGAGCACCCGTCGCCAGTGGGATATCGATTAATTAATGACGTTTAAGGTATACCTATATATTATTATGTAATGTACCAATCGTTTGTTACCACCCGGTTAACCACGACCAACCGCGGTGTGTAATAACAACAACAATAATAATAATAATAATAATAAGAATAATAATAATAACCGATATTTATGACGCGTAACGTTCCGCCGGCCCGATCGACGGACGGACGCCGGACGGTTAGTTACCTATACAATCGGACACACGCGACCACCGATAGCGGACGCCGTTTTGTCGTCGATGGCGGTCGTCTCGGCGCTCCGCGGTAATCAGGTATAATAAAGTAATATATATTGTAATGAAGCTACAGCGACGGCAGAAATTACTAAAAAATAAAAAAATGAAAAAATAATAATAATAGGTAGGCACACAAAAACCACTATACTATATGATGCCACCCGCACGCTTTTCGTCTATAATTTACAATATATTGGGAATATATAGTGTGTTATAATATTAAAATATAAATACGTCTCGTTCTAAGGGTTTTTGAAACGATAATACACGCATCTCCGTGTCGCGACCTAAAAAATGAGACCAGACATAGTGATTTAGATATAATAGTGGAACACATCAGAAAAAAGAGTCGGTAGAACGTACAGGCTGTGTATGGAAAAACCTGCAGGAAGATTTCGTAAAGGGAAAATGTTACGGGAAGATTTGGCAGAGAAAAGACACTCGGAAAGGAGTGTTTAAGGAGAAATGTGTCAGAAATACAGCGGGCTATAGATCTGACAGTGAATCGTAGTTAAGGGTAGGCGAATTTGATTTGACAGTTGAAATTGTTTGTATATCACTTTCATTCGCGCTATTTCAATAACACGGAATTTTGATTTCATTATACCACGATAATCCGACAAGATAAAAACAAAATTCAAGAATCGACAATGCCGGATCTTTTTCCAGGTAGGACCCTCATTTGTTTAAATTTGTTAGTAATATACGTGTTATTATGTGTATTTTAATAATATTACGATTTACGTTGCATTTGCATACACGCATAAAGTATGTTATACGACAAAAAAAAAATATACCTATAGTCAACACGCACGAAACAACTATTGTAAATAAGTACTACATTTTTAAACACGCTTTAAACCTATCGTCATCCGATTGTTTAAATCAGTGTGGTCCAACCCACAAAGTATTTTAATTTTTTTTTTTTAGCCCACAGTAATGAAAATGAAAGTATGTTTATTTATGTTTCTAAATGATTTCTTACTGACGTAATTAAGGATTAGTCATGGGGGATCAATATTTTTTCATAAGAACGTGTATTATACAAAACATGTTTTTTTTAAAAAAAAAAGTAAATATAAAACTTTATTTAGTACTATCACTATACATAGAATATCTGTAGATAATTTATTTTTGAGCGAAAATGTCACAATAATAAATCGTATTTCTTTGGTTTTCTATCTAATATTCATTTAGAATATCCACTGAATTGTGTATTGATAGATACAGACTTTTATGAATTGCCCATGTTGCCAATGAGGAAAAAAACAGATATAATTCTGACCTAATTTCATGGAGAAAACTCCGAAGTTATACTTGAATTTCACCACCTAGCTGGTTTTGGCAGTGTTGTTGCCTTTGGCTATACTATGAACTAATGGTCATTTAAAGCACGACAAAAAATATTCAAAGTAACCGTATAACTTTTGACAAAATAATTACTTTTTGTTTTAAAATTATAGACGTATCAAAGAAAACATGATACTTCTGGTACTGATAAGTGCCACTGTTTTTTTGGAAGGGGAATGTATGGAGTTGTTTAATGTATTAGTACACAACGATAAATTATTCCTAACGAAAAACAATTTTAAACTATTATTAGTTGTATTTTTACCCTTGTTGCCCAGGTAACCCAGAAATCGATAAATATTATACAAACCAATTTCGAGTTCTTACATTTATTAAGAAAATTATGCGGCGAAGGATCCTGTATGTTTTTACTTTTTTTTTTTTTTTGATTGTAACAAGATTTCTGGTACAAAAATTGTTTACAACACAAAAAAAATCACATCATATAAGAATACCAATACATTCCTCGCTTAGCTCATAATCTACAAAAAGCAAGAGATATGCTTCTGAAAATCGATCGTTTAAAAAAACAAATAGATTTTCGAGAAGAATATTGACTTATCATCAAAAAAATAAAAATAAAAAATGTTTACCATTGTGTAAATTATTGGCCCGTGGACTAAACATAAAACGTTGTGCAAACCAGTGTAAACTATATACCACTAATCTTAAAAACAAATACTTTTGTGGTATATTTTTCGTGTAACCTTTTTATTTTTAAATTTTTTATTGGTCTTAAATGGTCACTCGAGGCCATTACCGGCTAATTTCCCGTGGACGGCACTTAATACGAGCGTTATTTATGTTATAGTAATGGGATTTATTACATGATGTCAAATAGTTGTAATAAATCCCATTGATGTCAAATAGTTAATGTATTTACGATTTTAAACGGATAAACGTTTAGGTAACCCAACCTCTAAAAGTATACTTTCCTACATGTTACTATTATAATCGTCGGATTTCGGTGCTACTGATTTACCGGAAACGAAATTTTGTCCACGTCGATAACATCGAAAACACAGGGGAAAAACACATTATTTTCAAGTTGTATTATACGCGTCTTTTTGCGCCGCTTAAACAATGCGCGAGACACGTTAAAAATCGAGACCGTCTTCGATAATTTGAATTTTTCGAGTATACCTACCGGCCCGTGACGAAAACAGCCTGCATAATAATAGTGGTCGGATTTCTGTTTATGGTCGTGGATCTCGATGCGTTCATTGTACCGGTGTAATCCTTGTCGGAAACCGAAAATCAATTATTCATGCTGTCACCCGACGAGAGCGAATAGTTTCCAGGCACTTCACCGTCTCTAGAGTCGTATATATCACAGAAAACGACAACGATGGCGACAATTATATTCCACTGGAAGTTGGTCGTTAACTCTCGATATGTTTTAAACGCTTTAAACTTTCGATAAGATTCGATTACTGGGTAAATATCGATAATCATATGTGAAATTCGTTTCGGTTGTTTTACCCTCTCGATATTTCGAACCGCAGCTGTTATCAAGACATTTTACGGGAGGAAATTAAAACCCACTAACCCACCTGACCATTACACTGCTTCCAATTATAACAACGTGACGCGCTAATCATAATCTCGACTATATATTTTTTGTTTTTTATTGTCGTTTAACAAAAAAAAAAAAAACCCGCACGCCTACGAATTTTTATTACACTATAAGAATAACAATAACGTTATAGTTATTTACGTAAAAGAATTTCGTTAAAAAAAATCTAAAAACAATTTTTATCATTTCTGCAGTAAGTTGTAAATTATATATTATAAGTAGAGTACGAGTATGTACATTATACATTATATAGTATTATACCTTATGCGTGCAATTTTTACGGGACATTAAGTGTTTATAATTTTCTCAATATGCATATATTATGACGTGCGCGTTCACCTCATTTGACCGGAAAAGTATTTTAAATTATATTTATAATAAAGAAAAAAACTATAACCGATAAGTTCGTAAGTATTCACGTAACGCTATACACACAGTCGGATATTTGTACGGGCAATTAATGATATCTGTTCTTAGGTCAGTAAATCAATAAAACACTTGTAAATAAATGTATAATAATATAATATAATGCATGAGTCGTGAAATTCTATTATTTTATAAACAGCGATATTCTTAAAAAAAAAAAGTACGTATTATGTTTTTAAAATTATGCATACTTTGTACACACAAGTAATTAGGCCACGTGCAATTATTTCAAAGCACAATAACGAAATGGTTATTATCAGTGATTTCCAGTCGGAGATTACTTGACTAATAGGTACGTGTTTATTAGAGTCTTGTTCTTGACTGAAAACGGTCATTGCTATAGCCGGAATAGATTTCATCACGTACCTATATAGCGGTTACGCGATTTCTTACTGTACTATAATAATGATTAACGACGATTTAATTAATTAAAAGTCGTCGAGTGTGAGGCATTTATACCCGGTGACGACGAGGATACATATCTGCCGTATACATTCTAAATATAAGTAATATTACTATGTGTAAAATCATAAATGTATAAAAAAAATTAAAAGTGAAACTAGACATGTTCATTAGGTCAGGCCAAAATATATCAAAATTGTCCAACACAAAAGAAAAAAAAACAGGTTAAGTATTGTTGAATTTTGAGAATAAGTTAACAAGGTTTATATCAGTGACGTAACTAAGGATTTAAGGGTCCAGAGACAGATTCAAGTTTTGCGTCCTAGCTATATTGCTTGTCGATTTTTTCCTAGGATATATTTATTTCAAATTTTTCCCTTAATGCATATCATACAGTTTTAAAGTGGCCTTAATTGACAACACAAATTCAAAAATAATATTTTATTATAATATTTTGCATTAAAAGTACAAATACCTATTAAAAATTACACAAATTATAAATACAATTTTGGCACCCCCAAGGCAGCTCCCCCTCCCCTCTTTCTCATATAGTTTAAACACAAACGTATAATAAAATTTGACGGTTAAAATAACACCAAGTGTTTGAACTTTTTATATTACGTCGTCAAAATTAACCTTAATAGCAACTGTCGAGTGATTGTTATCGTAAAAATCACCATTACAACGTTAAGCTTATAACGTAACTGTTCTGTTTTGATACTGTACAATTTCTAACTCAAATTTCATGAAAACTTTTCAATCTCATATTTATGCAGTTGTAACAACCCGAAAATCGACAGTAAAAAAACCCCAATTCCATGTGTTATCTGTTTTCTTATAAAGTATTAGTAAACTTTTGGGAATCTATAAAATTTGTCCAAACCGAAATGCACATGCCTTTTAAGGTACGATATGAAAACATCGAACTATTTTTATTTTAACCGAAAAAGTGTTTTCCGAGAAAAAACTACAGTAAAAACAAAAAAAAAACATAATTTTTTAACTTAAAATGGAAGATTCTTTAATTTATTTAACTTGATTTAATCACGAGAATCGAATATTTGTTCATTACACCTTTGACATTTATCAATTTTAGAATTTAAAAACGAAAAAGTCAGAAAATAATATTATGTTAAAGCATCGACAATTTCGATTTAAGGGTTTTTTCGTGTTTTAATAATTATCATAAAAAAAAAAAAAAAAAAAAAAAAAAAAAAAAAAAAAAAAAAAAAAAAAAAAAAAAACGTGATGTATTATAGTAGTCGTCGGTACGTGATATATTTTCTGCACGATTTATTTTTGCCAAAACCGGTCAAAATAAATCTTACTCTTTTCGGCTTTTCGAGTTATTATATTTTAATACTTAAGTACGGTAGATAAAGTATTTTTTTTCTCCTACAAACGAGTATATTGAACATGACGTTATTATTTATTAATTTTCTTTTACCGCGCAATTGATATACTACCACGTGTCACAAAAACAACAACGTTTTAATATATTCAAATTCTCGCGGGCAATAACGTGTCGTCACCTATTACGGTAATGTATTGCAAATTTTCAAACGAGTAGCGAAAAAAAAATTCTGACAACATTAAACAAGTATACCTACCATTATAAACTACGTTTATATAATTTATTATATGAAGTACATATTATATTTGTTTTCGATATCCCACGCGTATATTTCGATATTGGTATACTAACCTTGACTTTATTTCAAACAATTATATTTCCGGCAAACGCCGTCGTCCCGCACCAACGGGCAATAATTACAATTGTATAAATCAAAGAACATTTTCGCCAATACGATTAAATTTAATTAGAAGTAATTCGGTTTCAATTTTATTTTAATGCATACTATAAACGTATTATATGATTAAACATACACTGATTATTGTAAACGATGTAAAAGTCCTTAATCTTATATAGGCAAGGTTATCTCGTTGTTAAGGTGAACGAAAATTATTTGCACATGTAATTCATTAACGTGTAGTAAAGTGTCTTGTGCGATATAAGTAATAGTATACGTATTGTAAATTTAAAATCGAGCAAAGAAATTGCAAACAATTTTACCGAATTTTGTTTCGAAAATATCAGTAGAAAAAAAAACAACATTGACAAACAACGTGTTTTCTATACAGTAGTATAGGTTTTGGCTTTTGGCAGTAATATACTAATTTGCTTTTCATATTTATAGTAAACTCACTACATTCGAACGTGCCGCACTCGTCGATCACATGAGTGTGTGTTTGAAGTGCGAATCAATTACACCGCCAAAAATTGTATTGTAAACTCAACCACCATCTAGAACCTATTATATTATTTAGTGCGAAAAAATATTTACATTTTATTTGTACCATTAATATTGTATTCTCTCGATTGACCTTAGCTTCTGAACGAAATGAGGAATATTGTATTAGTTTCACTATAATGTTTCACTATAATTTTGTGTGTGTGTGTGTCTATAAACAACTTTTGTACCAGAAATCTTGCTTCAACCAAAAACTTTGTAGGAACTTTCTCGTAGAATTTCCGATCAAGCTGATGCATTAAGGAGATGCAATTTTTTAATTGGCCTTGTGGTTTTCTTAATACGTAGAAAAAACTAGCAATTGTTTGTATAATTTCTGGATTACCACGGGCAACAAGAGAAAATATTCTACTAATAATATTCCGTTCAGAATTGTTTTTCATTAGAAATAATATACCGTTGCGTACAGATACTAATCAACCTCCCTTTCAACTTCCCCCCTAAAACAGCGTAACGTCCATCCGCAGTATCAGCCTATTTTTAATGAATTTTATCGCTGAAGTAATATTATTATTGCGGACATTTCAAGTAGTTCGAGATATCACGAAAACGTGTTGTATTTTTCTCTATAAGTAAAATTGATTTTGAATCAGTTCTTATACACTTTGAAATGCATTTTGAAATTTCTCAGTTGAATGCGAAAACCTGTACATAAAAACACTAGGATATAAAAAATAGGAGAACGTTGAAATTTGTATATAAACTAATTGATCCTACAATAACACAAATATATACCTACTATTAATACACCAATACATTTTAATTCCTCAGCTAAATCGATCGAATTGAAAAAAGTTTCTTATGAGCAAGTATTTCAATTTTTATAACCGCCCCGAATACCCACACTATTATAATCCTTACACGATCGCCATTAAACTGTAATTCGTGTCCATAGTGTAGTTACGTCACGCCCATTTATGTGATAAAAATAATACGGTATACCAGAGAATACTAAAAGAAAAACGTGTACACATAGTTTAAGTATCTCTTGAAATATACATTCGGCAATAATATTAAATTTATATTATGATTATTCATTAAAAAATGAATTTTGATTAACACTTTACCGAGTCCAATAAATAAAAGTTAACTGCACTGTCGTCATTGTAAAAATATGTGAAACTCCGTTGACTATAAAATGATCACAGAAAACCGCGCGTGTACAGCTGTATAATCATATGTCCAATTACGTACATTTTGGACGTTTATTTAGATTTTTTACTGGCGTAAACGACTTTTGAAATAGCTTCTGGTTGTGTTTGTTTACGATAAACATTTTAACGACGTAAATAATTATGAAAATGCCATAATAACCAAAAACTGTACATAGTGATGTATTTGTAGTTTTACGGTATAAATATTTCTTCGAAGTAACTATACATTATTATAGTCGTTCACGCTTGATTGTGATTATTTTAGTCGCATAACTCTATTTCGTTACTACATCGAAATCGAGCATACAAAACCAACAAATAGTAACGAAACATAAATTTGAATAAAAACAACAATAACTGCAATGATTCGTTAATATATACATAAACCTTTTTTTTGTTTATCAATGAATTTTTTTTTTTTTTTTTTTTTTACGTCTAACCAAGAGAAATCAATAATCGACAAAAGAAAAAACATTTGGCGTAAAAAATTCAAGCGTGCGCATAAAATTGTATTATAGCAGTCGAATTCTGAACTTTTTTCAGCCTTATCGTGTTTGCAACCATTATACTTTGTTACAGAACTCCAAATACCACAATTGTATCTTGGTGCATCGGTTTGACAAATATGTGTTTTAGACTGGTTTTATTAAAATATGTAGTTAAAAAAAAAAAAGTTTATCTTTTAATGTTTATTTAAAACTTTTCTATAGGAAATTTTCCTACGATTTTCAAGTGTAGTATATTTCTGAAAGAAAATGTTAGACATTTTCTAGTTGGTGTACTTTGATGAGGTCATATTTTTTAATATTTCTTTTAGGTTTTTTAATAATAGGGAAAACCTGAATAAACCATAAGAAACGAAAAAATTTTCGATAATAACGGTTTCTTTATTTTCGATTTTAATTTTTTTTTTCAAAACATTCTACCGATTTTTGAGCTGTTTAGAGGCATTTGTAATTGTCGAGAATTTGTTTAGTTTTTATTTGATTTCATGAGGATAAATTGTTTTGTCGGCGCAGAAATACTTGAAAATTGAACACAAATTCCATATTATAAGTATTGTACTTTATCTAATTCATTTTTCGGACCATATAATATTACGATGACAAATAAAAATAAGAAAACCGTTCGGTCTTGTCGATACGAATAACAATAATCGATCGTTATAAACTTCAGTCGGTTGTACAACCCGACGACGACTGAATCGCGACCAGACGCGACTGAGTCGGTACTTAAAACAAAAAAAAAACTACTCGTACCCGGTGAACCGGTTTCCCGGGCGTCCAAACTCTCCTCGGTAGTAGATTGGTTAAGTACATGCACTGTTATCAAGTCGACATAACACGATAATTTGCACCTACATCAGACTAAAAACTTGTCGATTCGTATCCATATAAAATGTAAACATAGTAATTTGCGCCACGAATAATACATTATACATTATAATATGTTTAACTTGCACCTCTGTGTATTTGCGAATACGTATACGTCGAGGTAATAATACAAATTAATAACGATTTGTGGGCACTAATTTGGAAGGGAGGTGGCAAAATAATAACATTTCAAAGGGAGGATATTCCATTGACTTTTTCGTAAAGCACCTGCTCCTATTTATCTATTAACTAACTGCAATAATATCAAAAATTCGCATATACGATAACAGTTTAAAACAGTTCTTCCAAGTTCGAAATTGAATAGCTAAAAACACGGTCACCAGCTGTGAAATATAAATATGTTTAAATACATGTTTACTCTAATAGCCGTATTTTTAGTTTTTCGAATTTCTTATTTTGTCCCAATTAGACTTGGTTTTGCATAACATATCAAGATAAAGAATATAGATTAGAGAAAAATATCTTAGTGTTTAATGTAGGTACCTAGAAATTTTATTTTAGAACAGATCGAATTGGTTTTACTTGCATGTACAATACACGTCTAATAAAAAATATGTATTAATATAAGCCCCCTCTTTGAAATTGTAATGTTTTTCCGCCTATGATTATCTTATTTCATTAGGCTATTACCACTGTAAACACGAAGAACACACTAAACGCCGGACACGAAATTCGATGTACTTCAATAACGAAACTTTTAAATCGAAAACCGTAGGTACTAAATGCATACGCACTAGATTAGAACGAAAGAGTCTAGGAAAATAATGGTCACCAACCGCCGTCAATTAATCGAAATAAAGTACAAATAGGTTCGATCCGAAATAAAGCAAAGACATTATATAGTTTTCCGGAAGCAGTTTCGCACTTTTATAAACTCCTTGACACCTTGCGTATTATTTCTTTAAGACGCAAGCTATACGATGATGCAAAAGTATATTATACACGACGACACCGTGTAAAGCGGTAC
This sequence comes from Cinara cedri, assembly GCA_902439185.1. NCBI lineage: Eukaryota > Metazoa > Arthropoda > Insecta > Hemiptera > Aphididae > Cinara > Cinara cedri. Next base: position 2,124,011 of record CABPRJ010000480.1, read on the forward strand.
AATAAATACTTTTTTTTCACGCGCAAAGTCCGGAGGATTAAGAGATTTCGTTCGTCGTTATGATGGTTTTTTGTTCGTCCGTCCGGGCGGCAAATTTCTTTTCCCTCATCGGGAAACGTCTCGTGAACCGCGTGACCGGTTTGAACTCGAGCCGCGGTATACGCGGTATAACAGCGTTTAAATTCACGTGTTAAACATATAATAATAATAATATACACACAACTGCCGTTAACACCGCGCTCGTATACACATACACACACATTTATAATATTGTTATAGACACCGCCTTCTCCTATATTATAATAATATTATAGTAGAATGTCATAACACGTGTACTAAATAGATAGAAATCGAATCCGGTCCACGTGTGAGGTCGAACACCCGTAAGTATATATATTATACGACGAGTCCGTGTAAAAACGCACGCTAATATTTCGATGGACGATGATAAACCCTCCTCCGACCGACTGTGCAGCGCAGGTGTACTTGAATCGGCAATAACGAGTATAGATGTGGAAGTTCTTCTCCAAAATATACAAATGCAAATGATACATACCTAACGACTGTGTGACATCGAAAATCCATCGCGTTTCGATAAAGATCGGATTTCCACGCCTATACTATACAGACCGACAAATTTTAGAAACGGCAAAATGTGCATAATTTTTTTTATACCTGTTCGTTTCATTACCGTGATATACCTTTTTTTCCGATTATTTTAGCATTTTAGAATTCTTATTGCAACGAAGAAGCGAGTAGTTTTACTATGATGAGTGTTTTTTTTTTCTTAGAAAAAACATTATCGATAAATAAATATCCTCCGATTTTTTCACGTAATACTTATAAAAATGCTGATTTTTTTGTCAGGTATTAATTTATTTGATCGATTCTTCAAAATCGCTAATACATTTTTCAAACAATTGCTTTTTATGTTATTTTTTGTTTTTACTTTTTTGATTAGACAAAGCTTCCAATTTTTTTGACAAAGTACCCCAAAAGATGAGGAATTTCTGCCCGACATCTAGTACATAAAAATATGCTTAGATTCGCAATACTTTTTCTATACAATTTAAAAAACTTATAACAAAATAACGATACATTGGTTTTATTTTTGTTGAGTTACCTTGATTACCTACTGGTTATAATAAAACATGACTAAGACTATACTACTCCGTTCAAAATGGTTTTATAGTTTATAATGAAATTAAATACTATGTTCCAAATTAGCCCCCTATAATAGTGGTCTACAACTTCGAAAACGTCTTTCTTTATCTACCGCGTATAACATACACAGCATAACGATTTAAACTGATTTTGTTTCACACAGTGGAACGTTGAATTTGATTTAATATTGCATAAAATTATATTGTAAAAACAACAGTCATGTACATTTCGTACGTGTAGTACGAAATTGTACATGTCACGTATTTCGTACTTGTACATTTCAACTTGAATTCAAATCGGTTTTCAGAATTCGTATAGTACTTCACTGTATCGATCGGATTTATCGGTTTAAACTGCTATGTTATGTATGTGTTAGAAAAAAAAACGGATGACCGACTATCTTAAAAGATGCGTTCGGTAGAACTACATTTTTTTGGAAAAACTGTCAACCGCTAACAATTTTTATGGGGGAAAAAAAAATTTAAAAACGTGTCCGTACACCAATATTATTAGAATATCGAACGTTGTCGTGTGTATATATAACGAGAAAAAAATTCGAGGCCGTCGATTGATTTATAATTTCCGCGCCTTGATGCCGTAGACGCCCTGGAAATTCTATATAGAATAAAAAATTCGGTATTTTATTTTTTTGTACACTCTACACAATCGTAAATACTGTGTAATAATAATATTTATATGTATCTCCGCGGGTATAGCAGTAGGTTTATGTAAATATTAGTATGTTCTATGGCGGAACATAAAAATGAACGGGAAAAAAAAAATCGTTATTTCATTGTGACACGAAAAAACATTATATCAAACGCGTGTACATTTATAAAAAAAAAAAAACTACCTACCTACCTACCTACTGTAATTGTTATCTATTATAATATTATATAGCAACGTAATTTGTCACACAACACATTATTACGTAGTGTTTGTTATTTATCGTTTATTAAATCATCGCGATGACTTTACGCTATCTTATAAAACGCTAACAAATAATACAAAAACCTATTGAAAATTGTAATCTCTCGTAAAACGTTTTTTTTTTTTTTTTTTTTTTAATCGCGATACGTTTTATAACGTTATAGCGATGTTATTGTAGCACAGGCAAACTTTTTTCGTGCACCCGAGTAATTTAATTTTCGGCATATTATTCAATTTTATCGCAATATTAATAAACCGCATTAACTTTTATAATACAATCATTACCGAATTTCAATTTTTAATCACGTAATTTCACGGTTTTAATGAAAATTCTCGTGCACAGTGCACGAGAAAAGAAAGAAGAAAATAAAAACGCAAAACGTTTACAATAACGAGTTTATTCGAATTTCATCCATACGAAATAAAAATCTTAAAACACACTGTACTATGTCTCGAGTGCATTTTTCGGTACAATTTAGTAGGTACTATATATTTTCACTGAGCGTATTATTAGTTTTTTTTTAACGTAATAACATCCGAGCTCCACTGGTAAATTAAAAAATAATTAATCGTAGATAATTATTATCGATTACAACGGTAAAGTCTGAGGTGATAAAAAAAAAACCCGTAATTTTACATCACGCTTTCGTAGTAACCTATTACGTACCTGCATTATACACAGATGGATGATTAATATAGTTACTATAACTATACCAAACTATACCGAATTAATGGTAATAACAACGCGTCTTATCCGATTTGTTTATCTCGTCGCTATGTGTGTTTTTTTCCTTAATGCCCTTTTAAATTACGTGCTTTCACGTGAGATGTGAGGGCAACACCGTCCCCCCTATGGCTTAAAAAGACTAAAATATGTATTGGTTTTCCGTCAACACCACAACCTCCCGCGGGTCTTTGACCATTAATAAAAAAAAAAACCGTGTACCCCCGTATAAAAAATCTAAACGCGCCACTATAATACACAGTCGATCCACAGATAATTCAATAACTAGACAGCCGATTCCCTATTATGTGTCTTTTAATGTAAAATGTTGAACGAAATTTTCTACTTTTCTTATCAATAAGTTCCGCGTTTTAGTTTAATGATAAGTGGATAATTTACATTATGTTGTTTATGTCGTACAGATGTATTCCTATCGACGAAGTGTTGTGAATTAACCGAATTGCAGTGTGAACGTTTCTGTTAGCGGTATTGATTTATTTGCTCGTGTTTCACTAAATCATTATTTTAATTACCGCCCACTCAATCGCTTTTAATACGTTTGCAAATAGCAATTGACATTCGGGTGTATACTGTTGAAATGTGGATTTCGTTAAACCCCAACGAATCGGTTACAACGACAAGCGGAATGTAAACACTTCGATAAGAAAAATCGGTCGTTTTGTTGACGTCCGCAATAACACAAAGTCGGTTGGCCGTTTACAACGTCTGCGATCGGGCCGCGGCAAGCCGAGACCGATTCGGTATCGCGTCGCGACGACCGCTGGAAAACCGTTTATAACGGACGTTCGGGACGCGTGGCGGGCGAATTAGCCGGTGCTCCGGGGCGAAACACGGAAAGACATTCTGACAGCGATAAAAACGCGCGCGCGCGTTCCACCAAACGGCCAGACTACCGCCGCGCGTGGTACCCGGGGCGACGCGGCGTCGGAATTATTGCTGATGGTAACGAGATAAACGCCGCGACCTCACAAGATGCGCCCGCGACGGACACGTGACAGCCGTATAGTTACGATGTTATAATAGTAATAATAACGCGAGTGCGATGTTATTATTATTATAAAACGACGGCGGATTTATGTACATCAGTGGGCCGACAAAACGTGAAAAACGAAAATCCCCGGACGCACTTCGCACGACGGGTAGACAACTGCTGTATAGAGGTTCGGAAGATACGATATGTTATTATGGTAAGACATTCGGGTGATTCAGTTCGGAACACTCTGCAGAAACCAACGGTAAACCGTTGCGGTCAAAACGCCGCTCTGACCGGATCTCGGTAAACCGCGTTAATAGGTTCTAACTTGAAAGTGTATTTTTCCCATCGTATTTTGTTGTTTGATTTTTCTTTTTCATTTGTAAGGAAACCCGCCCGGAATCCAGAAAATGTTTCAAATAAAATACCATTACCGGACGAATAATCCTCATCTTAGAATGTACGGCGTGAAAAATTGGAGTATTTTTTACACGCATATCTTAATTTGTGGTCTGTTGACAAATATACTTTTCGTTTATACACGTATGTATACGAGATAAAAAAAAATGCTTCAAGTGTTGTTAAAAATGAATCGGTTCGTGGTAGCGTTTTTAGTGTTAAAATGTTTAGTATAATAATGCTCAATAAACGAATTTAAAGTGTCCGATTAAAAAATTTGATACAACGGCCAAAGGCAAATACGGCAAAAAATACAAAAATAATCTTCAGACGTTTTTGTGTTCGGCCATTATTACCGTGAATATTTAGTGCATATATTTCGATCGGAACGGCACTTTTTGACTTTCTGTACCTCGCTTGATAACGGTGGTCCTAGAAAAAAATGCGTAGCATAAAAACCTAAAAAGACATTTGAAAAAGTAAAGTTTGAAAGAAATATCACTTTTTTTACGGGGAGCCAGCAATACGTCGACGTCGTGTTTGTTATTTTTGTATTTTGATATTGCGACGCCGTCGTTCGTTCGGCATGCCGTCGGTCGTGGTTTTTACAGGGACAGGGACGCGAACGAACGTAACGAACAAACAAAAAAGACACCTTTTCTCGGCGCGGTCCTCTGGGAATTTCGCGGTCTATTGTAAGTATTTTTTTTTTTGTCATACAGAAAGAACAAATCTGCTGTTCCGATAGTATATGATGTATACCGCGGGGCGGCGGCGGCAACCGTCACGACGTCAATGGGACGGCCGGCGGACATTGTCCGGCGAGACAATAACAAAACGATCCGACAGACGTCAGACACCGGCGGCGGCGCGACTCCCCGGAGACGGACTCGCGCCGTCCGGGCAGACGCGCCGCCACCGCCGCCGCCGCCGCAGCGTCGAGAACAGTAGTGGCGGCGCGTGATCCGTTGAATGGACCGCGACGCGCGTAAACTGTATTGCTGAATACCGCGGTCACGGTAACGCGATACCGCTGCACGACTTATTATTGTTGTAAATCTCGGGTGCGTCTGTGACGTCATTAATCTCCGGTTCCCCGCCACTCTCTACATTGCTGGGAGCCCTTCGCGCGGATAGGTTTGTATTATGTTATTATATAGTCTCGTCCCGCGTGTGCGTATTATATCGCGGGTTGAGATGTGCGCGTAGCAATACGCGCGAGCGCGCGCGCGCGCTGTGTGTGCCGCGAGTCAACCAGACGTCTGGGAATACTAATGAACCGTGGCATTTTCAGAAAAGAAAAAAAAAACCGAATAATTTACATTACACGTAATTCGGCCGGCCAGCAGACCCGTTCGGTGTTCCGTCGGTGCGCTCGCCCGCTCGCCCGTCCGTCTTCCTTTCGGGGCTCCGCATCTCGACCCCGCGGTTTATCTCGCCCGATCGTAAATCTTTTATGCTAATCGTCGCCGTCTGGCGCGGCGCGAACAGGCTCCCCGGCCGATCGATTTGTACACGGAGTCGTATATTATAATATACTGTATCGTACATGAGGTGTATGAATGTATAGGTATCTATACTACCCGCGCGGTATACCGGATCGTCGTCGTCGTCGTCGTCGTGGTCATCATCACGAATAAATTACTATCTAATTGATAAACTCGCGCGCCGCCTACCGCGCGCATCGACACCTATATAATATGATAATACGACCCGAATATGGGTACGCGTAATGGGACGACAACACCCGGATCGGTATACGGATATTATATATTATTATTAATTTGGCAGACTGTGTATGCAGCTCGTTTGTATAATTCAGATTTTGGCCCGCGAGTTTTGTTTATATAAGCCGGACGGTTTCTGTGTAGAGAAACATAATATTTTAATATTATTGTGTCAACAATTTTTTCTTAGGAAACGATAAAAACGTTTTATTTCTTAAAAACAAAATGGACGAACATACTTCGCACTTGGGTGCAGCCGCTGTCGTAGGTGTGGAAGTCGGGAAGGTAGGATACAGACGAGAATTTGATGTATATCCGGATATCAACGATAAACTATTGCTAACGAAAAAACGATTCTGAGCGGAGTTCAGTCGATAGTATTGCTTTATCAACAATATATTATATGTCATATTATGGTAAAATGATTACATGATGTGCGTTTCCGTAACAACAATAATTTAAAAAAAAGTATATTAAAAACCTAATAATAACAAAAAATAAATAAAAACGGTTACCAAAGACAACCGTTTTTTAATCTTTCAATATTTTTTAACATTAAAAAAAAAAAACAGATTTTCCTCATTATCTTGAATATTAATGAGAATTTCAAAAAATGACCTCCCTAAAGTATCACCTAGAGAACATTTCCTTTTATAAAAATTGCTACAATTGATAATTAAAATAAGCACTTTGGTAGAAAAAGTGTTCACATAAAAAAAAATAATAATAATAATAATAATAATAATAAAATAAATCAATACATTCCTCGCTCCGCTCAGAATCTAAAAAATGTTTCCTTTATTTTCAATCTTAATTTAACTAAATAATTTAAATTAATCATCTAATGTAATTTTTTTTAAAAAACAGTTACTTTAAGCGAGTATTTATTGATTTATCTGATATGTGCCACGGAAAAAAATATTCAGGCTTTTGAGTATAGAATTTATCACCTTGCACACATATTATAATGATAGATATGACTTATCACTTTTCTCGCGATATTTTAATACTTGCCATATATATATATATATATACATGAATTATCACAATTAACCATTGATTTATCACATTTTACACGGATTAATTTGCCATTTATCGAGACACAACATTTCTTAGAAATAAACCGTACAATAATCGAATATATAATTACCACGATTAAGTATATTATTAAGTTGAAAAATAAAAAATCATTCAGACAACATTTAACGAAAAATCAACTCGAAAAAAATTTCACTCATTTTGGCTAAAAATAAAACTAACGTTAAATGTTCCATGTTCAACTATCATCCCTTGACAACCCTTCACTAAAAATATTTCAGACCTTATCAAATTTGTATAAACCCAATTAATTACTGTCGTATTTACTATTATATAACTAATATTAGATAAAAACAAAAATTTTAAAAAAAAAATGATTATATAGATTGAGCAACTATCGTACACTAAAAAATAAAAACATTGCCTTCGAAACACGCCGTATAATTTATTCGAATAAATCAAGTAATTTTACATAGAATTAGTGTTTTATTTTATTTGAATAATAATTTTCGACACGGTCGGTATTTGTGTTGTGTGCTTGTTATGCGTAGAGATATGCATAGACAATGAGATAATCAATGAGTTAGCATTAAGAGAGTATTAGAATTTATGTTATGTTTTAATTTTTTAAATTTTTTTTTCTACTTTTCTAAAATAAACATGTTTTAAAGGTACATAATACATATTATGTTTAGTCGAATATTTAATGTTTGTTCACGATTCTATAGAACATTTTATATACTTAATATTATAGAGTAGAGGTGGGGTGTGGGGCTGACCCGGAATAAAATACTCTCTCCTCGTGAAATATTCCCAAGTACTTATTTATATACACAACTCTGGGATGAAGTGATCGCGTTTGAATCGAACAATTTTACTCAAATAATCCGATGAATAAATTCGAATACTACAGATGCTCCGCAAAGAAAAAATTAACTTTTTTTTAAAAATACGATTTTCAGGTTCAAAAATGCAGCAAAAACAAACATTGTAAACTTGTTTGTATAATTTATGTACATAGAGTTTAACTAATCGCGGAACAAATCAAATAAAATCGACACAAGCTGCGCGGTATAATAACGGACCGTTTAACTTTATAGCTCTTCGTGTACAGCAATACGCATGTTAATTTTAAACTCATAAATGAGAAGCTGTATAATTATTATGTATATATTTCTCAGATGTTCCGTAACCACAATAATGACGATTGAGATGTATGAAAAAAAAAAAAAATGTTTCACACGCGCATTCTTTTTCCAGCTGTTGGCGGTTGACTGTGAATATAAAGGTATTTTTTGTATTATTTTTTTTTTTTTTTTTTTTTTTTTTCAAAAACTGCATGGGCATATTATTTCGTACAACTGTGTACGGGTATCATATCGCAAAAAGATTTTTTTTTTCCTTTTCTTGTTCGCCATTCAACGATCCGAAAACCTATTCGGATTTTCGTCGTTTAAAAAACAAAAAATATATATACTCTACTATGCTGTATCTCGCTCTATAAATGTAGTGGCAAAAAAAAAAAAAAATTATAATGATTTCAAATTGTACGCGTTAATTTATGTATAATTTAATATTATAAAAATGCGATAACGTTTGCCAAAATTTTAATAACGTACCAACAGTATTATTATATAACGCACTATAACTTATCACAGATGTTACATAGGAACATTCACGTCATTGCGTTATTTAGTGACGCGAGTGAAAAAGTATTATAATATAGTTTTACACTACCAGAGGCACACTAACACAATTGTTACCTAACCACCCAGGGGTGAACTGGCCAATCGGGAATTTGAGAATTTTCCCGCCGATAGGCCTGTCTTCGTGTTTACTGCAATACGAGTAGTTATAGGATTTATAAAATAAAAAGAGATCCTAGAGAGTAGTATTGCGCGGGTGGTGATTTTTGGACCGGTTTGATTCATATTTCCCGGGACCAAAGTGTTGCCGTCAACCCGCTCCTGTAACTACACCAATACGGCCGGTTATCGTAATTCGAATGAAATATTTTGAATTACTGTCGGGTTAATCACGCCGAGTAATACGATCGATATGAAATGTAAAAGTACCTGTACACTACATACCGCGAAAAAAATAAACAAACAAAAATAAATATTTTTGATGACACCACGATTTATAATACGACTACCTCCTTGATGTATTACGCTAAAAAAAAATTATTATTTTTCAATTTTATTCACTCCGAAAGAATAACAGCGTTCGCACATACATTTTTGTAAAAATTATTCACAGTTGACGGCTTTCGCAAGGTATAATAATATATATTAGCGAAAAGTTTTTTTTTTTTCTCCACATTATTATGTTTATAATAATGCAAATGATTGCAAATAAAATGTAATTATACATTACTATATATTATTATATATATATGTATATAGTACTTGCATATTATTATATTTAAATTAGGAGATGATGCACGCAATTTACAATTTGTCCGTCGGTTATTTTCATTAATTATTTTGTAATGATTCATTATTTACGATTTCTGACAACGATTTCGATGTCTTTACGATTGCATATACGAATTATTCAAAATTCGGTACGTACAACTGCAACTTTACTATATCAAACAAAATAATCTTTTTTCATTTATTTTATTATAATTATCATTTTTTTTTTTTTTTGTCGTACGGTTATAAACAAATTTATGCATAACATAATTTTACGGTGTATTACGTATACGACATGATCTTTTTTTTTATTTCTTTATTAACCGACAAAATTAGTTATATAGTTATAATATAGTTATCAAACTCATTAATCAAAATCGTTTATCAGCAATTATATAACAACTAGTCACTGATGAACTAGTTAGCGATGCGAATGCATTTGCGTGAATGACGCGACAACAAAAAATACTATAATAAGTACTACCGATATTAAAACTTCTTTAGGACGGTTTATCGTTTAAGTGTGTAAACCTAACCTAATCTAACCTAACCTAACAGCCACGTAAAAAATAAGGTTCGAAGGAATTTTCCCGATGTATGATAAGATTTTTATTGAAATCTAAAACGAAATGCGAGATCCCAAGATTCTTCGAACTCAATTTTCATGAACACCATTTCTCCTGATACTGGACGGTATTTCTCCAACCACATGTTCCAAATATTTTTCTAATGCATTTTCTTGGGCCTCCTGGTTTCCAATTGGTAACTTCTTTTTATTATTTCAGATTTTACGTGCCCGATCTTATCTTAACCTAACCTTTAATCCTTTATGAAGCTTATAATTGATTCCTTATTGAATTTTCCTTACTAACCTTCGAAATCTCAATTTAAAAAACTATTGTCAAATTTTTTAGCCACAAAATTTCTGATAATTTGCGTTAAGTTCAGTTGTTAGTTATCTATATCTCATGTCTATATAAAAGCACTGTCCTTATTATTGACATGCACAATCTAATTTTAGTTTTTTTTTTTTTTTTTTGAAAACTTCAATTTCTTGGAAGCAGTTCCAAATCAATAATGGAAATATTTAATGATTTTTAATTTATTTTGATATCATAGAACCTTCATTGAATGTTTTGGATTTATAATAGTATGTATAAATGATTTTTTAAAGTACGCATAGAAAAATAATTATTATGATATTATAATATTTAAATAGTATAGCGTAAGTACAGGGGACGCAACAGGGGGTATTTTCTAGAATCTATTATCTCAATATACAATCAAAATGTGTAGTATTATAAATTTAAAAAAAAAAATATGGTCTGGTGTCCTCAATAATGTGTATAATATAATAATAATAATAATACGAGGGTCTCGGATAGCTATTTATCCCCGTCCACGGGTCACAGCTTCCGAACAAAACGCATTATTGTATACCAGTATTATTAGGTACATCTCAATAATATATAAGACGTGTAAATGATGCGGATTGTCAGATTTTCCACCGGTTTATATAGCTCACGGGGGTTGACCATAAATTATATCTGTACGGGGTCGGCCAGTAAAAGTCTAGCGGCACTGCCAACAGCAGCCGCCGCACAGATGAGGCCGTCCATTGAGAGCCGTTTTCGAAAATGTTATAAAAGAAAAAAAAATTATAACAATATAATATGATGGTATACATAAAGGGAAACGGAAACATACATAATGTGCTTGTGATCGTATACACGAGGCGCGACACGTCTATGGAGTTATTGTTAAACATTTAAACGACTCGGCCCCGTAATAAACTCTGATTGCGTCGTTATTGTTATTATTCCCATACGGTATATACCTGCCTGGCCAAGTACAATAAAATAATATTCGGACACGCGCGATTCCCGCGGTGTTATTATACGGATAATTTGTCACATCGGAATGATATACGCGCGGCGTACCTATACGGTCGCCCGAATCAGACCACCATTATGATAATACGCGTATGTATAATATAATTTAGGTATACGGGGACCCGGTAGCATAATATTATGAACACCGAAAAAACCTTGAAGTCTGCGCGGGCGATTTTCATTATAATAATAATATACATATTATATTTCCAGATTTCCTGGTTTTGTAATGTACATTGCAGTACCTATCACAGAACAGGCACGTATACAGACCCCCACCTCTCCAATCCCCCCCTGAAATAAATTACACCATAATACATACTAGATAGTTCTATGTACAGTTCAAATAGTATAAATTTAATTTGATTTTTTTTCTTTTTGTTTTCCAATCATAACCTAACTTCATTGTATTGTTCGAATAATTATCTTATTTACAATAATTAGAAAATTTGAACCTTATAGTCATATAAACTGTTGATTTAGAAACTCACAATTGAAAATTTAGTTTTCGAAAATTATATATACACACGACTATACAGTATAACATTGGGTAAGTAATTTATGATAGCTTTTATAAAAGTGTAAAACCTACAATTTGTACTCGATGTTAGTTAACCGCTATCCCTCATGTTTTATACAAATGAAACGCCGTAACATTAGTGGTACAAAAAATTATATTATCAACTGTGTACGAATTGTTCTACTGTGTTCAATGCGATATTCATAATTATGTTTCTCTAATATCCATACAGTTTGCATTATTCTCGCATTTCCAGCGCTATAGATTAAACGATAAAGGGGATAATATAGTGTGTTTCCCCGCTTTAAACCCGTTTCCACTGTAGCAATAATTATTATAGACCTACTCTTACGTACAAACAACAAACGTAACATAAGGCTATACATACACCCTATTCCCTATTAGAGAAAAAATGGATTTTAAAACCGTAGAAATGTAAAACACATGTAAGACAATAATAGTTCAAGTTAGACATAATATAGTAATGGCGCGGGGAAGATTCTAAGAGAGTTATAGATGTCAGTGAAGAAGAAGAGATAACAGTTAAAAATGTAAAACGGATTAGTGCGTAGGAAAAGGTGATAAAGTTATCACATTCTATGTTTAAATAACCTTTCCCCAATTCTCTAAATTGTAAACAATGTACGATATGGTCAATACGCCGAATGGCAAGCACACTGCAGAATAACCAATAAGGGTGACATTTTCATAATTTTTTTTTTCAAATTTACTCGAAATCGAAAATAATCGCCGGGTGCACGTGAATCGCGCCCTCTATACGCGCGAATTTCGGATCCGATGTTACACAAAAATCAAGCAATGTCCGAGAAAAATATACGATTCGACGCGTTAAATTAATAATAATATTATATACGCAATAGCGCGAATGCCTTTTCAGAATGTATCTATATAATAATATCGCGGGCGGGTGTTTTACAGCTGCTGCGCTACGAGAATGTCCATTTTGAAATGCGCCGGTCTATATAACCACCGCACGAATTCGACAATAAATATCATACTGTCACGTATATATTTTCAACCCCTGTATTATTATTATAATTTCCTTTGATGTCGTTACACTCGAAATCTCCGTATTGCTGCGCGTTCTAGAGGCCGGCCAGCACGAAAACGTACGGGCAGTCGTAAAAGAATCTTTTATCGTATTATTAGGTGTATATAGTTTAATTGTTCAAAGAAAAAAAAATAAACACGTGAATGTATAATACCATATGGCCGTCATTATTATTCAATGACATCACCGCCACCGCCGCCGCCGGATTCAAATTCAATAGGTTCTTGATAGATATATCCGTTTTTATGAAGCCCGTCAATAAAGTCGTGATGGTTACGGTAAATAGTTACCTGCCTAATAACATATTATCAAGCGTGTTTATTATTTTTCATTAATCTTAAATAATATAGTGGTTATTTTATAAACGCGCATATTGAACAATACAATACGCGTATTGTAATACAACTCATTAAAATAACATTTTATTTTCATTACATGGTAAATATAAAATGGCAAATGTATAACAAATTTAAACCGAAACGCTAGGTTAATTGTGTAGATATATTTGCTCCATATCTTTGGCACCTTCACAGGAAAATGTGAACATATCTGAAAAGGTGAAAAAACAAACGAGAAGCAAAAAGAAGCAAAAACTAATTTAAAACCTAAATAAACTATTTTACAATTTCTATCCACCGTATATTACTATAATTACTCTGTCAACTACGTGAACTTATAAATTTATATTTTAAATATATTAAAAAGTGATATTATATCTCTATAAAAATATTTTTTTTAGATAAAATTACATATATCTATTAAATTGTCATAGATATTAAGGAATTATAACAACTGAAAGACTACGGGAGAAAACGATCATAGTCAATGTTCTCAATATTTTCACACGGATCTCTTTTTCCCATATTCGCTCGTATTTTAAAACTCTATTGTAGTACGAACTTGATTGGTGCATCAATTCGTTTAACAAACCACTAGATGATGTAATTCTCTTTATTTTGACAATCGATTAACTATGATCGTTTTTCCCCGCGGCCCTTCAATTTTAATCTGGTGTACTGGAAAAAAAACTATACAATTTCAGAAAGCAGAACAGTTAAAACAAATTTATCTATTTCAATATTATACATGAATCAGGTAAATCATTAAATTCAGAATAGGCACATATTCAAATTTTAAACATTTTAAAAAAAATGCAAAATATACTTAACATACGTATATTTAAAAAAATTGAAAAACAAATTTCATGCACATAACTAATGTTGTTTTAAATATTATTATTATTATACGTTTCTACATTCGATTTATGAAATATTATAAAACTCTAGGTGCTTAAAGAGTTTTTTGTATTTCACAAAAAATGTAAAAATTTGAACATGTATCGTACCTGCATTTAGCGATTCACATATAGTTATGCATTATCATTAAAATAACCACCGAACTAGAGTAAAATGTTCGATATTCTGCAATAGTATTAAAATCGAATCTAAAACCCTTCCGAGGGTGTAAAATATGTAGCGCGTGTATGTTATAAATAACACTATACACTGCAGTAATAATATAGAACTCTGTATACGACTATTGTGAACACGACAACAACGTCTATATGTCTATAGATACCAGAATAGAAGTATATTATAATCTGAAAACGATTTTATGTTTTTTTTTTCTTTTCATTTATATAGATGTGATTTATTCAAGTACAAGTAAAACGCTGTTTGTATTTTATATTATTATAGTACTCCGTAGAGGTTAGTAAGTTTTTCTTGTATATACACCGTACGTACGTATGTACCTATACCTATACGCGCGTCCTGATTTATGGGACGCATTTAAATGAAGTCATAACGAGATACACACATAATATTATATCCGAAAAGACATTAATCTTAACGAACAAATTATTATACTTTACACCGACCCGTATTTTTTTTTTTTATTTTTTTTAATAGGTTCGCTAAGGAGACTATATCCTCATCGTCGGGGTCGGACTGTTCCTTAATTATAATCGTCGTGTATCGTACTCGCATTACATCGGATCCCTTTGACCCGCCCGCGAGTTCACCGTATGATGTGTCCGCGAGCCGTTTGTGCAGTTGTTTTTCTTATAAGCGCGTACGAGATGATATAATTCGAGCCTCGTGTCCAAAACGGTTACCCTCTTTACCGGCCACACCGTATATTAAAAATTATTATCATATTATCTAGTCGGCCGTACTACCGACACTGCAGCAGGAGTGTTTGTAATAAAATAATAATAAAGCCTAGTGTAATCCTACGGCGAGTACACGTGT
Organism: Cinara cedri; assembly: GCA_902439185.1. NCBI lineage: Eukaryota > Metazoa > Arthropoda > Insecta > Hemiptera > Aphididae > Cinara > Cinara cedri. Next base: position 2,139,140 of record CABPRJ010000480.1, read on the forward strand.
AAGTCTGTTGTATATATTATTATTATTATTACATGGATATCATTATAATAATATAATAATAATGTTTATATACACGAGTGCGGGCTGACGAGGTTAAAAAGGTGGCAGAGAGGACAGAAAGTAAATAATAATATAGTGAAATAAAAAAAAAATCCGTTCTAAGTTATTGTCATCGTCACAAGCCACAAGAAAGTGGCCACTTAATAATCACATATATATATTATATACGTGATTATTATAACGCGTAAGTGTAACCGCGTTTAACAAATGAAACCCATAAATATAAACGAGTTTTTCTTTACGGTATTATAATATGATATGCTGCTGCCCCAAATCACAGTACATGACTCTATGGATGGTTTCGTTATTTATAATATACAGAAGCCGAACTACCGAAAAAACTGACCGAGAGACGAAATAAATAAATAAATGTCCACTCGGTTTGAATTATATACGCGAGAACCCTTGATATTCGTGTTTGTTTACACTAGTTTAAGAAAACTATATTTTTCCAACGGGTACATACTATTAAAATCGTCTTTTTATTTTTACACGCGGAAAACGCTACTACGATTAATGTTTCGAATCGTTACGTAATCGCAGTATGGCGTGAGAGGGGAGGTGGGGGAGGCTTTGGTAGTGTTATATCCCCCATTAGCTTAAAAATACAACAACTTTTGGTTATAGATCTATAAGATCCTGCCTGAGTGTTATTGGTAAAACGAAAACACGTTTCTGTTATATTGCCGGTTAGATAGACAGGGACAACAATGTTATTGTGACGCGGATTTTCAGTCGGAAAGTACTACTTTTATGTGAAACATTTTTTTCCAAAATTCCGAAATTTGTTTTTTCTTTGCCGACAACCAAATATGACGACGACGAAACACAATTTTAGATACAATTTTCGATAACATCAAGCAAACGAGATAGAACCTACCCAATATAATATCACGAATTCAGAAATACAAAAACTTTTTATATAGCCTGTTTGGTAAAATAATTTTATTATAAACTCCTAATGCTTTATCGTGACGGTGGTCTATGTTGTACCGCTGCAAAAGTATAAAATTATATGATATTCATAATGCACGAAACACATATTATGAAATTATTAAATACATAAATTATTATTATTATTGTTATTTTGTTTTGCTGTTGTGACTTTGCGTGTTGTGTTAAAACCAGTATACAACAACGACTAATTATAATAATTTAATTATTTGTATGGATAATTTATTTTGTGTTTCATTAATATATAACATATTAAATGAAAGTATTTATTTACGACATCGGTTACTAATGATGCAAATAAAATAATAATTGAACTTCACAAATTATTATTAGGTATGCATTGTTAAATAATAATATAATTTCTTATTGACACAATTCAAACACTGACGGTCGAATGCCGAAAACGTGCCATAGTAGTGAAGTTTCAAACTGATATGAGGCGCGGGACATGATTCGTCTTTAATAATGATAAGCTATGATATCGTGCTGTAGTTCCGTATCCTGTTTTTTATCTCGATTCGTGCTAATATCATGTAAACACGGTCATTTAAGTTTCGTGATACGAGTGAAATTTTCCATTTCCATATTTGACTGTATCGCGAAATTTTAATGGCCCTGTATAGATGACGTGCAAACGTCCGACATTTTGACAATAATCATTATGCTTACACTATTACAACGGCTGTAATAAAAATAGCGTCGCAATCTCAAACGTTATTGCGATGCGTTTGTGCAAGATATAATATTGCATATTATTATATTATTATATTATTATTAATAATGATAATATAAGTACAGGCACTTTTACAACGACCGCGCGCGTGCAATTATTTATATCGTTAAATCAACAACGGCCGAAATATTGTGACGAGCGCGTCATAATATTTTACAATCATCTGCACTTTTAGATTAATACATTATTATTTTACACGCACGACAATATGATATTATTCGTGACAATCGCTGGCCCAAAATATCGTATTCAATACATCTGCCGTATTATATTCTTTAAAACGTCGAAAAAGTGATAGGTACTTGCATATTGATATTATTATATTATACTTTTATGGCGATCGCGCGTGCAATTTATCGTTAAATCAACAACAGCCGAAAATATTATGCACATACAATTTACATATTTTACAATTATTCGTGGTTTTTTTTAAAAAATAAATATTAATATATTATTTTATATACAGAAATTCGTGATGATTTTTAAGCCAAATTTGTATAGGTTATACTTAATGTTCGTTAAAAAAAAAGTCTAAAAAGTGATATTGAACAAAATTATACATAACTCTCTATTATATAATATAGACAATAGCAATTCTATAATAACATAAAAAACGATTAAAACGCGAGAAAAATTAAAAAAAAAAAAAAATCAGTATCATTCATTCATTAGGTACACATATTTTTAATAGCAAAAACGTGTAGGTTAGAGAAAATTGTAGGTAGACGCCGTATAACAAATAACAATATATTAAAAGTTAATAAATTGTTTTTATCTCGCAAATTTATACATTTTGTTAATGATTAGACGTAATATCGTAATAATTAAATTGTGTGGGCTATAAATCGAAATTAATGCATAAATCAAGGAGACCAGTTTACTGCACAAATCGGAAGATCGCACGTATTTTAAAAAAAAAAAGTGGCTCTCATTATGCAAATTACATTAAAAATTGGACAAACTGTACATAGGTATAGTGGTGTTCAGAACTCATTTAAAAAAATTATTCTTACCTGTAAACGATTTAAACTAGTTTATCAAAACGTTATTTATTATAATATTTTTAAAAAAAAACCGTTAATTTGGTACAGTATTTAGTTTAGTATAATATTATTATAGTCATTAATTCTGAAGTATCATCTAATGTGCGCATACAATTTATGAAGTATCACCTCTGTGTAACAAATGCGTGCGTACCTGTATATGTGTCAAACTACAATGTAGCGATGCATATATTATAGATTATAAATCACGTTTACACGGAGTCGCTAGTGCGCATCAATCTAATCCGTATTTAGTTAAACTCTCACACGTATATTACCTTAATACTTAACAACACGCGTTATTTGTTTTTCAATTAAGTTTACGCAGAAATCAATGTTAACTGTTATAATATGTACGATAAGGAAAGGTTAGATTAGGAGAATAACCGAAAACAATTATGAATCAAAATAGAACAAGATAAATGGAAAGTTTGGTGTACAAAATACATCAACGCGTGTAGTTAAGGATTAATCTGTTGTAAAAACTTTATTCGATTTATCGTATCGAATTAACTTAAACACTCGTATTAAAAAATGCATGTAAACGATAATTGGCTTAATATTATTGACAGGAACTGAATACATGTTTAGGGCCCCACAGTGTTCAACGGACTTTTATGTCGTTATTGGTATTGAATTTATTTTTTTTCAATCGGATTTTTTCTCAGCTGAATACATATTTAACGTAAAAATTAAATTTGAACTATCACCCTTTAATCGCTAAAAAATAATTATTTTTTTTATTTGTTTACCTTTCAATATTTTCAAGATAACCGATTTTTAATAGACATTATTCTACAAATTTGAATCATATTATGTATGAATAGTTCCTTAGTAATGGTTGTTTCTAGAGAAGAGGTGTAATAAAATCATATTCAATAAACTACCACATTCGCGATAGGGAATCGCAATCATAATAAAATATTCAACCGATAATTTTGTTTAAAATAGCAGATATTTATTTTACTCTATACCTATTGTATTTATTGTATTAGGAACTTAAAATATTAGAAATTAAAACGGCTATTAAACGTATTAATGACTAAAAAAAACTATCAGATATAAATATATGGTACAGTACGGTTTTTAAAACAATACAATTTTTAAAAGTCAACAAATAATTTGTTTATTTTTCCTAGTGATTAGATGGCGGAAATATAAATTTAATTGTCTCTATATAATTACGTGACACAAAATCTGATTGAAAAAATTAAATAAATATTAACAATGATTTATAAATCCGTTGAACACGATGGAACACGTGTATAAAATGATGTATTATAAATGTTTAATATATACACATGTATAAACCTGTATTGAAATACAAACTAATTAAGGTTATTTACTACGTATTAGCGACTGCATAATAAACGTAGTAATATATACATTTTTTTTATAAATGCGAATTAATTACATTTTCGTTCACAAACAAAAGCCCCCTATACTTAGCACATTGTTATATTCTATCTATATCTAAAGTATTTAGATTATAATATCAGTATAGTATTAGTAATAGTTATAGAATGTGTGTGAATGAAAAAAAAAAAAAATTAATATTATATTACTTTTAATCTTAGATTGTAGTATTTAAATCGAATCACACGCTGTTGTAGGTGAACAGCGAGAGAAAGTTCGTGGTTTACAATATTTACACCGAGATAAAAAAAAAACACAAGACGTATAAACGCGGCGGTATTTATATTTTACTTTGTTAATTGATAAAAATAATAGCCCTCGAGTAAAATTCTACTCCACGTTGTCAGTACAACAGTAGGTACCTGTAGAAGAGAACTACGGTTTTTTTTTCTATTCTGAATACCGGTATACATATTATGATCAGGCCACCTTGTAGCCTCTCAACAAAAAAAACGTTATACCTACGTCGTTGCAATAAACGAATTAATTTTAACAGACAAATTCTCGTCGAAAATATATAGCGACAGTGGGTAAAAGAAAAATGTGTATGAGGTACCAGCAATATTCCTTTTAATAATAATAAAAGACTGATACTGCAGCTGATGGGCGGTGGGCTACCGTTTTGGCTAGGAAATTTAAAAGAAGAACATAAAAGAATAATTGAATTTATATCCGTACGCAACGATAAACCAATGCTAACGAAAACGATTCTGAGCAGAGTATTATTAAATTGTTACTTTCGCTTCGCCCAGAATCTAAAATATATAGCTATCGATTAAAATGTAATATTTTCAATCGGCCCTTTACAGACAATACGTATGCGTACGTGCGTACTATTCAAATATTAATGTTTGTGCATAAATATGCATTAAACGTGTGTATAATTATATTACGCGGATTCGTTCGAGTAAATAACGGACGAAATCTCATAATAGTCGTAGAAAGAAAATATGATAATTATCACTTCCGTTTGGAAAAAATGTAATTTCTTAGAATGTTAATATTTTACTCGAAGTTTTATACCGCATTATCATTATTAAAACGAGTGTATCGACCGAACCGAACAAAGTACCATAATCTATAGAGTATTATCTTTATTGAACAGCACGACATGCACGTAGGTACTTATACTATAATTACAGGGGTGTAACATAAATAATATCGATAACTTATATAAGTATTTACACCGTAATTATCCTCTATATATTAAAATTGTATTATAATATATAATTTATTTATTCGCTGCGAATACGACGCGTGGAACACAATATAATATATACATATGCGTATGTATAATTTCGAATGAGTAAAAGTTAAAAATGCAATTTAATGAACTGTATATGAAAATCATTGTTGATAGTTAATATTCTATACCTAATCTTGAATTTTGTTTAAAAAAATAAATAAATAAATAAATCGAATTATACCTAAGTGTTTAGAGAACGGTTTCAATGTTGAAAAGTAAAAATTTGTTAGTAGGTTTATCGATTCGATTCGCTATATACTTAATATACAGACTTGGCATTTTAACTCGGCGTTCTATGTAGGCAATAAATATGTACAAACGAGTCGAGTTTTTTTTTTTTCCTAGAGCCACACTCACAACACAATTGGAGTTTAGACGCAGTCACAGGCCAGCATCGGTATCCGACTAATAAACACTTGTAAAAAAAAAAAAAATTAAAAATGTATAAATAAACAAATAAAAAACGTTCCCCATTTATATGAGTATACATATATATACATTATGTTACCGAGTTGATTTACTCTTGCTTTCAAAATGCTAAAAAAAAAACTTGTTTATTGGTCTGAGCGCTTAAAAATCATTTAGGATATTATAGTAGAATCTACTGGTTTTTTTTTTGTTTTTTTTTGTTTTTTTGAAATGGTTCAATGTTGAATAACACAGCAGCTCGTGTATGTGATGCACTCAAAGATTTATGAGTTTCGACTAGTCTTGATGTAACAACTTAGATTAAATTTGTGAACTATCGTGAACAAAACATAATTTGTATAATCAAATCAAATCAAATATAATGCACCTTTAAATTATAGCTTTGTTTTATACCGAAATGACTTTATCAAAAATTATTAAAACGCAATTATAATTAAACGCAAATTAGGTAAACAATAAAATTAATAATTAATTTGGACACGTAGTTTCGTCCAAAGAGATTATTATTAATAATAATAAATATTTTAAGAAAAATGTTTATACGTGTTTTCATAATGAATATAAAGTATCTTTTTAATACTTGGAAACTTTGTTTTTTTTTTTTTTTTAACTATATCAAACCAAACTATTAAATAATTTCGTTAGAATTAATTAACTGGTTTTTTTTTCGTAACCAATAGCTCGTGTTTTTTTATAGGCATCATTTTAATTTAATTTTGTTTATTATTGTTATTATCATTTGACACTTCTATACAGGTTAAGCCGATTAAAAAATAATAATCTACTGTTTTCAAAATCAAATAAATTTCTATTAAACGAAAAATACTGTTTCTCGATAATATTTCTCTATTAATACTAATATGTAAATTCGTGATAAATCTAATATACGAAAATAACAACACCCTATTTAATTCAATTGTATACGTTTTCAGGAAAAAAATATAATAAAATTGATTAGAACAGATAACAAAAACAAATACAACATTTTACAATTAGACGTCATAAATTATAAAATGATGTATTCGCGCAAACGTAACGTATAGATAGGTACGTTTATATACACACGTATAGTTTGTTAAAACGACGAACCGAAATTTTTCGTATATACAAAATTAACTAAATTTTATCTAAATAACGAATATTATTACAGTTTAAAAAAAAATTATTTTAAATAAAAGTCCATAAAACATATTTTCTAGGAAGACCGTGAAAATAATTATATGTATATATATATAATATTATCGTAATCGTATATAATAATAATAATAATGTTCATATTATAATGATATTAAATACAATGTTTGATGTTATAAGTACCTACGCAATATTAAAACGCATATTAAAAAACTTAACTATTATAAAACAATCTATTTTAATTAGGCAATATACGTATAGTGTGCTCTTGTATTATAAAACCCAAAGAGCACGTTTTTAAAAGAACATTGAACTCTTTGAAATTTTTTGGCAAACAGATAACATTATCAATTTTATACAGTTAACCACCAGACGCGGTGTGAAACGTCAGCTATATACGAAAAAATATTATAACACGGGCCAGACAACAACAATAAGGAATACGGCACATCTGTATAATATATATATAGATATAGAATGATAATATTGTTTTAACCTTAGGTATACCGCGGGTTTTATTGACGCCTAAGTTCGTCCAACGACATGATTTCATCCGTCCATTTCTCACAACAATAATATATTATCAGTAAAGCTATACCAAACTGAGAATGTATTGTCACATAAAAACCAAATAATTTTAGTAAAAATAATGCTTTTACGCTTTTAAACTTCAATAAAATAAAAATAAATAAATAAATAAAAAAAAAATGTGAAATTCATTATCTAGATTTTGAAATTACTGTTGCTCGATGATAAGATCATTATCTTAATGCACTTACTAATAATGATTGTTATATAATAATAAAAGTATTGCTAGTGTATAAAAGTCTCAAAATAAAGCTCTATCAGTTTTAGATCCAAAAACCTCACAAATCCTAAAATGCTCTAATAAAAAATGAATTAAAAAATTGTCTCAAAAACTTTAAAAAAAATACAAAACAAAATGTCTGGTTATCATTCAAACATACATGAAAAACGGATTTGTAACAAAACGAACATCGCATAACAGACTTTGGAAAACAATACAAATTACATTGAATTTTAGCCTGTAAAATCACTAAAGCCACTTGTAATTGGAAAATTGTGAAAATAAAAAAATCATAATCAAGAAATATTCTAAAAATGCCCTTTTAACTATGAAATACTAAAAATAAAAAAAAAAAAAACAGAAAAGTAAAAGATTCACTTTTGAAATTATTGTTCAGATATACCTTCAAAATATTATACCTGCGCTACACGTACTCTATAGCTTATAGCTATGTTCAGATAAAAACAAATATTTTGCAATCTCTATAAATTCAGATAGTACAACGCTTGCGTAATACAACAAAGAATATCATAATATTATAGTGTTATCGATTTATAAAGTTTTAACTATTTATACGCGAGCACATTATGTTATGAATATTATGCGCATACGCGACATTTTACTCTGTTCGATAATTAGCAAAAACCATTACAACGATATCGCCGAAATCGTGGCGTCTATTATATTAATGGGATTTTTATTGGCATCTCCGCACGTCGCACTACAACGATGGTGCAGTAGTATCATGAGGTTATTGTCATTTTTAGATGACTGCCAAATCTATCAATGAGGCGGCGTTCGATCGACTAGATGTATATCACAATGTATAGTGTCGTATTTCGTGAACAACATATAGATTTATTACCAGCAACAGGTTTGTAAACGACCGAAAAGTTTTTACGCAGTTTTACAGACAGCTGACGAGACCTGACGAAATGTGATATATGACGTTTTGCAGACACAAAGGCACCGCCCGACAAACGAATAACGAGTGGAGGTACCTAATATTTTTATTGTTATCCAATGATAATCACCATCACCAAGACTCGCGGTTTCTTTTAACCCGATTCGGGGGATAAAATGAACACTACACGTTATTATGAGTATGAGTATTTATTATTATGTATGTATTAAGCACACAAAAAACCGTTTTTACAACAGCGAGACAATAACACGGTTTTGTCGAAAACACACCTGTAACTACTACTGTACTATAATATAAATTATTGATCTACGTCGAAAACTGTATTATTATATTGATCGTTTGTGCAAAAATGAGATTTGTCAATAAATCATATAATAATTTATAAAATACACGCGATGCATAATAATAATAATTATGCTACTTTGTCGTTATGAAATACATCTAAAATCTGCATATAATCGCATAATAATTATTACTATAGCAGGTATTAGGTATGCAGACGGTATGTTGATAATGTTATAAAAAATCGTTTATATATGGTACACGAGAGAGGAGGAAGATTATGATTATTATAATATGGCTCGTGCCCTAAGTATTGGTGTTTTTTTTATGTAATATTATAAATATAACATTTTCAAATAAGCCTATATGTATAATATTCCAGTAACAATAAATAGATAATATATCTATTATATTTATTAGAAGGGTGTAATACTCGTATATTATGTTGTCTCCGTTTTACAAACGTACGATATACCAAATTTGCTATAACAAATTCAGCTGAATTCTGTTGAACTTTGTAGCGGCACAACATTGTACTGTTAGTTTTGATATTAGAGTGAATTGACCTATTATCAAAATTAAATATAAAAATATTATCTGTGCAACGTAGGTTCTTTTTTTTCGATATTTTAATTTTCAAGTAAGTTATAAGCATTATTAAATTGTGATACTTCATACGTTCATATTTCTTTAAAAATTAAAATATCAAACAAATTGCACCAACGTTACACAGATAATGTTATATTAAATTTTTATAATAAATCAATTCACTCTTATATTAAAACTGATTGCAAAAATGTGTTACTGCTGAACTCAGATTTGATATGTTATTCGTTTGTAAGACGAAGGCAGCATATTACAAGTCACATTCGTTTTCAGTATGTGCAATTTTGCTAGAAAATTCATCCGTATACAATTCTATTTTTATTTAGTTTTTGTTTCTATAATTGAATATTGCTATTAATAAAATCAAAGCACTAATCTCAATTAAATTATTTAATGATATTGTAGGTGCCTATATCCAATAACCGAAAAAAAATTAATTATTGATTTAAAACAATTACAATAATATAATGTTCAAAAATGTTTTAACGTTAATTCAGATGACTTACTGATTGTCATCGAAAGATTTTTTTTTTTTTACAATTTTTATTGAACAATATTATTATCGTAGTAAATAGAATCTGAAAAAAAGGACGGACAAACTTCGCACATGGGTGCAGCCACTGTTGTAGGTAAAAAGTTGGGAAGGTAGGATTCATTAATGTATATCTATAAGCAATGATAAACCATTGCTAACTAAAAAACGGTTCTGAGCGGAGTTCAGTAGATAGTGTTGCTTTGTCAGCAATACAATAAATGGTATATATCATATTATGGTAAAATGATTACACCAATGTGGTTTTCATAACAACAATGATTATTTAAAAAATATTAAAATAATAAAAACTTAATAATAACAAAAAATAAATAAAAACCGTTGCCAATGACAATCTTATTTTTAATCTTTAAATATTTTTTAACCTGATGACCGAGGTTTTCCTCATAATCTTGAAAATTTTAAAAAATGACCTCCATAAAGTACAACCCAGAAAAATTTCTTTTCAGAAAAGGTGCTATACTTGATAATCGGAGTAAGCTTTCTGGTAGAAAAAGTGTTTACATTAAAAAAAAATAATCATCATTGTAAAACCAATACATTCTTCGTTCCACTCAAAATCTAAATTCAGTAAGTAATCAATCACGTTCCTCTCTCTATATATATCTCTTCCTCTCTATATAGAGATATATATACATAAAAATAACTTCGGGTAATTGATTTAATTTCTAAGTTAAATTATATTAATATGAAATGGTCAACATCGAATAATATTATTTTATTTTGGTCTAATATGACGTTTCAACCGTTACGATTATTTTAAGTGAGCTACAAGGGCGCCAGCCAATATAATATGTAGAATAAAATTAAAATAATTACGAATGTGTGGTAACATTATCACGTTCGAAAAACAATATTCCGAGTGAAATTCGATTCGTGTACTCGTATTTCCTGTTTCGAATTGATTTTTTTGATTTTCTGTGTCCCTACGAGAGAAGAAAGTACAATAAGAAACACGTATATTATGTTCAAATGTCGATAAAGTTCGATAATCGAAGAAAAACATACATCATTAACAGCAAGCTGGGTAGGGTACCTAAATATAGTATATCTTAAATTAGTTATAAAAATAGTATTTGCAATGAATTAACATTTTACACCAATGTTATTACCATCACGTTGGATTTTATAATTTTTAAAACATCCAAAAACAAAAAAATGTTTTTAATATAAAATATAATAAACAGTATGTCAAGGTTTTTTTCGTAATATTAAATAAAGTGCAATAAGTACCTAAAATAATATAGTATCTTCATATTTATGGTTATATCATAATATTTGACATTTTTTTAGAGATGAAAAGTTAACTTGTAAAGGAAAAATATAAAAAAATAAATAAAGAAAACAATTATTGTGTTTTTTACGATTTTATTTATTGCTTTCGGAATAAGCTATAATATTATTACGCCCCATAAATGCGGAGTCTATTAAAAAAATTATTTTTATGTCATTGTTTTGACAACGTTTTGACGTAAAATCCACGGAATTATTTACCCGATTCCAGTATTGCCCTGCTGTCGGTAAACTCAGACAATAAGACTTCAAAAAAAAAAAAACAAACAAATAAACAATTTGACCATTTTATAGTTCCCTTTATATATGTATAAAAAAAAAAACCAAACGGTCGGTCTTAATTAGATTGTTTTGTAGTCCGTGCAAAACTGGTTGTATCGTCGAGCTACTGTTAAAATTTGAAATTCGACTACTATCTACGACAACGACGACGACGGCGATGTTTCGTTCAATAATTTGTTTTTTTATTTCGTCTATACGTATATTACAGATTACGGCCCGTAGATTTCTGAATATTAACGTTGGCACCTCGAACCTGTTTAACTCCTATAATAATAATATGTGTGTAGCATACAATAACCCGGTCATCTTCTTCGATATCTTTTGAGAACTTCTTAGTTTCGCATAAATCATCGTGTTATTATTATTGATAAATAGCTGACGGATATAATATACATATATACATACATGTTACGACAAGAATGTTACACGAAATCCGCAGGTGTGGCTGCTGTTGCTCTGGCGCTGCTGCAGCAGCCTACCGGCGGCGTCGACGTTTTGGCAATGTCGGAAGTCGTGACATTTTAAATTTAAAGAAAAAAACGACCGCCACCGCACTAGTAATCACGTCATCCGCCACCGAAACAACGCTATACACAATATACAAATAACAGACGAAATCGGCTACAGAATTTTCAAAAAAAAAAAACAAACAACACTATCATATTATAAACTATTATATCACATTATATTATATACAACAATCAAATCAAATAACTGTTCTGTGTATATATACTTAGGGTCACTTTACGGTTAAAATATATTATCATAATCTAACCAGTAACCATAACCTAACAAGGTATTCGGATTAAACAAGGTATGTCTCATTAAAATATTATAACATAATAGCCTATCGATTGAATCGTCAAACTCCAGAAAGTGTTCACTAATAATTAATTAAAAACAACTATTTGTGTATAATATTATCAGTAGGTGTGTATCCAAAACGGAACTTATAAATTAATATTCCCCGACCATTATGTTATATATGTTTTATTTTAATCGTATTCTAAATAGGAAATGTTTTCACTTCTTCCAAATCTTTGTAAATATTGAGGTCGTACTATTAATTATATTATATAAACTACGCTGCGTCCCATATAAATTTTTGATATTTTGTATAGCAGTCAAGTCAGATTTGTGCTGGAAATGTCGTCGATTACGAATCAATACCACACACTATACACACACACATTATACACACATAGAATAATACAAATGTTAAAATCCTATCGGCCGATTTGGTAACACTAAATTGACAATCCGGCAGTTATATTTACATAATATTATATAATATGTCGTGATAACCTGTAGCAGGTTAACTTATATTATACGGACATATCAATTAATTTATCAGAACGTTCGTCGAGGGGGGGCCAAACGTCGATCGTCGTGTTTCTAGTAGAATTTCGGTCAGATCAAATGGACAGTTTTTGATAAATCGATTTTTAAGTATTTGATTATTCTCGTCTCGAATTCGAGATATTTCAATACTACATACTACATATACTACATATTATAAATTCCGATCAATTGTTTCGTTTCATTTATGAATTATTACATTTTATGAAAAATATTTATCAGTATACGACGAGCACGAACTTGACGAATTATCTATTGGATTTTATCTGACTATTTTCATAATCGAAAACTACAGTTTGTGTGATACAGGTGATGAAATAATATTTCATTTTAAATTCCCCGCGTCATTTTGTGCATGATAAATTAAATTTGTGTACCCGATTTTCAATTACAAATCGAAATTTCAAGATCAACAACCGACGGTTCGACGGTTTATATAAATCGCATATAGGTAGTATTGTCATAGTCATAGTGTAACAATACAAATTCTTGACTTAAAACAAGTACAAATTTGATTCTACTGCATTTTATCGAGTATATCGAACGATAATATATATCATTGCATTTTTATATTTATTTATTATATATATATATATATAATTTGATCCAATCGGTAAACTGACGACTAGAAACTATGAGATTTGTAGTTTGATCGATTCCCTTGAGATCCAACCGTTTATTTCGACTCGTTTACCAAACTCGACCGGTTATTACCAAATTTGGGAGACGCGTGCCCGCTCCACCGGCCATTAGGAATTTTCTCGCCTATAGTCCCACGTAAAGCCAGTGCAAGTTACACATTGCAGTTATACGAGCGTCATACGCATTACTAACAATTGCGTATATCTATACCACTATCGTATCGTTATAACTTTCATTTGAATTGTATAGATTGATCAAAGTAATAATTACGCATATAAAATGTATATAATTTAAGGTAGTGATCTACAGTATCGGCATAATGTCCAAGTATTCGCATGTATATTTCAAATTCAAATAATAAAAACAAATTACCAACTCTGTGTTTCGTCTGCCCTTGCTACATATGTATCAACTTCCTTTGGATGAATACGTTAAAGAAAATATTTCCTTCAACACTCAAAAAGCCATCTAGACGAGAAAATGTCACCAAGGAAAATCACGAAAACAAACACGGAGAACAAATTTAGAACGGATCAAGAATTAAGAAATAGCCAAGTAATAGAAAAAGTCGGCACGGCAAAATGAAAGAGTTTCGAATTGTACATAGTATAGCTGGTAATTGCAGAAGCTCACAATTTAGTAAATCGGTGCCTATAGGCGTGTGTTTATAAGAATTCGTTTAAAATATCATGTTACGGTATTATAATTATTATGTATTTATGGTATTTCTAAATATTCAGCGCGATATAAAAAATTGTGATTCTTTATAATATACTGTAACAGAAAAGTATGCGGTAAACAGACATGTTATATAATACATAAATTAGACAAACGTAAGGCATATAATATAGTATATATTAAACCTATATCTTGTCGGTAGCGTTATAAAGTAACGGCGAGATTTCTACTTTTCGTCTATATAGTTGTATGCAGCTGTTGCGATGGAAGCATTTAAAATTTAGTACTTATCCGGAGTAGGCGCACTGCGTGTTCTCACGGCACAAGCGGCGAAGTAAGTACCTGTTGATCGAGTTTTATACGAAAAAATACACACAACACTTCACCGCGATCCGCGTGAGAGATCGGCAGGGAGGCAAATGAAATTCCGAACATACATGACTATAATATTTTTTTTATTTATTTTTTTTTTTTTTGTAAAAAAATACCCACATACCTGCAAGTATAATAATATTATGTGTGTGGTTCCGGACTACTTTTGTGAGTTAATACGCTTCCGAAGTTATTTACAAACGCTTTTCGACGGTTGGTCTCTATTGTGTGTGTGTGTGTGTGTGTGTGTGTGTGTGTGTCGGACCGGTATAGGTAAAACGAACTACCAGCACGATAAACATCCCGGTGGCGCTGTCCTCCCCGATTTTCGAAATAATTCGAATATTATGCACCGAAACGACAATTTGAGAATTGTATTCTACGAAACATAATATAATCGTGGAAATAACTACCTACCGAACAACAATCGAATTCCGTGTATCGAAATACACGTACATCGTAATTGGCGTTTAACATGATTACAATACGCGTGTGAATATTTTTTAATGCGTCATGCATACAGTTATTATTGTTTATCAAATTATGCTACAGTAAAACGACGAGATTCGTCGATAAGATGTCTTTCATTTTACCCTGCAAGTATATCGAGATAAAAATACAATTTAATGTGTTACAATATTACCTACATATACATAAACAAGTGTTTAAATATTTCCTATCGTCCGTTAATTATTAAAGTCTAAATATGAGAATTTATTTAAAATTACATTGTTATCGTATATATACACTTGTGAAGATACGGTTTATTTTATTTTTGTTGCTGTTATTATGTAATAACAGTAAGTGCAATAATAATATTATCATGACTAGAATTTATATACAAAAACAATAGTATAAAACTATATCAATGGTCCCAAGATGTTTAAGTCAATTTTTTATAGAATTTGGTCTTATTAAATTTTACCCCTTTATGTATTTTGTCTAAATTGTCTAAATTACATAAGTGAATGTATTTTTAAAAACAATAGTAAATGTATGTGTGTATTAGTGTATTAGTTTATGGACCTACAGGCAGTGAACCTATTTATACTCAAAATGTAATTTGCTTGTATTGAAAACTTATCTATTTTTTTCTTGGACCATTTTTGATTATAATATTGTTGTTTTTTTTTTTTTTTTTTTTTTTAATATTTAGTAACACTGAAATTAATAAAATCGAAAATGTTATATGTTCGTAAAAAAATAAAATTCAACAAAAATATTATGTTCGAAATAAATAGGTACTTATGATACAAGTCATAGAAATTAAATCAAACTTGAAATACTCTGGAAAAAAAATATGTTTTGCAATTTTACGTACCTACTTAAATAATCTCCCTCTATATATATGCATGACAAAGGTATATCGAGATAATTTTAGATACCAATTACATACCTAGTTCTTTGAAAGTATGCCAATACACACTATATTTATCACTTTCATGCCGCCGTCGGTTTTAAAATCATTACGTATTATTATAAGAATTTAGAATTTTAAATCATTTAAGCGTAAATTATAATAATATTGCCGATTTAATATCGTTGTGAAGGATTATAATATATCAAAGCGCGAGAAATCATAAAAAAAAAAAAATAGGTAGTAAATATTATAATCTTAATGTTTTATAGAGATGAAAAAAGAGCATAATCTTTTTCATATTAAATAGTGTATTTCGTTAGCTGCACCAAATATATATATATATATAATAAGGACATTGGACTTATTGTTTCTATTAGTAATACGCATAATCATATGCCAAAAATAAAAATAGTACGAGTGCATGCATGTCAATCATAAAATGTATAATATGTATCACGAAACAAATCGACAATTTCTAAATCCAAATCGATAAAACGATATGCGATATCCATTGTATAGTATATATATTAAAATAGGAATCTAAAAACGAAAAATGCAATACCACCATGTATAATAATATCTAGATAATAACTGTATAAGTATTCCAATACGTATTTGGACGCGTAATATTTTAAGCTGCAACACTAATGCAGTAGCAGTAAGTATACAGGTACACAACAACTATTTTGGCATGATGTCTTTTTGTTTAATGTATTGTAACAACTCTCTCCGGGACGTATCGTGAGTTTGAAATTATTTAAAGTTACTTATTATCCGTAATATTATAATGATAAGTTATGCGTTCTATAGCGATTAAAATATTGTTGTTTTTTTTTTCAATACTGCCCAACCAATCGTAAAATTTAACTATTGATTGTAAAATTCGCAATATTATACAAATAAAAAAATACCGTCACATGCATCGGCAGTATTAGGACACTGTTAATCTAAGTAGATATTTTAGTTTATATAGATACTAAATGCAAAAATGAATCATTACACAAAAAAAAAATATCATTCTAAGTTCCCGATTTGCCGATCGGTTAAACGATCCCCTGTAAGGTAAATAATATTAGACGTTGTTTCCCCTTTTAGCCGATATAATCCATTTTTTTTATTTTTAAACACTATTATTAGTCTAGAAAAATATTTCTGGTAAAGTAATGTAGGGAGAAATTCCGCATTTTTTAAGGTATAACATTTAAAAATTGAAGCAATTTTATTAACCGAAAAAGAGCTTTCCAAGATAAAAACAAAAAAAACACATCTTATAGTTAAGCTATAAGTTAGTTTGTCTAATATATACCCAGAATCTAAAATAATCTTGTGTAAAGTACCCATAGATTAAAACATTTTTATTATTTTAGCAAAGACGTATATATAAACAATTTACTTAAATGTATTAAAATCTATAAATGTAGGTGCCAGATGAACAAGGAAATAATGCCTACGCGATAGTGATTTTAGTGAGAAGACTACTTAAGTATATATATTATATATAAAAAAAAAGAAACTGGTTTTGTGAAAATCTAAACAAAATGTTCCGA
Organism: Cinara cedri; assembly: GCA_902439185.1. NCBI lineage: Eukaryota > Metazoa > Arthropoda > Insecta > Hemiptera > Aphididae > Cinara > Cinara cedri. The sequence goes on from CABPRJ010000480.1 coordinate 2,156,862, forward strand.
CTTTCAATAACTCATTCACAAATTTAAGATTTGGTATACAGTTAATGGAATATTCAGAATATTATTCAATTTACACGTTTTAATAATTTTAATAAACAATTTTGAAAATACGTTTTCGCGGCGGGCTAGGGGTCATGAGATAATAACCCAACAATAATAATATATAACAACACGTCTTCTTCTAGGCTATTTAGCATAATAAAAAAAAAAAAACCACGACTAACCTATCTGCCTAACTACATATATTAAACAAGTGATCCCACACTTGAAACGCCCCTTGGGGGCAATGATGCTTAATACACACTAAATTACATCTAAAACGATTTTCGTGATATTCCGTTTCTTAGATCACGTTATGTAAATATGAACATATGTGTTTTATTACATTAATAAAAAAACTAGAGATGTTTTCAATGTAATAATATAAGTCCCTACACTATGAATTATTATAAATTTATAACTTTCATTGGACCGAGTTAAATATCGGTTAATATGGTACCTATGATACTCATTTAATACCTAATATAAACGAAATAATTTAAATTCCAATATTATTTATTACATTTTATTTGGTTTGTTATAGTAGATTATATTATACAAGGTGTCTAAACGTGTACGTCCTGGTAAATCTAACTTTTCTGTACGATATTCCTGGTTTTATTTTCTGTGAGATACACACAGTGATACATCATCCTGTATATATTCAAGTAATATTGATATTGTAATTCATAATATTAACATTTCTAATAAATACGTATGGTTGGGGAGTCAATAAATCAGATTAGCGATAATTTTATGTGTAAGTTATTAAACTATGTTATAAATATATAATATATAGAGAAATTTAAGATTTTAAAAATCGACTATTTTAGTCGTTCTGTAACCGATTAAGACGCATTATTATTTTAACGGTTATCGTTTGCATCTACACTAGCTGCAGATGGTCTAAGTAAACTTATCTCGCCGTTTTCATCTCTTCGTGAAAACGTACGTGTGATTTGACGTCGGTGGATATTCGACGTCCCCTGTAGCAATGTCACGTCAATGTGAAAGCACCCGTATATTATTATAAGTATAAGATTAATGTAACGTCAATGTTACTGTTAATATTGTTATTAGAGATTGAATTTTTAACAAAAGATCATTTAAATAAGGATTATCAAATCGTAAACAGGAAATAACGGATCATGAAAAAACCTGATGTACCTATAATACATATAATAATATATTGATTATTCAATTTAACTTATAACGTATATGTTTAAAAATCGTCCACGGCTTTATTAAATACTTGATAATTTGTAGGTATTTTTGAATGGTTTTCGGTTAAAAAATCACAAATTAAGAAAAGAATAAGGTGACAAATATAAAATAAACCTCATAATAAAAACGTATAAGAACGTGTATCGTCTCTACCAGTCATAAATTTCGTGCATTAACGAAGACGGTAATCTAAAATATCGTGTTGATTTTAGACTCCGTGTGTAGCGACAATGCTTATAGTTGTATTGTTTTTAGTTAACACTGTTCACGGGTAGGCCTACACTGTGGTAGGTGGATAGTTGAGAAAGTAAAATAATATACAGAGTAATTTAGTTTATGTGCTGTACGCAACGATTGCAAACATTGCAAACGAAAAACCTAATCTAAGAGAGAGTAAAGTACCTATTAGTCGTGTTTTTTGTCCCCGTAACCAAAAATTCGTAACCCGGAATTCAACGAGAATAAAGCCGATGTATCGACATTTGTGGTAAGTTATCGAAAAGGTTTAGAAAAACTGTTGAAAACTTACAAATTTTATTTTTCAAATACATATTTAATATGAACTATATTTTCATATAAAAAATGTGCATCTTTTAAGGTACGATGAAAATAATTTGTAGTCTTCTTATTAACCCGAGCGTTTTCCGAGAAAAAAAAAAGACAGAAGATGGTAAACAAAAATATCGTTTTGATTTTTTTAAATATTATAATATATCACGTAATATCTGAAATTATATTTGTATAATATAAAAGTTGTCAGCATATATTTTACCACAAGTTTTTTTTTTAGATTCAAGTATTTATTATATTATTATTATTTTATATTAATGTCGATTTTAACATGATATTATTGAATTCAATTACCGTTAAATAATATTGTTGATTGTATTTCATTTTATTACACTGATAATTTATGATTTTACATAGGTTATATTATATAATATATTACATAGAAAAAAAAGTGAATTAGCATGATTTTAAAGAGTGCTTTTTAGTTAATTTGTTGTTATTAAAATAAATTAACGAAATTATTAAATGTTAAAATTAAAAATTAATAATTTATTTACTTTTATATATAAAAGTATATTGTATAAAACTGAGCAGATACGCCAAAATTTCAATTTCAATGTTAAAAATTGTATGTGTTCAAAAAAATACCGTATGAATAATTGTTTACATTATTAGTATTTCATAATGTCGTTAACCTATATAAAATACTTCAAAGTTTAGCATTAACATTTTTTTTTCCTGGTAAAACACTATGATACGCATCTTCTTTATTAGATATATATTTTTAAACCGTTATATCTACTTATTCAATTGATTCATTAAATAAATTAAGTACCTACTTGTTTAATACGTTTGAATATAATATTATAATATGTATGATTTTTTTAATAGATTTTGATTAAAACCAACGATTTAACATTTATTTTTATTAAATTATAATTATTATGAAATAACAATAATTCTATCTATCTAATTGTTTATATTTTTTCTGTGTTGGTTTTCCAAATATTACCAAGAGTAATCTATATAAATATTAGGTGTAAGGATAATAATATATAATATGATATCCTTAAATAAATTTTACTACAACACAGTAGTATATAAACTAAACACGCGTTGTATGTTATAATATCTTGTATATATAAGTTATAAAGTAAGTAAATCTCGTGATTACAAGAGGTCATAATACACGTGGAATACATTATTAGCGTAATGGAACTATAAATATATTATGAAAAATTTAAACGTGAAATATGAACGAGAAACTAGCATATATAATAACGAGACAGTTCAGTTAGGGTCACATTATAAAGTTGTATCCATATGAAAATAAAGCTAAAGAGGATTAACGCTAAAAATATGATAAGTAATCACTCTTTTTCATATTGTTCACATTTAAAAAACTGTTTATGTTAATGTACGAGATAAAGATTATAATGATTATAATATAATGAATTCGACTGTTATTAGGCGTCTTAAAAAAGTTTCATTCTTCAAACATAGCAGATACCTACCTAGGTTGCATAATATATTTCAACTATACCTATATTTTACTTGCATTATACAAATTTGTGTATTCATGATTAATATAATTGTTTTATTGGAGACAAATTTTAAAAATACTAAAATAAAAATAACCTTCATCTACAGAAACTTAAGTCTAATCGAACACTGACAATTTACAGTAATTTTTTATTTTTATTTCTCGGTTACACATTTTTCTATGTAGACAATTTCGACACACGGTTGTATAAAAAAACAGAAATAACGATTTCAGGCAACCGTTCAAACTTTAATTCTAATTCGGAACCTTTCTGTATGGAATAGTAATAATAATACTAGCTTTTGCAACACACCCAAAAACTGCATTGACACGTCTACAGTATAGTGGAAATCTGCATTAAAACCTATCAATGACGATTTATTATTTTTTTTAGGAAATTGGCGTGTATAATTATTTATTTGTAAATTATCGAAATATAACCTAACATAATCTTAGGACAGAATAATGTTTGTTATTTATTTTTTTTCTAGCACGACTCGGTGTTGTTATTGCTAATCATTATCGGAAATAAACATGTAGTTGAGCTGTGTGTTACCGTCAATGATGCGAGAAAATGTTTTTCTGCCGAGTCTGCTGTATTATACTCTCGTATGAACTGGTTATATAGCGTTATTTTGATTACTACAATTACTGGTCTACATAAGTTAAAACGGAATAAGCAGCTTCTTATATTATACGACTCTACTACTTTGTCCGTTTTTAAAATATTAGCTGGTACAATATCATTATTATACGTTTAATAAAGCTTAATGGTGTTGTGTATATATTCTGATTTACACACCACGTTTACTTAACACATTTTCAAATTTTTACAAATTATTCAATAAAAACGAAATATGGAAAAAAAAAAATATAGATTTATTTTAAGAAAAAAACCATACTGAATATACGTGGTGTGTTATATTTTTACTAATCTATAAAACAGTCGAATAACATATACTATATTTCACTTATCTATAAAATACAAGAATGCCTATTATGATAATTATTGTAATCGACATTAGGCGCCGACGTTATTACACTATTACCGATATTTTTTCTATTTTATATATAATTCGTTCATATTATATAAATAGTATTATTATTATTCATAGTAAAGTTATCCAGTAAGCGTTTATTTTTTATATTTTTCCAACCGAATTTATCGTTAATCTACCAACTCGGACGAACAAATTTCTTATTCGAAATAAATGTTCGGAGACATAAACGTTCAAAACATATCGCAGTTTAGAAGTCTGGGTTCGGTAAAAAAAAAAAAAAAAAACACTTTAATAAAACGATTTTAAATATTATTATTACTTGATAACCATTTTTCCTAAATAATATTATAGTAATACAAAATCCGATCTCGATTCTGTACGCTACTCATTGAAGATTTTCTCTAAACACAAATTTATACAATTTAGAGAACATTTTACCTACATAAATAATAACCCATGTAAATATTTTTTAATATTTTTATTTTTGAGAAAATTTAAGTTATAGTTGTATATAAAATCGACATATATATGACCATTGGCATAAATATAAACTGAAAATACATAGAACTTGAACCCAATAGGTTTTAAACCAAATATTAAAGACTAAATTACTTCAAATATTATAGGTAGTGCTTGAGATGGTTTATATAAGGCTAAGTCCCCCTTATTTACGAGCATGCGTACGACATAAATTTGCGTTCAACACTTAGCGGACAACGTTGTGTGCCTCTAGTTTTACGATAGAGTGAATTCATCTATCATTTAACAACTAAATAACTTTAAATAAGAACATTGCATCCGTTCAACTACGTGGGTGTTTTGTCGGTAATTTATAATTTTTAAGCGAAATATTAGAACTCAAAAAAAGTTATCTCTCGATTGAAAATTAAAATAATGACACAAAACCAACGATGAAATTGCTCAGTTTTCTCAGTGGTGTACCCAGGGTTTTCCAACGGGGAAAAAACCGTTTCGGAAAACACATGTAGTAGGTACAATTATTTGTACTTAATTGAATAATTAGTTCAAATACGTAATGATTATTATTATATTAGTAATAATTGTCCAGTACTGAATAGTTTGTATTATTAATGTTTTTGTATTTAACATGGACAATGATTAAAGGGGATTGAAGCCCTCTTAGCCCTCCCTAGGGCACGTCACTGAACATTAGATTAGGTTAGGTTAGGCTGCCGGTCAATATTAATACTCTAATATTAAAACCAACGATACTTATTTGTTTTTATGCGGTTATCATGTCATTTTGAAGGTACTTATGACTTTTATATAACTGTACATAGACAAGAATATAATATACGAGTGTGATGGAAAATTGTTTTTAATAGAATAACTTTCGAAACCGCCTTAAGTGTTAAATAATAATAAAAGTATTAATACTTAATAATAATTTAATCTTGGATGATTTTTTTTTTTTTCAATTATTTTAAACTGTTATTAATCGTCCCATAAATTAATATTAAAGACTGTGATATAATACAAATCGATCGTGATTTGTGAGTTTATAATATACATAAGTGATCATTATTCGTATCACCGGGTATAATAATATATTATAGTAACACTGCATATTTTGTATGTAGCCTAGGTTAATCAAACCGTTAATCTATATAGAATTGTGTATTTTAAATGACAATAATAACATTATAAATAATAACTCATATAATTGATTATATTTCTAAACGCATATATTATATACATAATAATATAAGTCATATTTATACTCTTTATACAAAAAAATATGATTAAATGCACCGGTCGGTCGTATTGAATAATGTTTGAATATAAAAAAAACTCAATAAACTTTCACTTTTTGTTTATAAAAAAAAAAATATTAAAATGTGACGGAGAATATTTTATTATAAAATGTTAAATGTATCAATTTAGACGTGTAAACATAATGCGATTAATATATCGTTTACACTGTTGATGGGATTTTTGCAGCATACACGTATGCAGTGTGGATACTCTATCGAACTAATTTAGCAACGGCCTCTAGGTTTAGACCAGCTCATATTTTAATAAAAAATAAAAATGTTTAAACATCGACTCATAAATAATCGTGCCCACACGACCACACGTCTAAAACGTCTTGAATATTATGCTCCTGGACATTACTCAATAATATAAACGCTGTTATTAAATTATTTGAAGACATAAATACAGTTAAAAAAAAAAACTGACAAACTTCGCACGTGGGTGGGTAACTGTTGTAGGTGAGAAGTTGGGAAGCTATTAAAGGGGAAATTGAATATATATATATGTACGCAACGATTAACCATTGCTAACGGAAAAACGATTCTGATAGTGTTGCTTTATGTGCCGTTTCTTTGGTAATATTCCCTGTCTCATACCCCACGACTACTCTACTGTCCTATGCAAGCTGGGCCTCTCAACCCTAGCAGACCATAGATAGATACATAAATTGCATTCCTATCAAATCTCCTCATTGGCAAAATAGATTCTCCCGTTCTCCTCTCCCTCATCAATTTTAAAGTTCCACCTCGTCGCATCCGTTTCCATGCTCCATTTCATACATATTTCCCATTTTTCTACTAGTTTCCTCCAAAACTCCCCCCTAAACTGTCTAATGAGGACCGCAAACAATAACCCATCCTTTCAATTATGGAACTCAAAATCTAAAATAATAAACCTTTGTTTGATCTATATATTGGATATTGCGGTACAGACAGTGCGCTGTCGCACTTATATATGAATATTGAAAAATGAATTCCGTGACACATGTATTTTTTTCTTTTCTTTTTTTTTGATTATAACTAAACAATAAATTATTATAAAAATAATGAAATCGTCGATAATTCGTAAATAGTTATGTCAAGTTATTACGACAAAATCAATTCAAACACGGTATACTTAATAAACAGATAGAAACCATTGAAAATATTTATAAGCTAGCATTAATTATTTAACGATCTAAATGATCTATATAATAAATTAATTAATTTCTATACATAACAGAATGAACAGAAGAAAAAAATCAATATAGTTTTTTTTTAAAGATTCTTCTGATAACAAATTTCAAAAAAAATTCAATGTTTTGTATATATTTATCTAGCCAACGAGGTTTCCATACGATTTTATACCACGGTGGATTACTATATACGTATACCTACAATTTGGGTCCAATTGATTTATTGCCGATAGTATAGCATCAGTTCATTCAAGATTCGTTTATTAACAAATTATCTTTTTGTCGTCATCTGAATCTAAAGAATTTCGGAAGACAATGAACAGAAGCCGGTTTTACTTTACATTTTCACAAAATTCAACTATATAATATCCACGCATTAGGAACACGTTGGGAAAAATGATCCGCATATTCGTATTGGTTAACCTTGGTATACAAATATTGTATTATTGTATTTTTAAACTACAGCACAATATATAGTTGTATAAAAAGTAAAAAAATTTAAATCGTTTTAAAAAAAATCTACAGGTATATGCAAGGCCGAGCAAATAACGGATAATATTAACTCAGGTAAGTTAAATTGATTGAAAAAAGTTAACGAATCAACACGTGACAAATTAATATTATTATATTAATTAACAGCTGATTTAAGTTAAAATTAAATTTGAAAATTGTATCAGATAACTTATTAACTAAAGTTAAGTTAATGTTTTTTGTATAAATAATTATACCAAGAGTTTTCACTTTTCTGAAAATAAGAATCATCAATTGTTTGATATATTGGCAGGGAATTTGTCATAAGTTAAATCAAATTGTACTTATTTTAAACTAGGAAATTCACACATATTATTAAGTAAAAGAAATAATAATTTTTATACGACCTTACCTATTCAATTAGTGTAAGAATAACTTGTAAATTTAATATTGTGACGAAATTAAAAAACTTAAGATTAGCATTACATAGAATAATTCAAAATTAACTTGTTAATTAGTTATTTAAATTAAAAAAATAAGAAATCAATTGAGTACAAATTATCTGAGAAAAAAGTTTAATTTATCTTAAATTTTACATTAACTTATTTACTCGTTAATGTCCAGCCTTGAGTATATCGGTATATGGTATGTAGGTGTACATAAAATTCGCTAATAGATTTTATCGTTAACACTTTATAAACGAACAATAATATTTTAATATTGTGTTTCGTGTTTTTATAATAATTATATATATGTTTTGTGACATCATCATACTTTTAAAAAATATTTTATCACTCGTGTTAATTCAATTATTTCTTATCAAAATATACTGTTGTATATTAAATCATAAAAAAAAAAACAATTGTAGCCAAATAATTTATATTGTTTTTTTTTTCACCAATTATGTAGCGTAGTGAAAATTGTGTATGACATAAATAAGTAATATAGTAAACAAGTACCCATTTAGAAACAAAAAAAACATTTCACCTCCTTGTCAAAATTCAATTAAAATTATTTATACACTACTACAGTTTAATTCAATTTAATCGGACTACATTAGGATTGAAAATTTGAAAAGTGGTCAGATTCCGTCGTTCAGAAATATGACAAAAGATAAATCTACCGATATTAACACTCTCGAGGTAGTAATTTCTAAGATAGTCGAATTGGTCAGGAAAGAAACCGAAAAAAAGAAAAGCAAAAATATGATCCAAAAGGTCCAGGGGCTATTAAATGAATTACAAAAAGAAGACGACATGAATCAGACAAAGACTACATCCGGCGCATCCGATAAAAAAAAAAATTTAACATTTAATCTCAAGAACGACAAAAACTCGAAAACCGAAAATCAAAATAACAAAAACGATTTATCCAAAGTAAAGTCGGTCAAAATGAATCAGCAAAAAATTACGAGCACAAAGTCGAAAAATTTACCCAAACCGTTGCAAAATTTAAGAGATGCTGCGGTTAAAATTCCTACAAAATTGAAAAGTGTGAGCACAACTCTGACTAAAAAGAACGCTCCGTCTGAAAACAAAAAAACACTTATTGTGCTCAATAGCACTGCCAAAATAAACAATAACTCTGCTAAACCGAACTCTCCTGATACGGAAATTAAAAAACCACGAGCGATTAAACAAATAGACGCAACTTCAAAGTTAGTACAAATAATAACTATCGTTAAGCCAATAATTTATTTGAAAAAAAAAAAAACTCTAAAATATTATTTATTGTATTATTTTAGAAAACAGTTATTGAAAAGCAAGACATTATCTTCGAAGACAGTAATTCGTGTACGTTGCCATAATTGTAAGAGTATCTTGAGACTCAAAAGAATACCGTTAAAAAAGAAAAGTCAAACGTAGAAATTGCAGTAAAAAAACTAATGTTTTAGATGTTTTCAGATCCATGAAGTAGCCGCACAAATTTAATTTCTTCGAACTAAATTGTGTAAGTCATTTATAAGTGTTTGTAAGCAAAAATTAAAAATTTGTAAGTCCAGCCGTTTTTAATTATCCACTAAAATTTATTTCGCAACTAACTTCCACAAAACTTGGCAGTTTTACCATTTCTAAACTTTTAATCCGGCCAAAATACTTTGTATTATTTGTACGTAGTTTTAAGCGCAAATTTACAATTTGTAAGTTGTCCTTTCTTGAGTTATCTCTGAAAAGTAGTAGTTGTCAATATAATGTTTGGTGTTCCACTATAATAGTCGTCAAATTAAACAAAAAGACGACAAAGTTCGAAACTAATTCCCCAAAAGCTGAATTTTGGTACACAAGTAATTTATACTTCAATAATAAACATAAATAATAAATAGTGTCGGATGATAGGTTACTGTAATGGATGTTAAATTAATTTGAATTCATTAATATATCATTGTTTTAGATATTATACTATTAATATTCATTGACAAATGAAAACTAAAATACAATTTTTCTCCAATTTCCTTTATTTTCACTTTTTAAATATTAGCCCAATTTTTTTTTTTTATTCTATTTTTTTTTTTTTTATTTATAGAGAAATTATATTTGTTTTTACATGATAGTTAAAGTTTAAATAAAAATAAAACACAGAATATCTACCACCTTAAAGCACATACTTGTTTTGGTGGTAGAGAGTTAAAATAACATTATATGAACAATTTAGTTATAAAATATGACAAACATACATGACAAATAATCTATGAATAAATATAAAGTAAATATTACTAAAATAAATTATTCATTACTAATATCTAGAGTACAATAGTATAAATATAATTTGTCATTCAGGTACTGAAAATAGCCAATTCTATATTTATTTTTTTTTTATTCCTATATTTATACGATTCTCTTCCGTATATAACATCTGTTTTTTTTTTTTATATTAAGCACTAAGTTGTAATTGTTTGGTGATAATCTACCTGTATTGATACCTAACCTGACCGCAATATACAAATATTAAAAGTTAGGTAAATCGTATGATCTATACTTTTGGTCATAGGTATTTGTATTGTTACTTTAACAGTTGACACCTGTGAAAGAAACGCGTTTCTCCCACCAAGAGAGGTGGGAGGCTACGAACAAGGGATAGGTATCAAGACTTTTAGTATATTTATTAGTGATTTATAAACTACTTGTATACCAAAATTCAGTTTCAGGGAATTAGTTTCGAATTCAGTCGTTTTTTGTCTAATTTGACTGGAATATTATAGTGGAACACCAAACACTATATTGACCACTACTACTTTTCAGAGATAACTCAAGAAGAGATGACTAATAAATTATAGATTTTCGCTTTCAAATACTTATAAAAAATGCAAAAAATTTTGACCTGGACAAATATCGAAAAGTTTTACAAACCACGGCTAACTTAATTTTCAGGAATAACTCAAGAAGGAATAACTTACAAACTGTGAATTTGCGTCTACAAACATAATTACAAATAATATAAAACATTTTGGCCTGGTCAAAAGTTAAGAAATTGCAAAACAGCCAAGTTTCGTGAAAGTTAGCCATGAAATAAATTTTAGTGGATACCGTGAAATGAGGTGACTTTGATAATAGATATTATTTTATTAAAACATTGTTATAAACATTTAATATCGTATACGAATTGGCGTTTTGCATATTTCGTCGCGTAGTGCAAAAGGCCAAGTATCAAAATTAAATTTTGATAAACCGTTCTTATCAATATTTGTTCATAATCAACTGTTATTAAACTCACATAATAAAGTTAATTTTTTTTATTTAAAAAAATAATCTCTACGTAAAGTAGGTACACTTTTAAGTACAACGGCTTTACGTACATGTGTAGTGTTATTACATTTGTGTAGTGTTATTACGGACATTGAAATACGTTGTTATGAATTAAATTTTATTTTTAAACTTATGAGTAACATACTTTTTTTTAATGTATGGTAACTTCAATAACCATCATAAGGTAACTTTGATACATATTTTTTCTACTTTTTATTAGTGGTTCGCACTCCAAAAGAAAGAAACCTGACAGTAGGCCATAAAAATATTATAATAATAAAAAGTAAGGCCAGGACGTTATGCATTTAAAATCTAAAAAAAAAGTAAAATCAAAAATAACACAGGGCCCAGGTGGGTTTAAAATATTCACCACCAACAAACTAACTATTAAATCAAATTATATAACACATGTAATTTTCTTTTTTTCATAATACTTAAAATTTCATTTAAAAACTTGTGTTAATAATTTGTGTAGTGTGCTTTTAAAAACATAATACCACTTTAGATTCAGAGCGTAGCGAGGAAGCTATTGGTTTTACAATGCTCTTTATTATTATTATTTTCCTCTTCTTCTTCTTCTTCTTTTACTTTGTTCTAATCTGTGGACACGCTTTTTCCAAGGAAACGTGCTCCGATTTTTACCTGTAGAAACTTTTCTGATAGCTCAAATTGTCTAGATGGTACTTTAAACAAGTCTTTTTAAGATTTTTGACGCCATTTTTTAAATAAAAGCACTTAAGTGCGAAAAAATTTAGGAAAACGTACAATTTCACGATTTCATTATTTTATATTAAACACGGACGACGTTTTCTACCAGAAAAAAGTGATTTAGTCGAAAAATTATAAGATACATTTTTTATTGCCTTTTTTGATTTACTTTCTTACGGTATCATCGCCAAAGCTTTTGAGCTTTTAAAATTTTTTAAATTTTTGGGAGTCTTACTGTAATTCGGGTATACGTAGAGATTTGAAACTTGGTAATAATACACAGACGTAGTAAAATTTCTAAAATTATCGGAAACCTTTTTTTTTTTTTTTATAAGCGTTTCGAAATCAAATTTAAACGAAAGACGCAAAAATGTTGTATTCTGAACTGCACTCATAATCGTCTTTCGTCAAGCAATGGTTTGTCGTTGCTTACAGATATAAACAACCATATGTATCCTACCTTTCCCAGTATCAGCTCTTTTGTTTTTTTGTAATTTTCAAGCCTTTTTTGACATTTTTTTATCACTTTTTTATGAATTTTAAGTGCATAAAGTCCTGAATCCTAATAATAAACTAGATGAAATTTTAACATAAATAGTTGATGGCGAAATATCAATTTTAGTTATTAGCAAATTGTACAAAATTTCTTATGGTACATTACATAACCGACACAAGGAAAATATGCAAACCGACCTACTGTTTTTAGTGACAAAGATGAAATGGCTTTTTTTAACTGCAGTCATGAAATGTGTTAATGAAGTTTTCCACTAACATACCTATATGCCCATAACTCATGTAAAATTGAAATATCTCAAAAACTAAGAAAAAAAAAAAAATGTCTTTTTTTGACAACTTTGATAGTTTTACCTCCATATAACATATTATAATATAATGAAAAAATGTGGATATCAAAGTTACCCCACGTAGGTTAAACATTAATAGCTACATTAAATAATTTAAATGTATTAGATAAAATGACTGAACATACAAATTTCAAACTTTTGATCACAAAACTTACAAATGACAAAATTTTGGCAAAATTTGATTTTAACGGATCACGGACCAGAAGCTTTCGGTGTTTTAATGTAGTTGAACAAAAAAAATAAAAACGTTTTTACCTAAAATATTGAGATACGTTTTCCTTCTAAAATTTTAAAATAATTTTAGATTAGTTTTATACTATAATTTATTTTTGTTTTTTTTTTTTCAGTGTGTGTGGGGGAGGATTGTAAATAACCTATGTTTACCAGAAATCATGCTCCATTAAAAAACTTTACTGGAACTTTTTTGTACAATTTTGATCTAGTTTGTGCATTAATTAGGTCATTTTTTTTATTTTCTTTGTAGTTTTCATAATAAATTAGAAAAACTCTCAATTTGTTTGTAGAATTTTTATTGATTTCAACAAGGGAATAAATATGTTATCTAGTAATATTATCGGCTCACAATCGTATTTCTTTAGGCATTGTTTATCATTGCATGCTGATACTAATAAAATTACTCAATCTATCATCCCTTACAACTTCCCACTAAAATAGTGACAATATCAGCCTTTTTTCATTACAATTATTATTATTTTTGCGCGAAAAGCTTTGAAAAACTAAAAACGTATACAAAGTAAAAGTACAAATTTTAAGTTTTATTAGATAACATTGTCATAAAAAAATATACATAATATGTTTTCAAGTTTAAGTTTACAACATTATTATATCGCGTATTTGCGTAGGTAATTTATATGAAGAATAAAATATTTGAAAAAAAATCGAGGTTTCTAAAATAACATACCTAATACCGAAATACAAAATAAAATCCTTACGACTTCGTTTCAATGAGAATTTGAATTGAAATTGCCTTATAGTAAGTTTTCTTTAATTTAAAACTAGTACATAACCTCCTATTTACGATATATTGACGTTTGTATGATTATTTTTATATATTTATGTTATTTTCAAAAGATAATATTCCAAAAATAGTATGGATTGATACACTGAACAAATTATCTACACTCACACCAGGGTTATTAAGAATTTTTTTTAAATAAAACACTTCGATTTACCAAGCTATGTTGTGTTTCAACATTAGTGTAATCAATATAATATTACGTAATTAATGTTGAGAATTATTTGTCTAAATTTTCCTAGAATAAGTTTAAAAAAAATTCGTCACGTTCTATCAAATGAGCAAAAAATTGAATTTAAGCGACAAACATTTCTTTGTGTTTTAAATCAGCTTTTCGATTTTACTTGAAAAGGTGTAGCAAAAATTATCTAATTTTGTTTTAAAGACGTTTACTATACCGAAAAAATTAATTCCGAAACAAGAAATCCATTTTCGTGTCTTTACTCCAATAAATATTATCTAGTAATTAAATGTATAAATCACAACATATTTCGTTACATTTCGATTACCTATCGATATATTCCGTACAAATATTATCACGAAATTATTTATTTTGTATTCTTAATGCATATGCTGCATCGTAAATGATATTGATTTTGTTCGATTTAGAAATATTAAAACGTAATTGTGTCCGTGTACGTAAAAAAAAATGTTAAAATAAATGATTGGTAATAATTGAAATTAATTAAATTCTACTCGTCGTTGCGACGAGATCACATAATATGCCCGGGATCGTAATTATATTTACTTTCGATTTTTCACGATTAGGCACTTCTATTTTGTTTTGTTGTTTTTATTTATTTTTATTATTTGACGAAATGAACAATTAATACGGACCGTTTTTTTTTTCTTTTTAAATTTCAGTCTAAACAGACTTCGAATACTGCATAACAAGCATATTTGACGACGACCCTAACAAACAGACAGACAAACATTCGCCGAGTGGAGTTATAATATTATAAAACCGCGTACATCTCGTGAACATCAGTAAATTCAGGGACGTGGGTAAGGGGAAATTGAGGAGAGGCCCTATTCTCTATTTCGAAATTACTATACAGGAGTTCGATTGTTTTTTCTCCTCCCGATTCCACCACTCCTATTAGAAATAATTTTTATTAGTTTATTTACTAATTACGTACGATAATTGGAACCCGTTCGTATTAATAGCTAGTGGTTCAGATAGGTTATGTAGGTTACATAGGTATACGTTCGGGTTTTTATTCGATTTTGAAAATTTGAATTTAAAAATTTGGCACCGGCCGTATAAACGATACAATACTAGACCGATATAAAGATCGAACGGGGAAATTTATCTCCCTAATCTCTCTCTACCCTCTCCCCCCCCGCGCCCCACTCTCCCGTAAATACGCCATTGCTTGTCAAATCGAAAGCGATACCGATCGCAGAACCTCCGGGCGTCGGTTTACACCCGAAAACAAGAATATTATTATTCCATCGCTGCACTGTCTACTCGTATAATATTATTATTATTATTATTATTATTATGCGCTCTGAGTATCGTCCGCGGAGGTACTAAGGCCTAAGAGAAGTGTGTTATTATTATTATAGGCCCGTCATGGCGGTCCGCGATTATTAATAAATTAATATCCGAAAACGTCGTGCCGCCGATATATTATGGCGCAACGTTTGCACCTCTGCTGGTGATGTTTCCGATACCCAACCATTATAATATATTACCCATATAATATAATAACTCGCCCGATCGCCGGTTCGGTCGGCGTGTAACCCGAGTGCATACTATGTTATACTTACGCGTAGCCAATACTCGTATTTTGGTGTAAGTATACATTTATATAATATGTATTAACGGGTACGCGTGGGCTTTACGAAAATTAGGGTTTCCGACACATAGCGCGTCGCCGGTTGAAATTTAAATCGCGCGCATTTTATTACCTATACGGTGTAATTTATAATATTATAATGTTTCCGTGGTAGAAAAAAAAAACGATGACCACACACCCGATTTTCGCTCGCGGCTCCGATCACAACTAACTCGCGTATCCTTCGTAATATTTATATATGTATATATATATTAATTAGGTATCATTTAAACGGGTCGGTAGGCTCGTATTATAATGGACAGGCACCTATATTATTATTATTATTATTCACTCACCATAATCGCTCGTATCCTCGGCCGTGCTGTTCACCGTGCCGTCCGGAAACACCTGCAGGTATCTGTTCTTGATGAACATTTTGATTTTTCTCGCCGTGCCGGTGATGTGCGACAGATTTGCCGCCGATCTGCCGCTCCGGGCCGGAGTCCCGGCGACCGCTGCGGCGGCGTCGTCGGTGTACCTCGTCGCGGCGAACGAGACGCCGGCCGTCCGTTCGGCCACTTGCACTACCGCGGCGGCGTACTGCGTGGACCGGTCGTCCCCTAGCGACGCGCCCAAAACCGAACCACTGCACAAGAAAATATACAACACCAACACGCCGATAGTCACCACAAAACTACTACACCGGTTCCAACCACCGCCGCCGCCAACGCCGCTGCCGCTGCCGCTGCCGCTACTGCCGCTTCTGCAGTACACGCGCGACCGTTTCACCATGACTTTATGCCATTTCCGGGTGGTACCGGGCAGGGTACCGCCGGATCAAGGTCCGTCGCGCCGGACGCCGGTGCCCGCCTCGCTCGGCGACCACATACCTCCGAAGGAGGGGAGTTATATAGCTCGGCGACGAAAGACGAGGACGCAACGTCGTTACGCCGACGGGGATGAAACACGCGATATCGTCGACATCGTGCCGGGCCACCACCGACTGAACAATATTTTACCGCTGCGTTAATTTTTTAATTTTTGATTTTAATTTTTTTAATTTTTTTTAATTAATAAATAAAAAATTTGTATTCGAAAAAAAAAAAAAAAAAAAAAAAATACCAAACGAATAAACGATTCACTCGCGTGCGCGAACTATTACACCCGCGAATTTTCGATACTTTTAGAGGTCGAACGTGCGAAAAAACGTGCTGCCAAGGAAAGGTCACGCTAGTCGTGTTTTTGCTTTCGAGAAACGGTCGTCCGTTTTCTTCGCGTCGTCTCGCAGTGTATCGGATCACTTTTTTTCCCCTCTAATAAACGGCGCGACGTGCGGTTGGCGACTGGCCGAGAGAGTGGCGAACGCGAGGAATCACGAATCACGGGGACCACCAGACGGTATTCAATTTGTCGGTCAGACCATGTGACCCGGTGCGCGCGTGCGGCCTACAGATAGAGCCACCGTAGTCGTCGAGTTCGCGCGCGACAGACGCCGCCGTCACCGCCGTCACGAGAGTCACGACATGTTGTGGTGATCGTCCACAAATTGTTATTTATTAGTATCGAATGTCCAAACGGTCATGTGTCATAATAATACAACATACACAAATTATTTTAATATTATACAATAGTCTGTAATTTCCCGATGCCATTTGATATATTATTTTTACAACACGGCCCCGTCGATCGAATACTACAATTACGATATATTATTATTATTATTACGTATACTGTATAGGCACCTATATATTATTGTTCGATAATTGTTCGAAATCGGACAATTTTCGGCGTACCTATGGCGTTGGAAGTGCAAACGATCCGAAATCAATCGAAACGAAAAAAAATTAAATACGCGTAAAAAAAAAAAAAAACAAAAAAAACGACAGTATGGATAAGTATTACACGCCATAGTAAAATTAACTAGAAATAATGCAGGCAGCAAAAGAAAATGTTTTTTTTTTTTCTAAAAGAAAAAACCGAATAAATTATAGATAAAGAAAACAATAAGCACGTGCTCATTGAATATAAAATACACCATAGGAAAAAACTGCACAATTACCGAACATTTACCAACACTAAAAGTAGAATGTATATGTAAGTTTTGAAAGTTCTGCGGGCCACAGTATTGCTACCTACGACGTGTATTAATACAATATACGAGAAACACGCATCAAGTCGTAGAAATAAAATAAAATTTTATAATTTATACCGATGAAGTTCACATCAAGGTGGTCGATAAACAAAAAAATTTAACAAAAAAAATCAATGGGAAATATTGCATTATAACTATATAATGCAACATTTCCCATACCTATACGATTTGTTCGTAATGAGTTTATTTTTAAACACTTAACCTTAAGCACTTGAAAATAATCACGAACTATACACATTAAATCGTACACCGTCAATCCGCGTATAATAGGTATCAAGAAATTCGCAGAGGATACTCGTATCTATGTATATAAAAATTTGTATTAAATTGTATAATAATAATGAAAAAAAAGTTTGTGTAACGTCGAATTTTAAAAATCATAATATAAGTAAGCATATATCAAACTACATACAGGTGTCTGTTTAAAATAAAATAACGTATTCTATGGCATGCTTGTGAATGCGTATTTTTTTTTTCAACTAACAGATGTACACATGTGTTTCAACACGTTATTCATTATTGTAATTAACTATAATTTTCAATATAAATAATAACAGTGCCTAATAATAATAATAACAACAAAACTATATAATTGTATTAGTTTCAACAAAATCGGTGTGCGCAGAAGAAATAAAACGACGCGTAATACCTAATAGCATATCACGCGTGGCCGTGCCAAAAGAAATAATCGAAAATGATCATCCTTATCACCAAGGTAGCCCATAAATACCGATAATAATAATAATATTTATATTTTTGTTTTCGTTAGGTTTGACTAATCGACTTTGTTTGTTTTCGTCCGTATCACTAGGATAACCTATAAATCAATAAAAATAATTGCCATTCACCTCATTGGAGTCACCGTCTCTCTTAAGATCTTCGGGGAGGAAAAGTAGTCTATATAATATTATTCCCGGTCCAGAATTACATCCGTGCAAAGTTTCAGCTCAAGCCGTTCAGTATTTTGAGTGAGAAGTGGTTACAAACCGTCCGAACAAACTTTCGCGTTTATAAAAATCAGTGTAAGATTATTTGAATGTAATCAATATTATTATGTTATCATTTGTTCATAGACATTTTTTTACCTGGCAAAAAACATATGCTCCAATGTATAACACAAGGTTTAAAATAAATCATTTGTAAGTATATTAAGTAAAATATGTCATAATTAAAACATTTTTAACAAAATTAAGCGTATTATTGTAGTTTCTCTTGGTAAAGGCTTTTAAAGTTCGAATTTGTATAATATTCGTAGAAATCACGGTATGTCAAAGTACACATTTAGCTCGCTCGGAATCGTATTTCGTCAGCAATGATTTTTGTTGTTGTGATTATTATTCATCATGAATAGTTTGCATGCTGACGTACCTATATATTTATAGTGACAATGAAATATAAAGAAATCGTGTGTCGCAGGTCGCAGGAAATCGCAGTATTAAAATATACAACCTTGGTGTGGTCCGAAAAGAAAATAATATTTTATGTGAGAAACGTATTTTGATGACGCGTGAAATCGTAAAAAAAAAACCATTTAACCGACAATCCGGCCCGAATTTGGCCGAAGATCTAGCACGAAGGGCCGTTAGCTTCAGTGGTGGATCCAGGGGAGGGGCGATAGAGGCGATCGCTTCCCCCAACCCTGTTCACTCTCCGATATACTATTATAGCTGCATTATACTGTTAGATTAATTCATCATTGAACTCGTCATAAATGCGTGACTAATATACATTTTCAAAATTGCCCCCCACCTCCCGTTATATTGTCCTGGATCCACCTCTGGTTAGCTTAGTAAGTTATTGAATTGCGCCGGTACTGGCTACGATAACAATATAATGTCATATTTTTCGATATCGAACAAATATTTAAAAAAAAAAAAAATGAAACAAGTGGAAAATAGTAGAAATATTATATTTTACATTGGCCATCAGACTCTTGGTTGTTTCAACCTCATCAGTAGTTCAACAATTACTTTCGGATTCCGTGGTTTTCTCATGACGGGTGTTTGGGTAATTATGAATTATTCCTCAATAGCGCACTTAGACTTCAATTTTTGCGGGAGATTTAGAACTTGCAAATTTTAGACGATAGGTTTTAGAGAGTAAAAACTTAAGATCATCATACGTTTCAAAAATGTCATGTGAGGGATGGTGGTAACTTTACTACCCCCTATAAATAAGCCATTAGTTGGCCGGTGTGATGTTAAGCACCATTGGCCAAAATACCCAATCTGGCACTGTCGGCAATAACTGTTTAAGGGCATACAGAGTGTCCCGAGGAAATCTGACAAAAGCAATTATTTTTTTATTCCGTTCAGAATTTACAAGTTTTTATTTTTTGGAACAATTACTAATGCACAACGCTATGATTCTTATATTTTATATTTTTTAAAATTTACGGTTTGATTTAAATTGTTTTCATTGCCACCATCAAAAGACATCAATTGATTCACTAGTTTTTAGAATTTGTTAATGTTTTTTTTATACACTTCAAAAAATTATAAATACTTAGCGATTCGTCATAAGCAAATATAATAATAATATGTAACACTGGATTTTGGCACAAAATGGATATTTATAAAATGGCTATCTCGGATTTTGTAAGTAAAAATGTTTAGTAGACTTGAGACTTCAGTAATAATACCACCGACAAGACCGCCTAAAAATATTGAACACATTACACGGCCAAATTTATTGGCATTTATCAGGTCTCCGCGGGACACCCTGTATACGGACGCGGTATTTGATTCAAAGTCGCCTATAGTTATTGTTATGATGACTACCGATGTGTCTGTGACGGTACGATATCTATACACGCACGCGCGTGAATCTGCGAATTCGTGACGTCAGGACACGGTCCGCCGACGGCGGTTGGCCGCTGGTTTATATTACAAGTACGTGGTGATGGCAAACGGGTAGAAAAAAATTGCAACAATTTCGCGCACATGTCAACGATCACGTATGCAAAATAATAATGGCAAATGGCGAACGAATTGCGTGTGTAAATGTATAATAGGTATACATAATAATATTATATACAGCTACTTCCTCCGCATTCACAGCATTAAGTCGTTATTGCTTAATAAATTATTATATGTATACAGAGTGATCAATACATATCGGTAAGACACTCGTTATCTCGGAAAGTATAAACTTTTTTTGACACAAACCATCATTACCTAAATATAAAGATGAAAAAAAATAACAAAAAATGTAAAATTTTAAAGTTGTTTGTTTTTTAAATATTCTGTAAAACAAATTCCAAAGAATAGTTATTACTTTCCGAGATAATGAATGGCTTACGTTAGATCGATCACCCTGTATATACAGGTACTATACTGCACAAGCTCATTTATAATTTTGCCAAGGAGAAAGATATTTGATTTGGAAATTATGTCGTATTTTATAACGTGTACTTATATAAGGCTAATAATAGTAATACAAAAAAAAAAAAACTAATTTATTTATTTATCTATCTCAATAATAATATATAATTCATTCTGTCATACAATTACCATTGAAAGCAACTGTACGTCTTGGCGAATACATTATGATCTATACCATTTGATCATAATTTAATTCATTAGTGGCGATTTTAGATTCCGAGCGTAACTAGGGAGCTATTGGTTTTACAATGCTCTTTATTATTATTATTTTCTTCTTTTTCTTTGTTCTAGTCTGTGGACACGTTTTTTCCTAGGAAACTTGCTCTGATTTTTACCTGTAGCAACTTTTCTGAAAGCTCAAATTGTCTAGATGATACTTTAAACAAGTCTTTTTAAGATTTTTGACGCCATTTTTTAAATAAAAGCACTTAAGTGCGAAAAAATTTAGGAAAACGTACAATTTCACGATTTCATTATTTTATATTAAACACGGACGACGTTTTCTACCAGAAAAAAGTGATTTAATCGAAAAATTATAAGATACATTTTTTATTGCCTTTTTTGATTTACTTTCTTACGGTATTATTGCCAAAGCTTTTGAGCTTTTAAAAATTTTTAAATTTTTGGGAGTCTTACTGTAATTCGGGTATACGTAGAGATTTGAAACTTGGTAATAATACACAGACGTAGTAAAATTTCTAAAATTATCGGAAACCTTTTTTTTTTTTTTTATAAGCGTTTCGAAATCAAATTTAAACGAAAGACGCAAAAAGTTTGTATTCTGAACTGCACTCAGAATCGTCTTTCGTCAAGCAATGGTTTATCGTTGCTTACAGATATAAATGAAATAATCCTATGTATCCTACCTTCCCATTTTCTCACCTATAACAGTGACATCTCGAGTATCAGATCTTTTTTCTTCATTATTTTTAAAATTATCTCCTCTCTTCACATTTTCAATGACCACCTTAATGATAAGACTTTTCCACTAATCTACTGCCCTATCCTAATTTCTGGGAAAATGTTGTATAGGCGAAAAGTCAGACAACACTGTAGTAACTGTGGTTGACGAATTTTAATATTTTTAAAACACGCATTATTACGATTCTTTAAATTCTTTACTAGTACCTTACTAATAGTAAAAGGCAAAATACTTTAAATACATTTTTGAAATGTTTTTAAAAACACAATTACATTTTTTTACGATTATTTTAGTAATATAATTGAATTTCTATTTCCATCATATCGGATTAGTAGAGAACCTAAAATAATCATAATCCGTTTTCAAAATTGAAATCCATCAAACTGCACAATTCCAACATTTCTGTCTGACTTTGAGGTTTAATTCGATTAAAAATATTATCCTTAACAAATTAATTTAAAAACTTTTTTAAAAATATATACATAATTAATATTATATAAAGCTGCATTATCCAAATCCATCGGATTTTTATTTCAATCTAAGTGTATTTGTATGCTGAAGAATTATTCCATTGAAACAATATACAATTCAGTATATATATATTATGTTAGTGGTGAATAAGTCCAATAAAAGAAGAACAACGGAAACCAAATCCTAGGGAAAATATTAAAGTCCTAAAATTGGCTTATTCGTTTACTTAAATGAATCATATTATAGTGATTAATATCTACGTAGTCATATATTTATTATCAGTAGATAGGTAGGTGCTATTTACTTAAGTTTTACGTTACGTAAATAATCCTGCAATAAGTCAGTGGCGTGGCGAACATTTATGAATGATGATGTACAACATAAAGTTTAGCGCATACCGCATTCATCACATTTATAAAATACCCCTCCTCCTAAAATTTGTTTATTCTAAAAAAAATTCCTTGAATAGACTATAATGAAAAAAGAATGAGTATACATACATAGGTATTTTATAAACTCACAATCTCAAGTTAGCAGCCTAATTTGTAACCAGCTTTTTACACAGCCACAAGAGGCTTTCTAACTATGCACATTAGTCATGTTACATATTTTCTTTAATATTTTTAATCATGACGCCTAAGCATACATTTATACATGATTAAATAAGTATATTGTACAAAATATTATATTTCATAAATAGAAAATACTCTCAATAGTGAAGGTGGGGATAACAGGTAAAAAAGAAAGGTTCAGTCTATCTGCTAATGGATATGCACTAAAAAATGTCTTGGTACACGTTATACTACCCTATTTGTAATAGTAAATATTATGTATATATCAAATACCTATTACACCGACTATAAAGCGACCAAGTATAAGAATATATAGGTATCGGTCAATATTTAATATTATGTAATGCTTACATGTAGCATAAAACAAATTCATAAAAAACCGAAATTATTAGATTAAATATTTAACGGGTACCCGAATTATGTTATTAATAACCGACATATTTATTATTTTCAACCTGCAATAGCATTTCCATTAGTAAATTAAATATTACACAGTATTTAAAATAATATATTTATATATCTATAGGTATGGTCATTTTTAAATAGGTATCTAATGACTATTGAAAAAAAAAAAAATTGATTACTTACGTAAAATGTATATATTGCATTTTTATTTTATTATTATGAATTATGATTGTTATTACTTTTCATGGTATGACATGTAAACCTTAATTTATAGTTCCTTCTTAAAAAAAAAAGGTGTTTAAACGTATATTTACTATGAGTAGGTAACTAATAATAATAATATATCATGAGTACCTAATGAGTAGGTGTTGAGTCTTCTTATTAAATTAAGTAAATAATTGTTTTCATAATACGAGTGTATTCGTATAACACAAAAAATGCACTTGAACTTGATTAGATTACGCACGAACGGAAATTCGACTAACATTGGGCTCAACGCTTAACCCTTTCAAATATTTTAAATTAATTGTAAAATATTAAATAGTTTACTTATATAGGTAATTGGTGAAACAAATACGATTTAAGATAATTTATTCAATACCTAGTAAAAACCAGAACCTCCTTAAATATTTAATCAAATCACGTCCTATGGCAATTATTTATGGAAATTATTAATGCTTGTGAATTTATTTAGCGGCTCAGTAAATTTTTCGTGACTTACCTACCGACGTGTCCGTTCTATTCTCACAAAATTCGCATAAAAATAATAATAATTTATTTATTAAACAAAAATTAAAACAATTTATTGTTTAATTATAATTTTTCTAAGCAAAACGTTGACATTGTTCCCTTTTTCACACTTGGACTTTCCCAATTCGCACACGGTTTTTAACACCAAACAAATGTTTTTGCTCAGAAAATGCTTGTCTCCAAAAAATTGAGAATTAAGATTGAAATATTTATAAAATATAAAGATCTACCAGGAATTATCCCAAAACCGGTAATATGAAATTTCTTATTCTATTAAAGAAGAAGTTGGTATACCATAAGTCGCTTTACTACAATTATAATGCCTTGTTATACGGTGAGGCTGTTCGTCAAGGGTAGGTCGCACACTTAACGGCAGCCAATTTACATTTCAGATATAATCCGATTTAAATTGTATAACGTACGAAAACAGCAAAATTAAATTTAGAAATCTAAACGATCTTAAAATAATTAGGTACCTACTTGTCCATTCAAATATGCATAAACGAACGTTAATATTCCTATCTTAGTATACATACAAAGCCAATTTAATGCTATATTATAAAAAGACGATAGACATTTAAAAAAAAAAAAAGAATAATAAAAATAGAGCAGAAAGTAATTTTTAAACGTCAAATTCTCTTGGCATGAATGATGATGTAACTCGGGACATAACTTGAAACGACGTCATGTTAAATCAGTACCATAATTTAATTGAACAAAGAATTCTGGTTAAAACACAATATTAGATATTATATAGAGCATATAGACTTCAAGTATTTATACTATTTTAAACACGATAAAACGATACAACTTGTATTCAAAAATAGGTAGGTATATAATATTACAGTTATAACAATAATTGTACCTATTACTTGTATAAAAATGAAACGAAAAAGGGAAGTCAAACATTCAGATTTCAATACATGGGCCAAATATCTGTATATAAGTGCTCGAATTATGGGGGGGGAGACGGAGCTCCTCTACTATTTTCCTCTTCCTTTTTTTTAGCGTCCCCTTATTAATTGTTTCTATTAGGACGGAAGGACCGTACGGCACGTTTATTTTCGAAAATAAATTATGTTTTCCTAAAACTCGCATTATCAACTCGGATATTGTATTCGATACCTAGGTATTGTAAATATTTTGTTAGGAACTTATTATTATAATATTATTAAAGATAATAATACAAATTTATTTATAAAGTAATAAATGCCTCTACAGGAGTATTATTGGTTATTATTATTTTATTTTTTTGTAAATTACTAATTGTTGATTTATGTTTGAAAAGCGGGTTAGGTCGAATTCAATAATTGCAAAACGACGCTTATAATTCTCACGGTGCCTCTTCTTTTAGTTTTACAATTCGAGAAGCACTATTTTGCATGGTATTAATATCAGGTAATAATTTATTTATATTTTATAATTTGTATAATATAATTAAGTCGAGTCATGGCGGACTGAACTGATGTGAACCGAAGGTTAGACAACTAAACTGAAAGGATGCAGTATACGCTATTGGTCATGTTATTATATTTATAAGTGCAATTTAACTGAACCGGAATGAACGGCTCCTTTGCGATTAGCGGTATTTTCCATGTTCTTTTATTAATTATGACAATAAAATTGTGTGGAACAACCGCATACGTAACCGCGGACCTGTACTGTCTAATAATGAATTTCTACAGCCACGACTCTAAAATATACTAACTCTCGGAGAAAAACATCCAAGTATTTGTTTTTAATTATTATCTTAAATGTGTTTACCTATATCCAGTACACATATAATAGTTATACTAGTAATGACTATATTATTATAGTGTACGCGACAATGACTAATATAATAATAATGCCCTACTGGCTACTAAAGTGACCTGTCCAAAAGCCATCATAAAAAATTCCACAATGTTAATTTTTTCGGCATTATATAAGTTACGGTAAATTGACTTATTTAATTTTAATTATCTTATTTTTAATTTGTTCCATTTAGTACATAATAATATGGTCCAAGTTTATTTTCCTAATTTTTAAGAATTTGATTTATTATCTTCTAAGATTATTTTAGCTTTGTATTTTTTATTTTTTTTTTTTTAAACTATAAGATTAGGATATTTAATTCTACATGCAAATTTTTGGTCAACTACCTGTATAAAAACCTTTATTATATTATTATCTTTTTTATATCCGCATATAAATTAAAAATTAGCTCGAAAAATGAATTGACTTTACAATCTAATGGAGTTTATTATATATATACAACAATATAAATAAACTTGGATATTTTTTATGGCATACTAAACATAATTTTACATATCGAGTTCAATCAAATCGTATATAGTATATAGTTACACTAATATATAATATTATATAATTAAAATGTTTTTAACAGAGATTTTTGTGAATCATATTCATAATATATTCAATGAAGCGAGATTTATTGTTATTTTATCACGATACTCGAGTAAGGTCAGTATAATGACTATAATACAAGTATATCAGTGTATACATTAAAACCTAGTAGGTAGGTAATATTTTAATAACATCAGAAGGGGGGTTTTTTATAACGCCCAAACATATTAATGAAATGAGTTTCTATTAAAATAATTTTAAAAATATTCACTTACTGTCTTCGAAAAACTATTTTTCTTTCAATTCTCATTTCTCATATTTCATATCAATATTTCAAATTCTGTTTCAAATTTTTTGAAGAAAAATCATATTGTATATTATGTGTATTACCTACATGTTATTGTTTTAGCTACTTATATGCAAGTATTAACATTTTATAGAATTAATTACAGTATTATGAAGCAGTTCAATTATAATGTACTAATAAATAAAGTATCAACAGCCATTTTAATGGTTTATTATAATTTATTTTTATGATGATATGTATATTATCATTTCGTCCAAGGCATGGACTAGTTAATTGGAAAAATATTATATTAGACACCAAACAATTTTCGACAACTGAGTTTTCAACTCGTGTTCGGAAAACACTTTTTCGGTTAGTAAAAATTATTTTTTCATGCTGTATATCTTTAAAAATGCAGACTTTCAGTTTGGTGGTACATACATAATTTGAAACGATTATCAGAAGTTCACCTCGATCATTATTTTTGTAGATTTTATATTTTATTAATTTTTTTTTATTTTCGAGGTCAAGGTGTAAAAGCAATATGGGAAAAACACAAATAATACTACTCTGCTCAGAATTGTTTTTAATTTGCAATGGTTTATCGTTACATACACAGTATAGCTATAAACTAAATTACCCTTTGGAATATTCAACCTTTCCAACTATCCACCTTCAACAGTGATATATATATATATATATTCATGGTGTTAAGTATGCCCTGCTTTCTTTATTTACGATATTATTCAGTTAGATTAGATTAAGTTAGGTAAATATTCTCATAAAATATATATATATATATATTTAGCGCTTTATAGACTTAGAATTCAAAATCTTTGAAGTTTTTTTAAAAATTTTATTGGATTATTTTAATAAAAATTGTTTTATTCGAACAGAAATTCTTGAAAATTGTACACGAAGTTCGTTGTAATTTGACAAAAAAAAAAATAAATACCTACGTAATTAAGTAAATATTTGTATGCGCGTCGAAATTTCAAATTTTTGCAAAAACCGCAGAATTAACAACGCGTTTAACCGAACTCCGAGGATTTATTGTTGGTCGTTGGCAACAACTATTTAACTAATCGTTGCGTACAAACGTAAATAAAATTACTCTATACATTCGAAAATGATATTACCAAAGTATTAGAATATATTTAAATATTAATATTGATCGGTTAGGTTAGGTTAGGTTAACACTGTCATTGAAACCTGGTGGAGGAGGAGGGGAGGTGTTATGTAGCAAAGCTCTCGATTTTATTTCACCATGACGCCTAATGAAAATTCCAAAAAACATCCACCGGAGTATTAAATTTTGTTGCAGTATTTAGATTTGACTACTGATTCATACGAAAATTCCGTTCAATTCGTCACGTTTTTGGCGGATTTGTATTACCACGTTGCTAAAATACACACACAGGTATACTGCACTACACCAAGGTTACTTTTATTTTGCACGCATGTCAGTATGCACGTATGCACATTTATTTTATACTTTTAATTTTTTTTTTTCCAGTCAACTTGTATAAAAATGCATGTCATCTACTCAAAACCGGATATTTTCTGTATCAATAATTTTCGTCTAATTTGTTAATTATAAATGTCTAATTTGATATTATAAAATAATTCGTCTTCGTTATGATGCAAACAGTGACGAAACATAATAAAAACAAATCTAAATACCTTACATTACCAATAAGTCTAGGGCCGGCGGGAGGCACAGGCAACACCAACCTATGTCTGAGGCGGCACTATATAACATAAGGCATTTTATTTGTGTGAGCAAGACTGTATTTAGGATGTTTTGGTCCCTAGACTAGCGTTGAAACTGAAAATCCGTTTCGAAATACTGATGAGCATAAAAAAAAAAGTTAAACTTAATATTAATATAACGTATACTAACATGTTATATAATATACAAACATAGTTTTCGCATTGGTAAATATTATGAATACGTAGCAGCCGTGTACAATAATATATTATTCTATTATGCTAAATTTCAATAATATCATTTGCTCTTCGTCCGTCACTCTTTCGTGGCCCGAGACCCCATTGGATAACAGCGGCTGAAAACTTACAGGTACCCATTGGTATAGCATATTGACCATATTTTTGAATAATTTGGATAATAATTGTTAAATTATACTACAGTATGTGTGTAGTACCTATTAATCGGTATTTTTATTTTTCGATAATAATTAGGTCGTAAATGCTGTCAATACTTCAATGTTTTAAAAATGCTTTGTGCTTTCAATAATTGAAAACATGTTATTAAAGTTATCCGATCTCATAATTTTGAATAGTAAACAAGTTCCGCTGTCTAAAAATAATAGGTACGTAGGATAAATTCATGATATTAATTATCATTATTTATTATACTTCAATTTATTGAATTATAATAACTAAACTTATATGATATGGTTAAGTGGTAAATAGAGAGATATAAAACAAAAAGGGCGGCAAATTTCGATTTCGCCGATGTATACAGTTTTGTCTAAAGACGGCCCTGTCAATTACCTATATAAAATCTTTAGAGATATTATTTATTTAACAAAATTCTATATTACGCTATCTGTTTCTATTAGAACAATAAGCTTAAGTGATAATTAAAAAAAAAACAAAAAAAAAAAAAAAACAGACAGAAGAGACTGAAGGAAGAGGCCTCCCATTGGAGGTACTTCAACATGAATATAGTACAATGAATACATAATAGTTATTTAACAAAGATCGCGGTAATAGTGATACATTTTTTTTTTTTTTTAATTAATATTATATAAGCAGGTCACGACACCATTTTCTTTTTAGTCTTTTGTTGGTATTTCCTGGAATAGTTGCAGATGATATTTGGGCGATAAGGGGATTAGAATGACGTGCTAATTTGTTATTGAATCGTTTGTAGTGGAGTTTGGCTAATTCAGTGACGGTGGGTAGATTGAAGTCGGAATGAAGGGTATTATTTGAAACATAGAAAGGAGCTTTAGAGATGACGCGAAGGACTAGAGATATATAAATACGAAAAAGGGGTGCATAGTATTAATATTATAAAGCCTATAAGATTCACAAAATTTAACCATATGTATATAATATAAGTAACTTCAATACAAGAAAAGAACGTGTGTAACAATATGAATATTTCAAAAATATTTTTAATTCGAACTGTACATAATACATTTTCTTTTATGCCATTTCATAATTTAATGTGTAATAAATCTTACTAGATTTAAAATATAAAGTTATAAGTGCCCTCCTAAAGGTATATAAAAGTATTATAATAGACAATAAATGATTTAGTTTTTTTTTTGTTTAATCTAATTTTCGATTTGGCAAAATCATACCGTATTTATTATTTACATAGATATTATAAATTATAAAAATAATTTTTTGAAGACCAATTTATAGAATAGAACACAATATGGTATTATATATTATGCAAATATATTTAGGTTCAAATAAGGTATGTGATAAGAATTTGACAAAATGTTAATTACTATGTACCTACATTTAAAAATCAAAAATGTATTCAGATGGATATAATTTTGATTTTATAAACATTACCTATATCTGTTTTAAATTGGAAAGCGTACGAAATGATCGTGCACCTTTTTAACCCCTTAAAGAAAGACAACAAATTATAATAACAATAGTTAATCCGTTGGATTAAGAACTCTGTTTACCTATTATATTTTACTAAACAATCGATTTAAATATAATATGTATAAAACAAAAATGGGTGTGTTAATATAGTATAAAGGTATAGGTACTGACCGACCTACAGTTAGGTGTACTAATATAATAAATCCGGATTTATGGTTTTAGGTATGAGTACCCGTTATGCATTGTATTATGTTTTAAAATCCGTGAACAAGATGAAATTAAAAAAATTTGATAAGGATTGCTGAAACTCGTTTAAAGAGTCGGTAAACCAAACATCGATCTTGACGTGTGATTAAACAGACTCCAAATACCGAACTCGTTAAACTTCAACAAATATTTTTAGCCACACCCGGAAGTAACAACAAAATAACCGCATATGATTACAGGTTTTATAAAAAGTCGAAAACGGCCAAATGGGGGGATTAAACCCCAAACCCCCCCGTAAATACGCCCTGCTACCCCCTGCTACCTCTCTACATAGGTACCTAATATTATATCATAACTTCCGAATTTCCTACAAACAGCGGTTTACCTACAAACAATACCTATACTGATTATGAGTTACTTATTATTTCATTTTAATTATGTTCCTTGTGAGAGAGGAATGGGATAAGGGGGCTACATCCCTGATTATCTAAGGATCATTTTATTTTATTTTATATACAATAAACACTAATAAAGTTTGCGTAGGATTTTTTCTAGTCTATTCCAAAAAAATAATGCATCAAATCTCCGCTAATAATTTATTAACACTGCTATCTGAAATACCTACTAAAAACCTACGAAAATACATTACCAATTAATATGTCAAAATTGTTCGGTGTTACACTATCGCCATCTAGTAATTGTCTATGGAGGGAATAAAGTCATATATATTTTTATCATCTGTCTCGTATCAAAAATTTACCTACTTATCAATAATATAACAAATAATAATGGAATTTGGATTAACAAATTGTTAACCTTTTTACTTACTTATTGGATTTTCCAAAATCAAAATGTTATTGTATTAATTTTCAAATTGCTTAAAATTAAATTAATTAGCTATTGTTCATAAACACACTAAAATCATGAATACTTCCAAAGTGTTAAGATATAGTTTACAGTTAACAAGACTACGTAAAATCAATGGTATTCCAACTGGTCGTCGATTTTCCACAGATTCTCTTCTTTTGCGGCAATATTCAAGAATTACTGGAATTGCAGGAGCCGGAATTATAAGTTTTTTAGCGTATGGATTTTTACCAGACTTTAAAGCATATGCCTATTCGAGGAAAAGAGTAAGTAAACCTAATCATATATGTATCTATGTTTCAACTTTGTAAATAAGTAGGTAAACATGAATGCAATTTATATGAATTGGACTTAGGTACAATAGTTTCAAAATATGATCTTATACTCAACGATAAACTTAAATGTTAAGATTATTATAATTTTATCTTAAATATTAAATATATAGAAAAAACCATAAATAATTAATTAATTATTTGGGGCAACCAATCTAGAACTGATTCCTAACATACTTCTATATAATGTGTTCATATTTATTACAAAGGTTTTATGGTTTAGCAGTTGGTTTTATAAAACAAATGGTAATATTATACTACTATTACTAGATAATAGCATTTGTTAGGTAGTACCTTTATAAAATAAATAACGTTAATTGTTAGTTACCTATCTATCAATTGATTTTATTTATTGCCACTGAAAGTAATTAACTTGAATTAATATATCTATAACAACTTAACTTGACTCTCTCTCTCTCTCTTTCTCTCATCATTTAAATCTTGTAAACTATAATAATTTGTGTACCTTATAATTATTAAGTACTAAGGTATATATTATAAAAGTACAACTATATCAATAATATAAAGTCTAATGGTTTTCATGAAGATACTGTAAAATATAATATAATATTATTTGTTACTACTCATTTTATTAATTTTATAAAATATTTTATATAACTAAGTATGATTTTAATAGGTAAGTACATTAAATTATTACTTTCATGAAGTAGATCGTACATTTTTTTTTTTAGTTATCTGTGTATTATAATGCACAGTACATTCGATTAGGCGTCTACCG
Source organism: Cinara cedri (assembly GCA_902439185.1). Lineage (NCBI taxonomy): Eukaryota > Metazoa > Arthropoda > Insecta > Hemiptera > Aphididae > Cinara > Cinara cedri. The sequence continues at coordinate 2,189,757 of CABPRJ010000480.1, forward strand.
TTTATTTTTTACGTGATGTCCACTACACTAAAATAGTTGTACAAAATTGCAAGCATAATTTAAAATGTATAACTAAGTAATAAATTAATTATATATTAATTATATATTATATATATTATAATATATTAAACACTCACAAATGGAAATTTAAAGGACTAGGTAATTATTTTACGAAGAGTAAATGTCTTGGTTAATGCTTAATGCGGATTGATAAATGTTATTTAATATAATTGGTGATTATTTTAGGTAACTCATAGGCCCCTTTGACTATAGAGAAAAGTATTGTTCTCCTTAATCATTGTGATTGTGGAATTTACCAAATTTTCTCATACCTATATTTAAATTATTATAATTATTGTCTCACACCACTTAAGAAATATAAATAGTGAGACACTTAACTATAAACAGAAGTGAAGAGCATCGGAGGTTATAAATGGTGTAAATATATTATAAATTAGGATATGGTACCTATATAAATTCATAAATTCTATATTACCTAACTTTCTATATTTTATTATTATTATTTTGTTTTCTGTCTCCATATTAAACTGTTATACTAATTTTTAAAGTTTAAATCTGTACCATGCATATTAATATAATTATATAAGCCAACCTAATATTATTTTTTCAATCATAATTTTGTTGAGTTGTAGTAATTACCCTGAATTAAAATCGATTAAAAATAAAAATATCATGCAATTTAACACATAACTGTATTAAAAGGGGTATTAAATATACATGGTATCAATATGCTAAATCATGTAAAAATCAAAACTTAATAAATTAGGTTTAGTTATAAAAAAAAGAAAAAGGGCATACTTCGCACGGTAGGTCAGTCACTGTTGTAGATGAAAAGATGGGAAGCTAAAATTTAGAGGAGAATTTAATTTATATCTGTACCCAATTATAAAACATTGGTAATGAATGCGAAAAAATGAAGTTTCTTTTATACATGCACCTATTACCTATGTAAATTTTCCATTTTTCTTATGTTTTCCCAGTTATTATAAAAACTGCTTGGAAAGTCAAAAAAGGACTTTCTTAAAGTACCACCCGGATAAAATTTACTTTCAATAAAGTTACTACACTTAAAATCAAAGCAAGATTTTTGGTATAAAAATCATTCACTGATAAAAAAAAAATACAATAAACATCATTGTAAATCCAATATATTCCTTACTACTCTCCAAGTCTAAAAGGGTGATGCTCCACACAATCAATATTATCATAAAACTTACTAATGTTATTTTAGTATATAAATAAAACTGTCAGTATCTTATTCATTTTGTATTCAAACTTGATTTTCATCGAAATTTATAACTTTCAATTTTGATATTCAAATGTCTTAAATTTGAAAAGTTTGAGGTATCATTCCTAATATTTCAATTTTGAACAATACCTCGGAACAATTCTAATTTAGCCACCATCGTTTTTATTATTATTATTTTTTTTTACCTAATGTCTATTTTTATGGTGTGTACAAAAATAATGTAAAATATTAAAAAAACGGTCATATTTCGCTCAATAGGTGGGGGCCACTGTTGTAAATAAGTTGGGAAGTTAGCATATATAGGGAATTTAATGTATATACTTACGGAACGATTAATCATTTCTAACAAAAAATTATTCTGAGTGAAGTTCGGTCACACATGTTTTGAAAGGTCATAATACTAACGATTTATGTCAAAATTTGATATTAAAATTTTTATAAAAAAGATTCTACTATATACTTAATTTTTTTTTTTTACTACAAAGTGCGACTTATAATTAAACTCCTGTTCAATTTTAAAGTTTGTTTAAGTCTGTTTGGTCCAACAATTTAATCCACAGATACCTCAGATAACCCAGATGAAACTACCTTTCAGAAAAGGATTATATAAAAATCGGAGTAAAATTTCTGGTAGAAATGTCGTGTACAGCTAAAAAAATAAATAAATAAACATCATTGTAAAATCAATACATTCCTCGCCTCGCTCAGAATCTAAAATTCGAACCTTTAGTAGGTACTTATCAGTTTTGTTACATTTTAACCTATCCAATTCACCTAGTATTAATATTAATATTTATCGAATTTTTTTCAAATTTAAACCCAAAATATAGATTGAACTATTGAAAATGTATTTTAATTCTTCTACAAACGTTGTGTATGAGTGTTATTATATGTTCGTAGGTAGCCATATAGTTTTACTTAGTATTCTATTCAATATTGTATGGGTACTATAATAATTTATAACACAGCTATAAATTGCATTTAATAGATAATGTGGTACCTACGACTCGTATGCTAATCATTTATGATACAATGTATCACTATAAATTCGGAATATTTAAATTAAGTTTATGTTTTTTTTTTATTTTTTTTTTTTTTTAAAAGATTACCTACCTCATAACTACCATCAAGTATGTGCACGTTTATTATTATTTATTAAAGATGACGATAACATTGTAACAAAATCGGTATATGTGGCGGATAAACACATTTTTTTGTTAAATCATTTAATAAAACAATTATAGCTATATCTAAAAGTAGTGAAATAGCCGACAAAAATACCCTGTGGTGTCTACCGACAAACGGCCGTTATAACACTGATGTTATCTTTACGTAGTCAGTTCATCCCCTTATAATATAATGTTTGGGTCTATTCACATAGGTATGCATATTGGGAAACACACTGATATTAGGTGCATACCAGCATTGTAAATTAAAAATGTGTTGGAATTCAAATTGAAATAATAGTTGAATATCTATTTATTGAAGATCGTCCGTCATAATCATAATGTACATTATCATGTAGGGCAAAATACCTATAATAGTAATGAAAATATAAATATCGTGTACACTCGGCGCCCGAATTCTATCGCCAAAATTATAGAAAAAAAATAACTAACCTGTGTGTGAACGCCGGCGATACGGTTTCGATAACTCCGCTGACCGCGGCGCCCGTCGTACAACTCGACGAACCCGAACGATACGTGTCGCGATAACGCCGCGTATTAATTTGATTCCGTTATAGTTGCGTTATTGAACACACTCGAACCGTGAAAAAGCGAAGTTTAGAGAGAGAAAAAAAAAAAACCCCCGCGCGAACTCGAGGGATAAAAAAACCACTGCGGAACATTACATATTCACAGCCGTGCATCCGACACGCGACCGTTCGCGAAAACACAGAGTCTGAAAATTATCGCGGGCGTACGTGCCGAAATCATGACGCGTCATGGCCGCGGGGGCCCGTTATTTTTCCGCAATTGCCGTCGATTCGTGGAAAAAGAAATTAAACTCACCGTTGAACACAGGCCCACATCGCTCGAGGACCAATCGCGTGCGGTTCTTCAGTGAAAGTCGAGTTTCCGCGAAACGGTTGGCCGGCCGACCGACCGTCTGCAAAAACGCCGTAAAAACAATTCCAATCGTTCCTATCCGTTGCGCTCCGGTCATTAGAGCCCGCAAACGTTTTTCTTGAGTGGGACGGGGGCAAAATTCAATATTTCACGCCTTATGCAGTGTACAATTCGATAAAACACCGACAGAAAAATTATTTATGTATGACAAATGTATTGCCATATTCATAGCCGAGTGAGGGGGAGTGGGACAAACGACCCGTATTGCCTCCTCCCTCCGGGTGCCTATAGTCCCAATGACGTAGTTAAGTCATGATTTTGTTCTTGGGGAGGGGAGAGGAATAGATAATTTGTTTGGTAAATTTCGCGCGGGCCCTCTTCCCCGCAGCCGCCACACTACAAATCCGTGTCTTAGATTCCGAGTGTAGCTGTAGCAAAATGATGCTACACGTTTTACTGACGCATTATGTCTTTTTTTACGGTAAACGATTTTTCGGTTAGTAAAAACGCTTTGAAAGACGCGAATATTTCGCCCGACGTTATTTTAAATAATTTTAAAGATAACCAATCGAGTTTTACCGAAATATATAACTCTACGGTTAATTTTTCGGGTTTATCACCGATATCACGTTAACACTTACAGCGTACGCCCAACTTGTACAACAGCCCCGAAGCAAAACTATTTGTATTGTATCCTTGTAACTGAAATAAAACTACATCATGATATTATAAATTATCATAAGATAGGTACATTGAATTACGCATCCAGCATACGTATACTATACTATAATGTACTTATATTATTTCCCGGATACCATCTACAAAACCACGAGATCATAAATTGTCAACGATTACGTACTATACATTCACCGTTTTGAATTTTTAAATAAGGCATGGGTCCGTGTAGATACAATAAAAAATAAAAAACTATCCCTTTGTTGGTAACCTTAATAGTTTGATGTCTACGCGATAGCTTTTATTTTAACGGCCCATTAGATTTATTTCCGAGATCATATAGTCGTGTGAAACCCAACATCATGTACATTTCGTGACATCATGATTGATTGTTTAATCAATCGCCAAGCTACACATACATATGTATATACTATTTTTTTTTAATACAAAACAGTAAAAGTGTTTAATTTAAATAGTCGTTTGATAATTTATATGCCTATAATATTATTCTTATCAAGACGATTTTAACTGTTGAACGACGACTCTTTGTATAGTTCACGTATTTTTCCATCCATACATTGACATTACAGCGTTGAAATGTTTCCGGGTACAGATGCAGTATTTTTTTTTTTCCGAGAAACTTAGATAGACTAAAGACGATAATCCATCTGTTCGACGCGTTCGTTGACAAACGAATTGCTGTCGAATGACCCACGTGTGGGAAATAAATCTAACATAATAAAAAGGAAGGAATCAATCAGTTTCGCTTTCACATTTATTTACGACCAATATTTTAAAAATCTTTTCGGAACGATTGTTTGGTATATTTCTGTGATACCCACTTAATTTTGGCAGCTGGGGTTCAGTTTTCGTTACTTACCGTTCGCGATATAAAAATCGCTAGACGCTGTGGCGTGCGGCCGAATTTACGACGTTATCATTCTAATCACAACATAATCGCGTTACCCACAATATCACATTATTCACATTTCACATTCACGTACTTAATCTTGCTACAATCGAAATAAGCGTAATGTATTGTACTTTTTTATAATCATAGACATATAATGCTAGATAGCTAGCATGCTGAGTGTCACTACAATGATGCCGTCGGCCATTTACAAAGTGACCATTGTTTGTAAACAAACTTTATCGTTTTTTTGTTAACATTATTTAACTTGCAGCTTGTGAAACATGGTTGTGGATTTTAATACCTCTAGTTACAACAGAATCAAGCCCGAATTAAGATATTTAGAGACCCCTTGGCTCTCGGTGAAAGACTAATAATTATAGGTTTTTTTTTTTAAACATTTTTTTAATCAATATGTTATAACAAAAAAAAAAAATAAATAGTATAGATACCATAAAGATCGATCTTAATTCAAAAGCCACAAATATTATTCAAATAAATAAATACATTATTTTGAACAGTCACTTGGTATAGTAGTTTGTATTGTATAATAATACGAATAAGTCATCATCAGGCAACGAAAAAATATTAAAACATTAAAGTACAAATTGTGACAAAAACCGAAGCCTTGGGAGTCTAGTGGTCCTCCCTGGACCCCCTCTTAATCTGGGCTTGAACAGAATTGAATTAAAGTTTAATTTTCTGAGTTTTATAATAACCAATTAAATCATCGATCTCTGATGGAGTGAGTGTTACGTCACTTGGCCAACTATCGAAATATTACACTCAAAGAACAAACTAAATACTAAAATGAATGGTACCTTGTTATTGAAAATATTATGAACAAAATTTTGAATTTTCTCGTAATAGGTAGTCATAATATTTATGGATACAAGTTTTTATATTTATGTTACAGTAATCATCAACATAAAATAAATAATAACTGGGTGCTCAAAGGTGTGGTTCCAGTAAGCATATATGGTATTATTTCTGTAGGATGGAAGAATTCACTTTATAGTTGCTAATACCATACTCCTTGTGGGTGAGGATTAGAATATTCCCACGGTATTTCTACCTGTCCTGTCGTAAGGGACGACAACCGATGAAATAATTCTGTTAAACAATTTAAAGAGTACGTAATTAGACTTTGGCGGATTGTCTCATTTCCGGACAATCCGCGAAGAATACAGGACTAAGAATAAGTAGAAGTAAAACAGAGTAGATATGATTTTTAAGATACAGAACAAGACAGCTGACCAGTGACGGTATTACAGAGGGAGGAATTTGAGTGTTTTATCCCCTCAAGACCCTTTTTTTTTTAAAATAACTTGGTAACTACATTTATGTACTTAAATATCTAACTATAAATATTATTATAATATTTTATAGAAATAATACAAAAAAAACTCTAATCTCTTTTGCTAGCTGTACATAAATACTTTGTAATAAAGGCGAGGGCGTACTGTCCTGCCAAAGTGAAAGGCAGTAACCGACAAGTTTGTCTAAATGAGATTATTGTAGAATATCTATTGTTTATTAGGCCATTTCACATCGATTTTTTCTAGGTTAAAATGCAGTAAAACATTATTTAAACCCTCTAAATGAGATTTAAATATGTAGTATCTACCTAAAGAATGCTAGACAAATAAGTAGTAAATGATATATTCTAGAGAAAAACGCAGTATATGTTGTGTAGTTTACTGCGTATATATCTAGTAACCTTAAATTATCTGACCAACAGTAAACAGTATCCATATATTTATAATTGAATGTCAATATTTTAAATTCTTTTATAATTAATTTTACATTTTATAATTCCATAAAGTAAACATATTTCAATGATTTTGTTTCTAACTTTGATTAGTCGGAATTAGTTAGCTTTTATATTTTAGAATTTATTTATTTTTTGGGAGGGGATAATAGGTAAAATGTAAAAACACCCCCCCCCATAAGCATCACCAAATTACGCCACTGCTGCTGACAATAAGCAGTTATAGGTAAGCTTGAGAGTTTTAATACCTAGGATCTTTGATAATAAAAAATAAAATTGAACTTAATGTAATAATATTTTTTTTAAAACCATTTCAAGTTCAAATTCTTAAAATCACAATATTTCAAAACGTGGTTAATCGTATTTTGTCAGCAATGATTTATCGTTACATTTAGATACTTATAAATTAAATGACATTATGCATATTACCTACCCAACTTCTAGCCTACAAGGTACACCAATCAGTAGTATCATCATTTTTTCTTTACATCTAATATTTATAACCTTAAAAAATGCGTTTGATATTGTTATAAAATGGTATTTCATCAAAGAAATATTAATCAATTATTGGATATTATTTAATAATCAACCGACAATTTGAAACATCTCTACTTGAAAACCCATGTACAAATAATTAAAATGAACTATGTTTACATGTAATATGCATGTTCAATTGAAGTTAATTAATAAACCAGACAATATGATTAAGTTTGCTAAACTATTAAACTAAGGAAATAGTATAATAAAATATTAAAATTTTTAATGTTAACTGAAAAAGTCTATTATTTTATTTATTGGCGATACAGAACCAACTCATGTAAGTTTTACAAAAAAATAAACAATATAACAGCATTACCTATAAATATATTAATTATGTCTTGTATCTTTAACTAACTATCTACTAATTTCAGTTATTTATTAATTTAATTTTCTTTATTGTTTGTTTTGATATTTTAAACTTTGAGTAGAATGTAAAAGTTTACAATATTTTATATGTTGTTTTCATTATTTTAAACTTATTTTAGATTCTGAATAGAATACAAAAGTGTTTATACAAATTAATAAAATTTTATTATATTATAAATATATTGTACTCTGCAATTTTAAAATGCCTAAATAACTATTTGTATTGCCATTAAAACATATTTATTTCTAATTTTTATTTTTTAGAGAGAAGACGATGAATATTTAAGCGGTTTGCACTTAACATCGCGCGAAAAACGTTTCATCAAGTTCGCTTCAGTTGAGTACCATGGACAACTTTATATGACTCCTCAAGACTTTTTAGAATCGTTTGTTGATGAACAACCGAGAGGTATAAATACATCTCATTGACTCTTTATAAAATTAATTAGTTTAAGTGTTCATTATTATTATGAAAATTAGTAAAGATATTAATAATTAATATTATTAAAGATATATCTATAAACTATTTTAAAAATGTGGGACGATAATACAATGTGTGATACGTGGTGGGTTTTCAGACATAATGTGTCGTAAACCACCTCAACTGATATGCCTACTGTAATCAGAAAGTTTATAGTGTGAATATTTTAGTATCATGTGTCATTCCTTCTTCAATAAAATTTGTTACATAATTTATGATAAAAACTGTTTATTAAAATCTTACAAATTAAACTTTGAAAAAAAAATTTTAGCTCGACTTAAGAGGCATACAATGACGGAAAAAGATTTAGAAGAAATTCGGAACAAAGTTCCTGTATTAAAAAAGGGATCTTCGCAATTATTTCGTTCCCTCAGAGACAAAGGAATCATATCTTATACAGAATATTTGTTTTTATTGTCCGTGTTAACCAGTAAGTTGAAAAAAATATTCTAATTCAATTGCTAATTTTTATTGATTTATTTAACCATTTGATTATAGAACCACAAAGTGGATTCCGTATAGCATTTAATATGTTTGATACGGATGGTAATCATAGAGTAGACAAAAATGAATTTCTGGTGGTAAGAATATTTGTTGCATAATACCCTAACATAATCACGGTATTTTATTAATATTATAAGTATAGTACTGTAGTACCCACCTATAAATATTTACTTTAAATAATACAGTAATACAGCGATTAATTTAGTTCAATGTTTTCATTTGAATAGAATAAAAGTCAATCTTCATAAGTGGTGTCAGCGCAAAAACTGAACTACCGAGTAATCGGCGTTTTACTGTATTTTTCACACCTTGGTATAGTTACATATCCTGCATGTTTCACCATCTTACATTTTTATGTTTTTACATTATCATTTTATTTTTTTATTTTTTTTATTCAACATAATAACTTTTTTTGGGGGTTTAACGTTCATAATGCATGTATGGAATATACGTATTTTTACGGTAATATTTTTGATATAATTATTATCTTTTTGAGCTCAAATAATATAATTTTTCACCCTATAGAAACTATAAAACTAGCAAACAAGCCTCATTCTATTAAATTCCATTGTGATTTTACTAGATTTTAATAGACTTATTTTCTACAAACAACCAAATTGTTCCATTTATCACCATTTTTGGATTTGAAAGTATTTAAATTAAGTGTTTACTATTTGTTTAGAACAAATTATATAAAATAAATGAGACTAAGTAAGTTTACGGAGTCATAATTACAACAAATTTGTTATGTTTTTGTACTTTTGTGATGAGTCTTTTATATTCAATAACTGATAATTTTACTTTCACTTTTTTATTTTTTTTATTTTTTTTTATCAGATAACACGGCTCCTAGCTGGAAAACCAGCCCTCAGAATAGATCTTAGTAAACATGCTAAAGAAATTGTGAGTGAGTTGTCTATGGTTATTTATTTATTACACTTTTTAAGTATGGATAATAGGGTAGTGCAGTGAAATTAAGATTTTATTATTTGTATATTTACGGGAAGATTAATGTCACAGACTAACTTAAATTAATACAAGACATAAAATGTATTAATTAACTTCCTTACATTAAACACACTTGTATGAGTTACTTATTGAAATGTGTAAGTTAATACTTATTACACTTACACATAGGTACCTAATATGTATACATTCATCTACTTAACATTTTTTTGTGCATGTAACCAACATTTTTAAAAACAATATTGTTATATTTTGTTTTACTAATAAATTAGATCAAGAATGCAGTTTATAAACTATACATTGTATCACAGAATAGTCAAAGTATGTATGAGATGTTATTTAAATATTATGAAATAATCTTAATAATTTGAATATTATTTAAATTGTTTAAAAATGTATAATAAAAGTATAGGTTACATAGTTTATGTTTAATCAAAAAGAAAATGATAAAGTAGCCTACATTATCAAAAAGTTATGTTAACACAAATTCAAAATCTAATTCTTTAAGTACATCTCATAATAAATTAAAGAATTTTAAATATAATTTCCAAAAAATTACATATTTTAGTTTTATATTTTGTAAAAATACGTACCTAAATTGAATTATGAACTGGGGACAAAATAATTTTTTTTTATGATTTATTTTATTTTTTGCTTTATTTTAGATATATATCTATTCACTTGTTATTATTACGCACTAGCACTATTATAAATTAGTTATTTTACATAAAGTTTTCATATTTATATTTCAAATGTGTTCTGAAACAAATTCGTTTTAAATTATTGTGTTCAGTTTTGCGTTTTATTTATTCACTCTTATATATTTTACTTTAATAACAAGATATAAGAAATTTATAAAAACCACTCACTACAAATATAAAATAATTCCACAACAACGAATAAAATTATAACTCAATGAGATAGGTACGTAAGTGGTGATTATTTTATTTTTATTTTTTAATTCCCAAACATCATAAATTACTATTCAAATATATTTAACTTAAAATTAACATTTTTCATATCAAATCACATTCAAATATATTTGGTGTGGTGGGTGTAACCATTTTAATTAGAACAAAGTTAAAATAAAATTATAATATAGTAATACTCTATTTAAACTTGACATCAAAATAAAACAATTTTCCTAATTATTTATTTTTGATAAGTTAGCAAAATGACTAACTACTAGGTATGGAAAATGGTATCATAATCTAATGTATATTAACGTATGTTAATATACTTCTACAAAGTTTTTAATTTTTTTTTGTCGATTTACTAGTAAAAATCAAAGAAATCAGTACGAACCGCGGTCAAAAATAAATCCTTTCAGTATAGATGACCATATATATTATAATAATATGATTCTGTAGAATATAATACTGCATTCGCAACAAATATTGTGCACGTCTGTTGTCTGTCATCGATGTCCATGTATGCTTGTGTTGGTCATTTCATTTCTTTGTTACCAGCTATACACGACTGATAATATAATATTCTGTCTTAGTTCTATAGTTTTGACGTTTTAATAATAATACAATAATAGCATTACACTCTGTGATGTACACATCAATTTATTTTTTTTTCAATGGAATGGAATTTAAAATAAAATATTTTAAAAAAAGATATCTATTACAAAAAATAACCTGCTTCATATATACTACTTTAATCATTTTTCTCGTTTTCTATTATTTAATCTTCTAGCTTAACTTGTACCTATTAAAAGCATCATAATATAATATGTACCATCTGTCTGTTATTATATTATAATAAAATTATATGCTTGTCGAACTTCATTACCTTCCCCTTTACCCAAGTGTACTTATGAACTGCTTTGAGTAAGTACCTATGTAGTATGTAGGTACCTACTGTTTATCCTACAATCAAGCCATCAATGATCCACGTAATATATATGAACACGACTTCAAGGAGGCTCATTAAAATACCTATAACCCGGTGGAAAGGTCACATTTTTAAGAAGTTAAAATTTTAGTGAACCAGTGATTATTTTAGAACAATTTTAATTGATCACGCAATAGATATTGCCTACTTTTTCAACTCTAGGCTCTACTACCTACCTACTATAGTACCATTCCATTTCTGATTCAGTGCTTCTATTCATCAGATTTGTTCATGTTTGAAATCCTTTATATTTAACTATATTTCTTCTCAAAGTCCTCTTTCAAACAATTCATAAAAAAAAATGTATTGGATGGGGTTGATCTCCTCCCGCGCTCCTTCATCAGAAGTCGATCCGTTTTCGACAAGTATATAATATTAATGTATATGTTATGGTTAATGTTATAAATTCAGTTACTTAATGTCGTTATATTTATACTTTAATCAATGTTGTGCTGTTAATTTTAATATTAAAGTGTAATAATGTAATGGCCTATTATCAAACTTAAAGGTAAGAACATTTTCAGTGTTTATACATATTACATTAGTTTTTTTTTTTTTTTGCATATTTTAATATTTAATCTAGATTTGATAATTTTTGTAATATTATATTATAATATGTATACATTATATTATATTATTATTATAATACTTGAATATTTCTCATATTCATACCTTGCTTGAACATTAAAATATCGAAAAAAAACTTACTTAATGAAGTTACTTACTTACGTACGTACCTACGTATATATATACATATATTTTTTTTTTCTTAACTTAAAGTTTGATAATAAGCTATTAAGTACGCTCTTATATTAAAATGACGAAAAATCGATTGTCATGTACATAGAATATAAATATAACGACATTTACCACCGATTTACAACATTAACCGTAACATTACATTATAATATGATGTACCGAAGTATGTATAAGAAAATTTACTTCTCGAAGACCAGTCGATAATATGATTGCAGCATCGATGTACTGTTGGTCATAACACTATTATTATAATATGCCTAAGTACCGACCTACTTAATAATAAGTTGTACGCCCGCCGCCCTATTATCCTGAGCTAAAAAATAAATAATAATGGACATTTTTGATAAGGTGTGTGGTGACGGGTACCTATGAAATATTATGTCGCTTAAATGACTCGAAAGGGTTTCTATAAATGTGAAATTACAGTTGTCCCAATTATCCACGAAACAAGCCGCTGTCGTCCGACGAGTGCCATCAGACGAGGATTCAAATATCATTAATTGCTCCGCTGATGATTTGGTCGGTTTATTTCATTTTTTATGTATTTTTAAATTATTTGCTTTGCTTCATTACTATACCTATATTATATGTGTTAGTGTACATAATTGTATTCATTTGCGTGCTACGCTTCAAATCTTTTTTCATGAATATTTTGTTAAACGAAAAAAAACCATCTGCGAATGTTGAACATTCGATTAAAATTATAACTCAATACGCGGTCAATGTTTATTGTTAGATGGAAAAAATCTTCGGTCAATCGTGGAAAGACAAACATGGCGTGGAAGACGATAAAGTGGACACGAACAAAGTAGACGAAGATGATTTTGTAGATGACGCTCAAGGTTTACAAAAAAAACATTTGGTGGATACTACGTTGATTGTTCATTTTTTCGGGAAAAAAGGAGACAATGTACTACTCTACGAAGACTTCAGAAAGTAACTCGTCACATTAAAAGCATTTTATTTACATTCAATTTAAATTTTGATTTGAATAGTTTTGAATCTCTATATACTCGCTACTTTTAGTGAAAATCAGATATCTTAAATTATTATGTAGGTACGTAGTAAAATACGCAGTGCAAAAAATATCCATTCTTATCTTTTCATATACCCACCCAGGTCCGACATGAGTGTAAGGCGACTCAGGCGGTCGCCTAGAGCGCCATTCTCCGAGGGGAGAGGGGGCGCCAAAATTGCTTTTTAAAATTTTACACAATTTTGACGGTAATATTATTTATTATTGTTGTTTTTTAGTTTTATGGAAAATCTGCAGACAGAAGTTCTTGAAATGGAGTTCCAACAATTTGCCAAAGGAGGAGACACCATAAGCGAAATGGATTTTGCTAAAATTTTATTGAGATACACACACTTGGATACAAACCTGTAAATAATTTAAAATTTAATTCTGTATACTTGATCGATTATAGGTTAAACTTAATAATAGGTGTGACACATATCTGGATCGACTATTAGAGAGAATTAAAATGGACAAAGGCATACCACCAGGCATTTCATTTGATGAATTTAAAGTATTTTGTCAGTTTTTAAACAATTTAGAGGACTTTACTATTGCTATGAGAATGTACACACTTGCTGATCACCCTATATCTAAAGGTAATTATTAATAAAATAAATAATAAGGCCAATACCAAAAAAATAGGGTTTGAATCAATTTTCTTTAGAGTTAAAATAAATGATCAAGTGTAGATTATATATTGATGATTTGATTGGGCGTAAGCACCAATTATCAAATTGTTCAATAACCAAAATACTAATATTTTACATAAATTGTTTAACAGCCTTTGAATATTGAATAACATGAGTAATTGTTCATAATTATGTTATTATAAGCAATTAAAAAAGTCTTATGCACTATATTTTCCATTACCCCCACTATCGTTCTATTGAAATATGGCTTTAAAATTTCTATTTTTTCTTTTCATTTTATTTATTAATCAATGATGATTTGTAATAAAAGTATTTCAAAAATGATATAATACAAATATACTTTATATATATATATTTAATTTTACCAAATTTACCGAAATTCAGTTGCCACTTATTTTTGACCCATTGACTTTTGTACCCATGATAATAATAATAATAATAATAATAATAATAATAAATACAATGCACTGAGTTCTGGTAGGTCAATGAAGTACATTAAGTATTCTCATAAACATATTTTAATTTTATTATAACTTGTCAACATTTATATGTAATACATTGGCAAAAAATGGTTTTTTATTTTACTTTTAAATAATAATTATAATACATTTTTTATGTTACAATGACAAGTGTTTACCTTACAGATGAATTTCATAGAGCTGTCAAAATATGTACTGGAACCAGCTTGAGCAAACATCTAGTACACACAGTGTTTGCTATATTTGATGAGGATGGTGATGGTCAATTAAGTTATAGGGAATTTATTGCTATTATGAAAGATCGTCTAAATAGAGGTTTTAAGGTATTTATTTTATTAATTGTTTTTAATTATTAATCATTATATAATATTGTCCATTTCTTTTCATGTTTGTTTTAGTCGTATACAAAAAATGAAGGATGGGATGCGTTTAAAGTCTGTTTGAAACATGAAATCAAAACTCCTAATTAATTCTATTTATATACATAGATATATAGATATATATATATTAAGTATTATTTTATTAGATATTTTCTTTTTTTAATTACTTGAATAATTTGTTGCATTTAATACATATTTAATTATTCATAATGCTTTTATTATAAAATTTAGTTTTCTTATTTTAACTAACAGTAACAAAAAAAAAGTAAATTTCAAAACAATTGTAATACATTTAGATTTTAATAAAAATACTTAACAGTGCAAATTGTGGAAAAGAAGTATAAAAAATCATTTTTTAAAGCATATAAAATTATATAAACGCTTGTTTTTTATATTTATTAATAGGATACAGTTTGATGTTTTGCTTACATTGTGTCTTTTATTATTATTGTTACCTTGATATTTGTACAATTTAATGTTATTGTTGTAGTTTTAAAGTCTTTATGAAAAATATAAATATTATAAATAAATACTTTAACTATAAAATAGCTTTTCTATTTATTGAATTTGAAAAAGTTGATCAGCTTTTAATTTGACAAAAACTCAACAACCTGGAAGAATCCTGCAATAAAAATGTAGATAATTATTGATTTATATATCCAGTAAAAATATTTTGAGCATATTATATTTTAATACAACTTAATTATAAATTTAGTAAAAAGCTTAATTATAAAAAAATTAAATTAAATTAAATTGAAAATTAATTTTTTGCATTATAGAAATAATGTCAATTGAGGCTACTCTATTAAAACAGTTTGTGTTGTTATATACGTTAGATACTTAAAATTAAAAAACAACACAACAGTTCATTGACATTTCTTATTAAAGCCACATATAAAAATTGTAATTACTTCTTATTTGCGGAGATAGCATTAATCATTTGTTACACAAATGGGTGACATTCTAATAATTTTCATAACAAAAGCTAAATTATAAATTTAAATTTAAATGCTCAATTCATTAATCATTAAAAAACTATTCAAAAAATATAACTTTATTGAACGGACATTTTTATTCTAAACAAAATGGTTCATTTAAATTTAAATATAGCAATAATATATTAAATGAATATTCTAGTGTGATTTCATTCATTTAATCTACATTTTGTTTACACATGAATTACAAATGTAATTTCCGTTAATTAAAAATCAAACATAAAATATAAAAATAAATCATCTTGTGTTCAATAAAATAATATCATCATACACATAATTTTCTCATAATATGAATTAACCAGACAATATATTATGGAATATCCTTTAAAAAAAATATCCTGTCCTATTATCTTAAAAACTGTCGTAATTGCAAGAAAAGTAGTTTTATTGAATGTTTATGAAACTATGTAATTATTACTATCATAATAATAATTTTTATTTATATAACATTATATTGTTTATTTTGATATCTGTTTATAAGATTTTTCTATAATTACTCTAAGTTTATTTTAAAAATAACTGAAGAAATATTTAATAATTTATCATAAACAGTATATTAAACAATTTGTTTGGTAACCTTACATTTATTGATATTTCCTTTAAATCAAAATATGCAACTAATATGACAATCTTAAATAATATAAAAATAATTATTTTCCTAAAATTGTTATAATGAATTAACAAAATTTAAAAGATCATATTTTTCTGAATTTGTTTTAAATAAAAGTTAAAACTGATTAATTGACATACCGAATAAAATCTCCGGTTGGATTTGCAAATTTATTGCGTACTAAAAAATTTGACAATATACTAGCAACCTTATCTGGATCGTCTTCTTGTACAGCATGTCCAACTCTATTTAATACTTGCATTTCAAATTTACCTAATTATTTAAATATAAAACTAAATATTAAATATTCATTAGGAATTCTAAAATACTACAAAAAGATATGTAAATGTAAATTTTGATTTAGGTTACCTTGCATTTGACCAACAGTCAAATCCTTATCCATACGATCAATATTAGCTAATAACAATAATTTCTGTGCATGAATGGATAAAAATTTATTCGATAAACCTTGAAACCACCCAGGCCAGTATTTTTCTGTCTTGCACAAATCAATTCTCCATGTATATATACCCAATGATTTTTCAGTCTGGAAAATAATAAAAATAAAAATAAATGTTTAAAAAACCAGACAATTATATTTTAAGCTGACAGATAATGATGGTGGACCACATTCTTCATCTTCTTTAATAGAGTCTATCGATGAATATGGAGGTTTGTTAATTTCTTCAGTGGATTGTGGTGAGTCAATTATAGTTGATTCTTCAAGTTCATCTGTAGCAAGTTTACCAGTGACTATACTAAAACCGTAAAAATGGTTTTATTATTTATTATTTAACAAAATATGTATAAAATATAAATTCAATAATCAGAAAAATCAGAAATGCCATTTTTTTAATGATATATTTACTAGAAAACAATATTTTCCCACTAACCAAATAATTTTGGTTAGATTATAATAATTTATAAAGGTATTAAATAATTACAGTATATTGTCCAAATAATAATGAAACAACTGATCCTTCTGAATCACTACAATTTAATAAATTTCAGTTTGCAATTATTATACTACTGTTAATAGCTCACTTTTTTATCTGTCCTGGAATAGAAACTCGGGCAGATTCTTTATTTTTAATATGACCATTTCCCATTCTAAAAATATACATGAACAAGAATATAAACAAGTAATTGACATACACAATAATTCATCAACACATTGACGGAACTTGAAATATGTTTACTGTTATATTAAAAGTGCTATACACACATCCAAAATCTACGTAAATTGTCAGTAGACTATCGAAATGTGGCAGTCCACTGTCTTCTATGATTTGATATCATTGAAAAGATTAATGCTTCAGCAGTATTGACATAATATGGCATTTTACATTTTACTGCTATAGCAGTAATGTCCGTCAATGTTTTAATGACTTGTTAAATTTTAATTTTAATATTAAACATACCAAATTAATTTATAAATACATAAAAACAATTTATGCATATTTAATACTTAAACATGTATTACATACATATACTTTAAACAAATTACTTATTTCAGTATCAATAATATTCTAAAGACACCAAATTTTAGTATAACAAATAACTGTTCTAAATAAAATATAAGTATATTATTTAGTGTATATATACCCCCACGCAATTGCTTCATGTAAACTTTTAAACGATTTTGGTCGACTTCTTAAAAAACTTTGCATACTAGCTAAAGATTCCATTGCTGAACCTTCAACTACATCAATAACAACCAAGCCAATAATTGGCAAATCAGATTCAGCCGTAGAAGCTATATTTACAGCAACAGCTCCACCAAGACTGTGACCCATCAAAACTATTGATGGCATTTTATCTGGATACAATTTACGTAATATACTTATCACATCACTGAAATGTATATAAATTTATTAAAAATATATTCTGAATTAAAAAATCAAAGTATATTACTTAGTAAAAGTATCCATTGATAAATTATTATCATCAGTAGTAAATGAACTGCCATGTCCTCGTAGATCAATTGCTAAAACTTGGCATTCACACTGTTTTACTAAATGTTTCTAAAAATAATAATTTTAAAATAATTATGAAGTATGCATTGGTATATACTTTAAGAAAAAAGTGTTTTGGTTTAAACAAATACAATAGCCATAATATGTGTACATTGATTACTTTAAAACAATATTGTGCATTCATTAAGCATTAACTTTATGAATATTTAAAATAAAATAACTATTACAAATAATAATTTGTTTTAATTATAAATTATTTTTTTAATACAGTGATATGATTGTTTTCAATGAAGTAATAATATTTAAAAAAAAGCCAAACAACACCAAAGTAATTGAAATGAGTATTTAAAATCCAGTATCCGTAACACATACACATAATATAAAATTAATTTAAATTAAAATCTTTCTGAAATTTAAAAATTATATTCTAAATAGTAAATGCATAGATAGTTTAATATTATTTGGATACATTGGTAATATTATTTCACAGTTTATATGATTATACAATATATATTAAAAAACAAAGTATGCAAAGAAATAAAAATATACTAAAAAGGTAAGTAATATCAATAGGTATAATAATAATTACTAACATATTAATACTTTAAATTGGCCATATTGTTTTAGGAATACTTACAGCAAAAATTGACCAAGTAAGAGCATTAAATCCTCCTCCGTGGAGCAAAACTATTAGAACAGAATCTAAATTGCCCAATAAATATGTTGTAAACTTATTATCATCAATGTTAATGACACGTTTATATTCAAAATAATCATGCCAAGGTAAAGGGGTCAACTCTTCTTGTGAACGGTTCAATCTAAATTAACGACCAAAAACATTTTATACAGAGATGTCTAGTTATGGATTAATATTAAGTAAATACCTGGTTTTCCGTTGGGGTGGTTTTTTGAAATTACCACCGAGCAGACCAAATTTATCGATGTGAGACATGACGTACAATAACTATGTTGTCTTTATTCACATCTC
This sequence comes from Cinara cedri, assembly GCA_902439185.1. Classification (NCBI taxonomy): domain Eukaryota; kingdom Metazoa; phylum Arthropoda; class Insecta; order Hemiptera; family Aphididae; genus Cinara; species Cinara cedri. Next base: position 2,209,063 of record CABPRJ010000480.1, read on the forward strand.
TCCAGTACCAAACTAAAGAGTAATGTTTTACCTCAATATTCTAAAAGACTAAAAAGGAAGATTTCGTTTTGCAAGAATGCAAGATCACCAACATCCATATACTAAGATCGACAACGCTATCAGCTTACATAAAAAGTAAATAACCAAATATGAAATGTAGAATTAAAGCTCTTTAATCACACAAACACTAGAAACATAGATAATAAATATTTCTTTATTATCTATAGTTATCACCCATAGATAATATTATCTATAATTTTGTGATGAGACCGCAGTTGTGGGCATGGACGCCCATAGGAAATTTATCAAAGAGTGACAGTGTTGAATCCAAAAAGTTTTTTTTGCTTATCTACCCTCTTATTAAGGGTGTACGTCATTTGGTCCAGTAAAAAATATCCATTATTTGGCGATATTTGATCCAGTTTAAAATAACCTGTACCGAAAATATCCAGGCAAAAGACATCTGGTAAAAATAAAATACAAAATATGCATTGATATTTTTAGTTTCACTATTTTCAAATAGGTAAAAGGTAAAACTAAAGTAATAATCTGTAATATTATAGAATGTAATAAGCGCAGGCGCTTTCCTGATCGTTTTTTCCCGATTATTGTGATAACTAATTCGAAAATCAAGAAAACGAACAGCATCATTATAAACAAGATTAATAATATAACAAAAGAGGTCTCTTGTCGTTTTTCAATCGGAACCATATTTGTGCTAGAAAACGTGGTAGGTACTTATTTAAAATAACGAAATCGTGAAAAAACGTATTTTTTTTCCCGGTCAATCATTTTTATTTTAAATACCGTTTCAAAAATAAAAAAATGACCTATGTATTTGCCAAGTAGATAAAATTGGCTTTCAGAAAAGGTGATACACTTATACATCGGAGCAAGTTTTCTAAGGTAAAAGTAGTAGGCTACAGTATAAAAAAAAAGAGCTGATACTGAGGATGGGAGCGGCTACTGTTGTAAATGAGAAGTTCATCTATTTATGTAAGCAACGATAAACCATTGCTTGACAAAAAAAAATTTCGAACGCAGTTCAGTATTACATAATTTAAAGTTTCGTATTTTTTTTTTTTGCGATTTTCGTTTAAATTTAATTTCTAAACGTTTATTAAAAAAAAAAAGTCATCTGATGATTTTGAAAATTGTATCACGCCTAGGTAAGTTCAGTATAAGTATTATTACCAAGTTTCAAGTCTGTACGTGTATTTATAACCGAATTACAGCAAAAAACTCCCAAAAATTAAAATTCCTTAAAAGCTCAAAAGTTTTGAGGATGATACCGTAAGAAAGTAAATCAATAAAGCAATAAAAAAGGTATCTTGTGATTTTACTATTAAATTATTTTTTCTGGTAGAAAACGTCGTCCGTGTTTTTATAAAATAATGAAATCGTGAAATTGTACGTTTTCATACGTTTTTCCCACTTTAGTGCTATAAAAAATAACCTTTCTAAAGTACCATCTAAACAACTAGAGCTTTCAGAAAAGTTGCTACAGGTTAAAATAATCAAATCAAGTTTCCTAGAAAAAAACGTGTCCTCAGACTAGAACAAAGAAAAATGAGAAGAAGAGAAAAAAATAATAATAAAGAGCATTGTAAAACCAATAGCTCCCTCGCTATACTTGGAATCTAAAATAAACATCTTTGAAAACCATAAGCTTCTTCGCTCCATTCAGAATCTAATACACATTGGCCAATTATTTTAAGGGAGAGGTTTTTTTTATAATGGAGGACCTACATTTTAAAATTTACTCTTTTTTGGATTTTTTTATCTGGTCACCATAATCATAGTCCATAGTACAGTCTTAGAATAAGTACCTACCTACCTACTACTCTATGATCCACATTCGATTTACTCCATAGATAATAAAGAATTATCTATGATTTTACCACAAATATATATTATTATGTCGTATAAACCATTGAACCATACGGAAAGTAGCATTCGAAGGAAAATGAATAAGAATAATTCTTAACAGAGTTTGGAGAAACAGGACAAGATAGCTAATGATTAAAAGCAGTAATAGGCAAGGTTGACAATTTTAGACAGAAAAACAAAAGAAAATACATCGCACGATGAGTGGACCATCTCTATGCAACGATTAATTATTGATAATGAAAAACGATTTTGAGGGAGTTCGATTATACTTATATGTTTTGAAAGGCTGTAATATTTAAGATTTGAAAATAATACATTTCGTGAATTTTCCTGTTTTTCCTATTTATTACAGCCTCTGGGAAAATCAAAAAACGACCTCCCTAAAGTACCACCCCAGTAAGATTTTCATTCAGAAAAATTGCTACACTTGAAAATCGGAGAAAAGTTGTTCACAGATAAAAAAAAAAATGAAAAATGAATAAACATCATTGTAAACCAAATACATTCCTTGCGCCACTCAGAATCTAAAATAGAACAAAAAATGAGTGTGGCAAAGATAACAATTCTTAAGCTGATGAGTGGAGAGACTAGAGAAGATAGGTTAAGCGATGTGTATACCTATAAAAGACGTATAACCTATAAAAACCTAGTTTAGGTGTGGCTTCGATAAGTCAAAATGAAAGAATATAGAGAGAGTTGATTTAAGCATATCATGTAGAAAGAGGATTCTGAAGCAGTAAGGAGGAGAGTGGTAGAGAGGAAGACCGAAAAATAAATTGTTTGATGAGATTGAAAATGATAAGAAGATAAATGGTGTTTGGGAGGATATTGTGGGAGATCGAGTCAAATGGAAATTTTAGATGAGGGTAACCAACCTTAAATAGTTGAGATGAAGGTGAAGAAAAGGTAGGTCGTAGGTACTATGGATAACTTGTCTCCACAAGATCTGATTAATACAACTTTTGTTCTGTTTAAAATGTTTAAATATTTTTTTCTGTAATTATTGCCTTGCTCCTTGCCCTGATTCCTGTAATAGGTTTTTTAAAAACTACTTTTTATATTGATGTGAAGAACTGTTCAATTTTCAAATTGAACAGTTGTGAAAATGAAAATTGCAAATAATTTAACCAAACTAAATACTCAATAGTTCGGATCGAAAATCATTTGATACAGATTCTGTGAGGTCACCAATACAATTTTCTGTGGTGGAACAGAGCGGTTTTGTTACAAAAAAGAAAAAGCATTATTTTTTCGCATATTATAATTTTAGTTTTACAACTTTAAATGATTTAAAGTTATTATTTTAAATGATAAACTGTAAATTTTCTACAATTCTTTAAAGTATACAAAAATTATTTATCTTCTGTAGAAAATTGAAGAAACTGCGACCATTTAATTCCTTTCTTAAAGTTATACGGACAAAAACAATTTTAAAAATAAAAACCAGAGAGATTATACTGCTGATGAATGTGCCACTGTTGTAGATGGGAAATTAATAAGTTGGATACAAAAATTATACATTTTAACATAATATAGTTATTTAATTTACAACTGTACGCAAAAATAAATCATTTTTAATGAAATACAATTTTATTTACTACTTCTTTACTTTCACCATTTGAACTTAATTTGTTTTTCTCTGTATCCAACTTATTTTCTTCATATACCGCTAGCACTACATCTAAAATTTTCAAATACTTCTAATGTCTGCTTTTGATCTTTAAAAGATCATATTTAAATAATTTATAAGTCTCTTCTTTACACCCTTTCAATATTAATAAATAAATCAGTATTATAATTTTACTACAAAAAAAAAAATTTTTTTAGTAATTTTATATTAAAATAAATGAATAAATAATAAGTATCAATCAATATATGTTAAATATCTACATATAAAATATATGTCCAAAAACTAAATAGTATCACAAAAATACATAAACTGTAATATATTCCTATAATGCAATTTACATATATAATATGAAATAATTAGGTTCATTTCATTATAATAATAATATTTAAGAATAAACAAACTAAAATAATTTAACAAGAAATAATTGATTCTTGAAATGAGGTCCACACAATTTTTTTTTATTAATATTACATAGACATATTGTTTTTATTTCTTTAGAGTATGTCTATAAGTTTATTTTTAATTAAATAATTTATTCAACTTTAGCTCTTGTATCCATATTAGCGTCTCCTTCATCAATTGGTTTGCCTCTTATACAATGTGGATTCATTTTTCCATTAACTGCATCTTCAGTGACATGTACACTAACAACATCCGATCCTGGAATTTCAAACATAGGGTCCAACAAAATTGATTCCTGCAAAAATTATTATGGAATAAATAATTAATTGTGTATACATTTACATAAGTAACATATTAATTATGTTACTACTGATTATTCATTTTTATATTGATTTTTGTCATTATCTTAATGACTAAATATTTTAATATAATAAAGTTTTTGTAATAATTACCACAATTGCTCGTAATCCTCGTGCTCCTGTTTTTTTTTCCAAGGCTTGAGAGGCAATAGCTTTAAGTGCATCATCTGTAAATGTCAACTCAACTTTGTCCAAGTCAAATAGCAATTTAAATTGCTTTATTGTGCTATTTTTAGGTTCAGTGAGTATTCGTACAAGTAAATTTCTATTCAAGGAATGAAATGGCACAAGAACTGGAAACCTTCCCACAAACTCCTAAATGAGTAAGTACAGATTTTATAATATTATATTTCTTGTAAATTAGCATTTCTGATAATAAACTGTAAATTACAGGTATCATTCCAAATTGAATTAAATCTCTTGGCTCTACTTTTTTTAACAATTCATCTCTTTCACTATTTTCTTTTTCAATATCAGTGTATGAAGTTGCTGAAGCTGCGCGATCTGCATCAGTAGCAGCTCTTCTACTTCCCATAGAAGTATCAATTGCTGCTCCAAATCCCAAACTCTGAAAAATAAAATAAAAATAAAATGTTAACTTGAGAACATACATTTTGAAGTTATAGCATTTACATTTTGATTTGTCCTGCGGCTTATAAGTCTATCAAGACCAGTAAATGCGCCAGAAGCAACAAATAGTATATTGGTTGTATCTATTTGTACTGTTTCATTGCGTAGTTTTCTGTTATTCTTTTCTGGTACATTAACTACAGTACCTTCCAACATCTATGGCATAGATATAACATTTTAATATATTTATAAACAAAATAGTAAATAAATAATATTGTATTAGTTTTTACATGAATCTGTTATTCAAATATATTCCTAATTCACAAGAGTCACACAGTTATAGCATACATTTTATCAAAATTAAAAATGATTACCTATTTAAAAATTCTTAAAAATTGTTAACATGAAATGTAATGACATGAAAATTGGTAACCCAAATACTAGCAGACATCAATTACCTAAAAAGTGAGATATAAGGGTTTTTCTTTGAACCAAAATCCTAAATTAAAATCGCTATCATTCTTCTGAGAAGTTGACATTAATATTTAATAATTATTAAAATAATATTAAAAAACACTGTAAATTTAAAACCAAACGCTACAATTTTAAATTTAATATGACTATATTATTGGTTTTGTAAAATATTTTAAAAAAATTACTTTTAACATTCCTTGTTGAACTCCTTCCCCACCAACGTCCCTCAGTTGATGAATTCCTGGTACGGCTCCAATTTTATCAATTTCATCCAAGAAAACAATACCTAAAATATAATTTTTAAAACAAATTATTAACCGTTTTAAACATATTATTATAATAGAATTATTACTATTAGTTTTATAATACATAATATGTAGAGAAAGCTTATGACAGAGTGCTGAGGAAGGTTCTGATATGGACATTAATGAGAAAAGGAATTCCTAAATAATTTATTAATTTGATATATCCTTTATCAAATATATGAAGGTTCAAATATTAGTGTAAGAAGTGTAAGTGTGGGATAATGGAACAATTTTTGGTTGGAATATGTGTACATCAGAGGTCAGCCTTAAGTTTTTACCTGTTCTTTATTGTAATAGATGAAGTTACATAGGAAATATAAAGCAAGGTGCCATAGTGCCCGATATTTACAGGTAATATAGTTTTGATGAGAAAAAATTTGGAAGTATTTGAGAGTAGTATTTGAAGGATAATCTAAAGATAAGTAGAAGTAAAACAGAGTATGAATTTGGAGGAACAGGATAAGAAACCTTTAGACAATAAGCGGTAACTAGCAAGACAACTATGTTGTATTGTATGGTTTTGAATGTCATGCAGTAGACAAAAGAATATAACAGAACATAAGGGTAGAAGAGATGAGAATGCTTAGGTAAATGAGTGAAGTGCGACAAAAAATATAGGATTAAGAATGAGTATAAAAGAAGTATTTTCGGCGTGAGTTTGATTGTAAATAAAATGACATAAAATAGCCCAAGATGGTTTAGGCATATCATAGAAAAATAGGAATCAGAAGCAGTAAGAACGATAATAAAAATAAATGTAGGAGATATTGGGGAAGAGAAAGGTGGAAGATTTAAAATGAAGGTAATCAACTACACATTGTTGAGATGAAGGTAAAGGAGAAAAAGATGAATTTTATATTATTTTAGAAACAGCTTGCTTTTAAGCTGGGTCTGATAAGACTAAAATATTAAAAACGATTAATTAATAGGACTCTTTTTTACAAAAATCATATTCAAATATAAAATAAATTAAATTTATTGAGAAAAATTATGGGTAAAAATTTTAGTTTCTATACATTATTTAGAATTTAGAAAAACATATCTTTTAAACAATTTCAATCTTGAATTTTAGAGTTAGTAAACAGGGTTAAAAATAAAAGGAAATTGATTATTATTTTTAATTTAAAAACAATGATCCTCTGACGAATAACATATTTTCAATGAGCAGTTATGCTAATAAATTATTAAATTATCGTATTTTACCAGTTTGGGCTTTTTCGACATCATAATTAGCAGCTTGTAGCAATTTTCCAATTACACTTTCTATATCTTCTCCAACATAACCAGCTTGTGTCAAATTAGTACAATCACAAATTGCAAATGGTACATCTAATTGCTTAGCAATAGTTTGTGCTAACAATGTTTTTCCTTAAATAAAACAAACAATATAATTTAATATGAGAATAAAATTGTATTATTATTTTCTTTTTTAAATTCATACCACATCCAGTAGGTCCCAGCAATATAATATTACTCTTTTCTAATAATGTATCTTCAAACATGTTAATCACTTTATTTTCGTCTTTTTGACTATTTTTTGAATTATCCATTTGTGGCATTCCAAAAGTATGATTGATAGAAAAACTGTCTGAAATAAAACATCTCACAATTATTAAATCAATATATATTTATTTATTAAGATAATGGGTTGGAGCTCAATAATGACCTCTAGTAGTGACTTATAGACATTTTTTGTTTATGAAGGCAGTATAGGTATGTGTATATTATATAAATAATATAGATATATGTATGAATATAATATATATCTTATAAAAGTACTAAAATTATTTACCTCTTGCATTTTGCAAGTTATCAAGTAACCGTTGATCAATCATATCATTTTTTTGCGGCCCTGTAACGTTATGAAGAATACGTTTACAATGATTATAAACTGCTACAGCCAACACTTTCTTGGCTATTTCTTGACCAATCACATACTTGTTCAGGTTAACAAAAATCTATATCAAACACATTTTTATAATATTCAATTGTTAATTCATTGTTTGGATTCAAATTAATTATTTATTTACTAGTATTAAGTACACTATTTTAATTAAAAATAAGTTTTGCAAATTCTTATCTAATTTAAATTATCAATAATAAAATAATAAATTGTTGTTTAATTTATTATGTGTTACCTACAGTACTATTACATAGTTGAACTTTGAATTCAAAACTATATAAATTACTTATTAGTATTATTCATAATAATAAAAGTGCAATTATGATAAAATATTGCAACTAACAAATATACATTACTCTCATTGATAACATTGATTTAAAAAGTATGATTATTAAAATAATTACTAACTTCTTTTGGAATCGGTGGTGGTTTATATTTATTTTGTTCTTCTGTAACATCTTTTAAATTATTTTCTTCAGTCGAAATCACTTTGAATATATGATAACATCGTTGACATCTCAAAAACCGATTTGAAGCTATAATACAACAATATAATTCTCTTATAATTATACTTATGTGTAAAGTAAACATTTCAACATTATTACTTAAAAAGAACTCTAAATTTGAACCAGCAGTTTTGCATTTTGGACAAAGTATACCCGTATGGTCGCCCTTGTGTCCGGTTCCTGAGTCATCTACGTTCCAATAGTTAAGTGAAGTATGGAAATTACGTTGGTGAACAGTGTCCTTAGTGTATTGACCATGGGTTATACCTTCAAAATACAAGGACAAGGCTATATAAAAATTAGGCACATTTAAATATAAATAACTTTAATTACATACGGAAATTTTTTAATAAACTTGAATAATATAGTTTGGATTGAATACATTTCGAACACAAATATTTTAATCTGGTTGCCATTTTATGGGCCTGTATAATAACAAATATAAACAAAGTAATAACAAGACAATGAACCAATATATATATATATATATTAAGAATGAAAAAATATAAATAACATACTTGGTAGGTTTTGAATGTTTGTTAACAATTTTTGTAGTGAAGAATGTGTATTTATAGGAAAAAAAAATATTACTAATATGCAATGTGTACAAAACAGACAATTTTTTATAGACCGGAATTGAAATTAAATCCTACGAACACAATAATATTACTACCGATACGTGATTATTACTGAGTTTTCAATTTTTGTAAACAACTGATAAAATGTGTTGAATGATATGGAGGTCAATTTATCAGCTGTTCTCATAGAATGGACCATAGAGTTTTGAAACAGGTTACTGCCATGTAATCAAAGTTATGTTTGTTCCCCAGACGGCCAGACTACGAGGAGTCAAGCCGCCAAGGACCCATTTCATCATATACAGTGGATGAAGCATAAAGTAAAATAGCTACATTTGTAGTAATAAAAAACATAATGTTTAATTCTATAATAAAAATCATCGACATAATTCAATATATTGATGATTTTAAAAGACCTTATGTCGAAGATTCAGAAACAGTTAAATTCAACCATATTATTGAAATAGGTTTGAGGGAAACGGACGTCCTAGGATAATATAGACGGGTGCAGCCACTGTTTTAGATAATTTAATGTATACCTGTAAGCAATGATGAACCATTGTTAACAAAAAAAAGGATTCTGAGCGGAATTTAAATGATAGTGATGCTTTGTTAACAATATATACGTCATAATATTATAGTAAAATAATTCAATAGGCTTTATATATTTTCTTTGATAATATTTGTTTAATGTTGTACCGATTTTCTCAAGTTTTTCCCGATTTTTCATATTTGCTAGGAAAATCGAAAAATTACCTCTTTAAAGTACCTCCCTAGTCAAATATCTTTTTAGCAAAACTTCTATTATTGTAAATCTGAGCAAAATTACTGGATGAAAAATTGTGCACAGAAAAAAAAATTGCAATGTTTTAGTTGATATATTTCATACATTTCGCTTTTTTCGTCAGTTTTTTTTCAGTTTCCTATATTTGATGAGAAAATTTGAAGTAATCGAAAAATGACCACCCAAAGTACTTCCACTCACCGATTTTCTTTCGGAAAAGGTTTCTGGTAAAAAGTTGCGTAGATTAAAAAAAAAATTTTTTGTAAAACCAAAAACCGAGAAAAACAGGAAAACCGGGAAAACGGTACAATGTTAAACAATTATTGAAGAAAATATATGATGCTTATATGTACCTATTTACAAAAATATGAATTCTGGCTACAATTTTAATGCATAAAAAATATATATACCTATAGAATATTTTTGCTTAACAACATAAGCTATTATTTACAATAATAAAATTCATATTATTATATTTTAAATATATTTAAATTGACGAATACTGAAGAACAAGTTCTTATATATATACTAGCTGTCCCACGTTTGGCGTTGCCCATGCCAATTTGTGTCGAAAAACGTGAGAAAACGTACAGTTTTACGATTTCATTATTTTATAAAAACACAGACGTTTTCTACCAGAAAAAATGATTTTATCGAAAAATCACAAGATACCTTTTTTGTTGATTTTTTGATTTACTTTCTTACGGTATCATCGCCAAAACTTTTGAGCTTTTAAGGAATTTTAATTTTTAGGAGTTTTTTGCTGTAATTCAGTTATAAATACACGTACAGACTTGAAACTTGGTAATAATACTTATACTGAACTTACCTAAACGTGGTAAACTATCTAAAATCATCGGATGACTTTTTTTTTTTTTTAATAAACGTTTTGAAATCAAATTATAACGAAAATCGCAAAAAAAAATTCCGGCACTTCAAATTATGTATTACCGAATTGCTCGAAATCGTCTTTCGTCAGGCAATGGTTTAGCTTGTATTTGTCTTTTCTAGACGTGATAAAATGGCGACAAAACATTGTAGCCATTTTTGAGCTATTTATAGACATTTAATTTTATCGGGTTTTTGTACGTAATTTTTGTTCGGTTGGTACTTCTATGAATACAATTGTTAGAACAAAAAAAAAAATGCTAGAAAATTTAAGTTATGTTACTTTGTGGTAAAAAAAAAAATGTGTGTAATGCAAAATTTGTTTTAATAAGAATTTTAATATCAAAGTTTGAAAGCAACACTATTAACCATACTTGGCTCAGAATCGTTTTTCGTTAGAAATGGTTAAATGTCAGTATTTTTAACCGTAGGGTTTGTATAGTTGGGTATAATTTTATTATGATACCACAAATTGATTTCCTTGTAGTAATTACTATTTAGGTCTAACGACAGTCGCTTTCGCAAAATAATCGACAATCTGCCAACACATTAACGGATTAACACGATAACGGATAGAGAATTGTGTCTATCTTAACTATTTCCACACGACAGGTTTGATTCTAGATTCGATCGAGGATTACCAATAAAATTCAGCATTTACAAAAACAAAATTTAATTATTATTACCTACTCTATTGTTTATAATAATAAATTGAATTACCATACCTGATAAATTATCCTATAAAAAATTGTATAACATTTAACTTAAGTCCTGTACATTTAGAATCGTAAGTTCAATAGTTAAATAGTTGTAAGCAAACACAGTGGGATTGCACATATTATTTTTCCCAATGACTGCGATTTGAAAAACTAGTAAGAATCATTTTACGACAAAATAGTTTTTATTTTGATAAATGATAATAAAATATCTAAAAACAAATTTGCGATAACGATTTAACACAAAATACCTACTTGCTGAAATGATGCGGCAGGTGGCGGTAAACGCACAGTCGACCACACTCACACTAGTAATCATTTACGACCAACAACTAAGTTCTCGGGCGGCTACAGACATTAGAAACTGCCTAAACTTTGCCCCTTATTAAATAGCCGTTTGCAGGCCTTTTGAATTGTTTAATTACATTTTACCCATCAGACTTTAACCCCTCCTGCCGGCATTCTAGCACCGCTGCAATCACATAATATAACCGTGGTTGTACTATAATTTGTATTATTATTATTTTTAATACAAAATCAGGTAGTACATCGTTACGAAACTACGGTTGTACCTACCACATAATTCGGACTTTTTTTTTTTTTTCCAATATTATTCGGTAGACACGTCGTTTTACGGCACCGTTTCGTGCACTATGCCGACAGTGGCAGGATTCGGACCGGTACGCTGACGGGCCACGGGCAAATATGCGCAAAACTTACGCCGGCCAAATATCCAGCGACGCACGCGTATCGCACGGACACAGATGAATAATAAAACAAAAAAAAACGCGACGGAATAAATGCTATTTACCGGCTATTCGATTAGATTTACACAATTATCCGTTACGGACGATATTACCGAACGCACGAATATAATATCGTACAGGTACACCGCGGGTGCGGCAGCAACCTCACGCCGGTTTCGCGGCACCGCCTTAGGGTCACCGACCGGGGGAGGGGTCGCGCTTCGTTCGTTGACGGGCCACGGACAGTAACGCGCAAAAAGCGCACGGATGAAATGTCGGGCGACGCGCGTGTCAAAAGATACGGGGATACGACAAAATGACCGCCGGCGCGGACGTCCGTACCGCAACGCGGACACGAAGTCCGACAAAGAGTAAAGTGATGTAATGGTGTCCGCCGGGGAAAGCGCCGCGGAGAGCGTGTAGACGCCCGCCAGACAACGCCGCCGACGACCACGCGCAATGACCGCGGGCGCGGGACGGCGGGAAAACAGGTTCGGCCCGTGGAGTAGAAAAAAGGCCAATACTTTGACCAGCGTCTGGAGACGGAGAATCCGAACGGCTGTAAGACGGCCGACCACTACGTTATCGTACAACAATTATTATTATCACTTACAGTTTATCACCAGTGTTGTCCTCATCGATGAATTTTAGATTCCGAGTGGAGCGAAAAAGCTTGTGGTTTTTCCAAAGATGTTTATTTATTTTTTTCTCTACCCGTGCGCAACTTTTCTACTAGAAGACGTGCTCGGATTTAGTGCAACACCTTTACTGAAAGGAAATCGGCCAGGTACTTTAAAGAGGTCATTTTTCGATTTTCTCCGGAGTTTTCTCATCAAAATTGAAAAACTGAGATAAAATATGGGAAATTGGGAAAATCGGTACAACATTAAACAAATTTTTATAAAAAAAATACATAAAGCCTATTCAATTCATTTTTTTTGCTAATAAATGACATATATATTGTTGATAAAGCATCAGTATCAACTGAACTCCGCTCAGAATCGTTTTTTTCGTAAGTAATGGTTTATCATTCCTTACAGATACACATTTAATTCCCGTCAATATCCTATCTTCCTAACTTCCCATCTACATCAGTGGCTGCACCCGTCCCTATTATATTACCTTTCTTTTTTTAAAATTTGATTTACATTTCTACGATTTTAAACTTGTCGACGTCAGTTACGCCGTGACAGCCGTTCGTTGCGCACGTCCATTATCGTTCCGCGCTTATCGTGATAATTCATTTCAATAAGTACTATTCTGGTAAATTATACTATACTTCTCAAATCACATGACTTAAACAACTGCTTAAAATCAATTTCTATTTTTCATAAAGTTCCGTGAAACCAAATACTACATCAAAGCTCCCAGCCAACGGCCGCAACCCCGCGACCTAAATCACATCCTATCACACCACGAACACCAACAAGACACCAACACTCGGCAAAAATGCCTATATCCATTAACTATTACGAAACCAATCACGCACGCGACCGGTGAAACGATTCCGGCTGACATTTCAGATAACGAATTTAATTGGCAATGCATTGACTCAAATAAACGCAGTAGATCGCCACTTAATACTATTCTCTTACCAACTTCACCACTTACAAAAAATAAACGAATCAATAAATTTCACTTCCATTAGTCGCTTTTCCTCCTATTGAGGAAGATAATATAGATGCCGAAGATAACGTCGAAATCAAAGAACCACCTCCAACTGCGCCAATTTTCATTACAGCTTAATTTAATTACGTCGATTTATGTAATAGCTAAAATCAAATAACAAAATACGAGGGCTTTTTATGTAAATCTACAATGAAAAACATTAAGATAAACCTTCTTTCTGCCAACTCTTACCGCGCCACAATAAAAACGTTCAACGAAAATAACCTAGAGTACCACATGAATCGTTATCAGGAACCTTCATCACACAATTCCAACCGACTAAATCAAAAAAGATATTGAATCGAACGGTTTCTTAGTCAAAAACGTCACCAACATACTAAAAACTCAAACTAAAGAGCCTCTACCCTTATTTTTCGTAGACCTAAACCCCGTATCAAACAACCAAGACATCTTTAAAAAACTATGTGTTTTACCAAAGTGAAGATAGAAGCCCCACATATCGGATGCGACTTGGTTCAATGTCGTCGCTGCCAACAGTACGATCACATCAAATCCTACTGGTAACATTCTAGTATTTAAATAAAATTGTATAATGCATTTCGTAAGTTCTTATTCATGATCCGCACGGCCATCTTTAGACCCAAACCCAATGCCTTTAAAAATGATTCCATTAATAACTATATATTAAAAATGAAAAAATAATACTTTTTTATGGTATGTATGTATAGGTAAAAATTCGTTATTAAAAATGACTAACCGTATTCTAAAATATTTGTATAAATTTGATTATTATTTAGAACATTGATTATGGGTGTTTCCAAGTTATAAAGAAGTTTCATTAGTGTATTTGTGTCGGCTATTCGCGTTTTTTCCATAGAGTAGTATGATTGCGTCGCGGCGCGCGAAAGACTGGGCGCGGAACAGGGGTTTGACCAATTTTCACCGATACCAACTTACGTTTTTATAAATAAGTAATCTCATTTGGAGTCATTTGTGGAATAGACCCGATAAGACCGATAAGAGTAAACCCTAACTACGAGTTTTTGAACGCACCCGAGTAGAAACTTACTCCCATATAATGAACCTCATGATACATTTTAAATTATTTCTGTTTGGTCAAACAATTTTATCTACATAATACCTCGCAAATAAAATACTAAACAAACGGCAATTTCAAATCGCCTACTATTGATAACTCATAGACAACTACCTACTTTTATACAATGTTTTGGACATTTTACCACGTGCACAAAAGGCTAATATAATTATTATAAGTATTCAGGCCTCTTCAGTTATTTTTAACCGAATTACAAAAACAAAATCAAAATCAAGTACCTACCACGAATTAAGATATCTTGATTCGTGCTACCTACCTTATGAAATCGTTATAGTCGTACATTTTCCAGTTTTTTCATAATTATTAAGAAAACTAGGTATCTACAAGGAAAATCAAAATCTGATTTACTTTTAACTAAACATCATTTTTCACTTAAAAATTGGAGCAAAATGTATGAGAGAAAAGTTGGTATACACCATACAGGCAAGAAAAAAATATCATTGTAAAATAAATATATTTTGGATGTATACTCTCAGAATGTAATACTGTTATACACATCGTACGAGACATTTAAACATTATACTTAACATTTTTTTTTTTTTCAGGATGTCATAAATTAACTTGCTAGATAAACATTATTTTTGTAACACTTATAGGTGGGTAGGTACCCTAGATATTATTATTATTTTAGATTCTGATTGGAGCGAGGAATGTATTGGTTTTACAATGATGTTTATTTTTTATACTGTGTACAAAAATTCTACCAGAAATTTTGCTCTGAAGTATAAATAAGGTATAGTAATTTTTCTGAAATGGAATTTTCCTGGGGTAGTACTTTAGGGAGGTGATTTTTTAATTTTCCAAGGGATTTTCATATTAAAAAAGAAAAATCGAAAAATTTAAGAAATTAATGCTTTAATTTTAAATTTTGTTTTTTTTATTTTAATTTATTGAAAAATATTCATTGACTTGAAATTTTGATAGAAACAGTATACTTACCTTTTATATAGACCATTATTTTTAAGCTATAATACATTTTATTTTTGCGAGTTTGTTTATGTAATATTTTTGGTTGGTACTTTTTGTGGATAAAAATGTTAGACGAAATAGAAACGCTTGACAATTTAACAGGTTTATTATAAGTAGTACTTTGTGGTCAACATGAAAAAGTTGAGTTTAATGAACTGAATATATTTTTTTTATAAGAATATTAATATCAAATTTTGAAGAAAATCTGAAATATTACGGCCTTTTAAATATGTATAATCGAACTCCGCTCAGAATGGTTTTTAGTTAGCAAAGATTAATCGTCACGTACAGATATACCTTAAATTCTCTTCTATATTCTATGTTTCCTACTTTTTACCAACAACAGTGGTCTACCCATCATACAAAGTATGTCAGTCTTTTTTTTACAATTTTGGAACTCAATAATCAATACCAATAAAACTTTAAGACTTGGTAAACCTAATACACCTGATTAATATTTGTATTTTTGTTTCATCATCAATCATCCAATTAGTTTGTTGCAGATTTCAATGACTCTATTTTTTTAAAGCCTTGTCCAAGTATTTACCAAGTTAATCATATTTGTGCTATGCACAATATTATTGCCCTCAGTTTTATGATATGTCGGTATAAACTAATTTTATTATAAATTTAAACCTAAAATGATTATTTATTTATAACAGTTAACAGGTACCTTTTGAGTATAAAATAAAATAGTAATTTTAAATATAAGCAACAGAAAAAACAACAATAATAATAATACTAAATAAAATACAAAATTATGGGTAGTTTAAATAAAAATAATTAAACAAAAAAGGCGAGATTCTCATTTGAACCACGAATATGAACAGGTTAACTAAGTAATTTTTAATTTTAATCAATTTGTTATATTAATATTATGATGTGGTCAGTTGCAATTGAAAATATGAACAGCCGGTTTATGTGAGGCGGGTATTGGGTCAAGTGGAAGTTTAGAATGAGGGTACCGACATCAAATAGTTGAGATGAAGGTAAAGGAGAAGTAATAATAAATTAAATAAAAAAAAATTATGAACTTATTTAAATAGTTTAATTAACTTGTTTATATACGTGGTTCAAATTATCCGGGATTCCACATTACTTGTAACTTATATGTATATTTCTTTTACATTTTTTTATTTGGACATTTAACAATCTGTACATAGTTGATACAATAAGCTGAAGAGATTATTGATTTATTTTTATAAGCATGTAGACATGAAAGAAAAAACCATCCAGTGAGGACACTTCAGCGGTGAGATTGGTCATTTCTTTATTAGTTATCATAATGTTTGTTGTGACTGCAGGTACTATGTAGATTTAGCTTAAGAAGTCCAGAGGCTATTGATGCTTGAATCTTCTTGGTGGGTTTTAACAAATATAACAGTCACAAATTAGTGCAATAATCTCCATTTTTGGGGAAAATTCGATAAAAATAATAATATAACGATTAAGTATTAGTTTGAATATTTATTTTACATCCAATATCCTATAAAATATTTAAAGTTGATATTCGTTATTAATTTATTTTAGAAGTTTTTTTTTATAATTCTTAAAATTGTTTTATTTGTGGATACACAGGTATTAAATATCAATAATAACATATAATATACACATAATGTTAAAAATTAGATGTTACAGAAATTAGATCTAAAATATATATACATGTATACATATATATTGTACAAAAAAGATACGAGAACAAAATTATAAGATTTGAGTTTTATTTTGTAAAATATATTTTTAGAGGGATTTGATATTATAGATATCACTTTGAACACATTATTAAAACATTGTGTGTGAAGGAATGTTGAACATAGAAAATATTTTTAATTTCTGTCACTGACAAATGTTTAAACAATATATACAAAAAGAAAATGGTAGTTGTAATTTTAAAAGATATCCCAGTCTTATAAAAATACTACCATATCATCAATAAAATATTTACTCGGTAGTTACTAAAATGAATTTTAAATACTTTTAAAGCAAATCGCTGTAACATCTAATTTTAAACACTTGATATAATAATATTCATTCGATAATGCATGATAATATAATTATAAAAATAACAATCAATATCCATAAATTATAATAGATAATATTGCATTGAATAAAATAATATAAAATAAAATAGTGGAATATATTATAATCTTATAAATCTAATTTATTGTGGTATTATAAAAATAAAATTATCACAGTTTTTTAAACAAAAATTAATTAATTCTAAATATTATTGGAATATTGACTAAATATGTTAACTAGTTAACCATTATATTATGAATAAAATAATGTATAATAATTAATAATATATAATAAATATATTCACAATAGTAAAGTTATATGAATGTGAAATAAATTAATATTATATAAATGACAGTAAATAATAGCAATAATAGTAATACAATATATTTTGAGTTGTTCGTAATTTAAATAAAATCTAACACTACATTTTAAAACCAAATATAAAAATATTAAAGTCTTAGATTTGGTTAATAGGGAGAATAGTCTTTTTTAATTAATGGGGGAGGTACATTACTTGTTGTTGAGTTTGATCGGCCCTCTGTTAAATAGCCACCAGTACTTTGAACACCTGAAATAAAGTAACATACAATGTAGACCAGTTTATTTTTAATTAAAAGTTTAACATACCCATTAAATAAGGCATAGAAGGTGCACTTGATATAAATAAATCATGATTTTGATCCTTGTAAGCAGACCATGCCGGAAGCTTATCTAATTGTGCTTGGACCAAACCACCGTATGACAAACTCAGAGACATAGTTTTTAATGCTTTTACAATTTGTGCTTTAGCTCTAGCGCTACCCTCAACACCATCTAATCGACCGTCAAGCAACCCCACTAAAAATGATATTAAGTCTGTGTCTAATGCCTAAATTACAATAAAATTTAAATTATCAGTAAATAGTTGGATTTTATAAATTATATTTTATACCTGTTTTACAAGGTGATCTTTTTTGGCAGCAAACATTCTACTAAGAGTTTCAGATGAGACATAAACTAAACTCGAATTTGCTTGCATTGCTTTTTTTATTGGACCAATACACTCAATTTGTGATATACACCCCACACATATCTAATTAATTGTAATATAATTAATTAGTCAAATTACTGAAATTTCACAGGTAGAGGGGACACAAAATACAATACATAGATAATTGATTATTGAATAATTAAATAGAATAAAATATTTATCATTCATTAATTAGTGAGATAAATGATTATAACATACAACATAAAAAAAATAATAAAAATCATAGTTTATAAAAAATTAATCTGCAATAATATGTTATTTTTACTATATAAAATACAGGTTTATAAAATTATTAGGTAGTATATATATAATTATATGTATAAGTATCCTGCTCTTGTTGAAACTTCATATATCAGATAGTGAAACTGGAGAGTACTTAGAAGGGGATTAGGATTAAAGGTGTCGTAAGTAGGTAAATATATTTTCATAAAAAAATCAGATATATTTTGAACATATTAAGTTCAACACATGTATTAACTTGTGTAGAGTATTAATAATTACCTCATTAAGTGATAATTGATGTAATATCATAAGCACAGATTTTGGCACATCAGGATTGGATAACAATGATAACTGGAAACAAAGCCTAGGAATATGACCTAATGCTGGAATTTGGTCACAAAGATGAGGCTGTGCTTCTAATAACTTAACAATTGAAGTTGTTACAATCTCTAATCTATCATTCTGAAATAATTAAATGTATAGTTGAAAATTTGAAATTTAAAATAATTTTTTTTTTTTTTTTAAGCCATATTTTAGTAAAACAAACCTTTTCTTTTGTCATGGAACTAATACAAGTGTCTAAAAGTTCAGATAAAAATTCTTTTGGTTTCCTAACATTCCAACCAGGATTGTTATTAAATAATCTCAAATAAACCCCAGCAACAATTGTTTCGTTTGAAGGTGATGCCATGAGTAAACTAGTATCTGGTAACTTGGTAACGCCGATAGGATTTTTCCGAAGTGTCATGTAATGCCTACAAAAATAGAAATAATTATTATAATTAACAGAATAAATAATGATATATAGATATTATAATTTAGTACAAGGTATTACATTTTGTCCAAAATATTATTACATAGATAACTTTTTTTTTCTGTGAACATTTTTTCCACCAGCAATTTTGCTCTGATTTACAATAATAACATTGTTCCGGAAAGAAAATCTAACTGGGGTGATACTTTATGAATGTAATTTTTTGATTTTTCAAATAAATGAGAAAACTCCAGAAAAAATGGGAAAATATTTACAAATTAAAAAGATATTAAAGAAAATATATAATACATATGTCATTATTTTGCTAAAATGTGATATTTGCTCAGAATCATTTTTCGTTAGCAATGGTTAATCGTTGCATTCAAATTTACATTAAATTTCTCCTCTACCATCCTACTTCTTACCTGCAACAGTAGCCCACCCACATACAAAGTATATCTATCTCTTTTTATAATATTACTTAAACAAGCTAGCATCTTGCGTGAGTTACTGTTATAGAAAAGCCAGTATTATTTTAAAATGGTTTACTTTGTAAAGTAAATTTACTGTACTTTTTAATTTTTCTATTTGAGAAAACAAAAGATACATTGAAAATATTATGCTTCCAAAGTACTACCAATGTACTGTTAATCAATCGCGTTATAAGTTATAAGATGAAATTTATTGAGACTTTGTATTAGTGTTGTAGGTGGGTAGTTGGAAAGGTAAGATCAATCGATTCTGAACAGAATTCGGTTAAAAATTTTATTAAAATTTTATTACAAAATTGAACCTTAAACTTTAATCATTTAAATATTCAGACAAAAAAAAAATTACTAGTTCAATTAATTTATATTTTAGAGTGCTTAGATATATTTCCTACCACCAAATGTATAATATGTAAGTAAGATAATATGTAGAATTATTCTTACTCTCTAGAGATCTTGTTGATATTTAAAAAAATATGTTTTCTACATTTTTCATTCCAAACTAATTCTGGATTTTCTTGATCATTATCCAATAACCGAACAGTTGATGATGGTAAATCTCGCATTGTATCTACAATAGCTAATGGTAAAATTTGTCCTAACGCTAAACGCAATCTTGGGCCACTTAATTTTTCAGTCATTAAACGGCTCAAAAATATTGCGCTTTTATCTCTTAGACCAGATTCGTTATCAGTGTTATCACCATTGCATAACAAATCAACAGCAAACAAATGTCCTCCTTTTTTTAATATGTCTTTTACAATTGTTGAGGACGTTGATAATGTGATTAGAATGTCTAAAATCATCATTCGGTCTGATGGTGTTGAGTATAAACAAAGTAAAACATAAATAATTACTCCATTATTAGCAATATCTGTGATACATTCATTGTTTTTAGTCACAGTTAGAATTATATTCAAAGCACAATGCTGCACTACTCGAATAGTTTCAATGCGCAATAGGCTGAACAGTAAATCAAAATGACCAATGCAACTAACTTCAAGACCTATTATAACATGACAAATTATAATTAAGAATAGTCTTAGAAACAAATCTGTTTAGGTGTTTACTTACCGGGGTTATTTAGAATTAAATTATTAAGTGCATTTAATACCATAATAAAACTATTAACACGTTTCTCATCTAAAATATTATTTAAGGGATTATTGGCTTTTATGTATCCTAAGAGATCCAACAAAAATCCTTGAGGATTCTATAAAAGTATAATATATCATTAATTTAAATAAATATATTGAAACAATTAAATTAAAATTTCTTAAAATTATTTCTTTACTTTGATTGTATAGTGAGGCTGTTCATTGAATACTCTTATAAATATATTGCCAACTATTAATTCATTTCTATGACTAGAAAATGTTAATCCAATTGTTTCCAAGTTAACACATTCTTTTTGATTACACATATTATCCAAAAATTCACTTAATTCAGCTCTTGTACTGTTATCCCAGACCATGTAAGGTGTCTCACAATTACTGCCAAGTATTTTTAGTAACTAAAAGTATATATTTAATGTAAATAAAATGAATTCAAATAGTATAGGAACAAAATTACTTGATGTGGATTTTCTTCAGAGAGCTGTTCAGCAACATATGGTGTAAGAAGTTTTTCAAACAAAGTTTTTGCAACTTTGTTTTCGGGAGTAGACAAATCACCTTCATAATAACCACCTAACCTAGCACATGCTTTTACTGATAATTTAGCTAATCTATTGAGTACTTCCTAAAAAATGATTTAAATATTGATTTTAATATTAAAAAATATATAAACATATTCAAATTATTTTACCTGATTATTAGCTTCTTCTGATCGTTCAACTCCACATTCTTCTAATGTATAATCGTATGAAAACATATACATTAACAAATGCCAAATTGCACCTTTTTGTAGAAAATTCATTTGAAGATTAGAATCAGAAGCCATTGCAGAAATACAATCTACAGCATCACAACATAATTTTGGCAAGTTCTATAAAATAACACGGTTGTATTACAATCACACGTAAATTAATATTAAATTGTACATTATAAAACTACGAATGTTGACGGAATAAGATATAGTAAGAATATATTTATGTGTTCATTATTATTTTTTGAATACTATTATAAATAATGTTCACTGTAGCACAAAAAACCAAATCAATTAATTACTGAAATTATAAACTTAATTTAAGTTATAAATCTTTACTATGTTTTTCATAAAATGTAAAATACCTTGAAATATAATATTCTAGTGATATCATTCACTAATTGAGGAATTTGAGAGAATGTTTCACGACACATAGGGAATTGAGACGCTACTTTAAAACAACGAGTGCAGTATGTACAAACTGATACGGACATTTCTAACTGTTCTGATGATTTATTCAACACAGAGACACATCTAGAATAAGCTCCGAGTAAATCCTAAAAGAGAAAAAAAAAATTATAATCACATTAAATAACTTCACTTCGTCAAATATATATTGTTGATTAGTAATTAATATTTAATGTTATTTTTTAATTACATTTCAGCCTTTTAAGCTAATTTCTAAGTATACTTTAGATCAATAAATTAAATATTATAATGTTGTTACATAACAGTAGTAGTTATAATAACTAAACTTATAACATAACATAGTAATGGGATTTACATTTTTTTTATCCCAATGAATTATATACTATTATATCATAGAAATAAATACCTGGTAAATATTTACATTTTTTAAATATATTCTCTGGACAATTACCCCATAAAAAATTTAAAATTAACAACATGTAAAATACATATTATACTAACAATAAATCCTTGTTCCCGGTTAAGCTCTTCTGCATTTAATGCTGAACAATTTACTGTGTGGTATGTTAGCTCACTAGCAGCTGCAAGCAACATGTTACCTTTAGAAAACAATTGTTCATCACTTGCTTCTAATCGTATAGTCTTCACTAATTGTTTGTATCCAGCATACTTATAAGGTTCAAGATCTAAAGAAATTAAACAATAATACTTCTATTGAAAAAAAAAAAAAAAAAATTAAAATAATATTAATAATAAACTAACCTTTGGAGTAACGATGAAATAGAATACTTTGGGTTTGAAGTATCAGAAGAATATTATTAGGATTGGGACCATCATGTACCCATAGACTTCTACTACAAAGAAAATCATATGCTCTATTTGCTGCAACAAATATTTCCTAAAAAGAAAAATTGAATACAATTTTATGTTCTATGTAAGACACAATGATTATAATTATTTATTTTAGAAACTATGTTCATATAACATAATTTAATAATTTTAGAGTATGTATTTCTTCTAAATTATTAAAAATTATTATTACATTAGATAATCAAATACATATTTTATTCATTAAGAGTGGAGCTGCGCGATTATGTTGCGCAACAAATAATTGAATAATCTGGAAAAATCAATTTTTAAGGCAATAGAAATATTCGATAATTGGGGAAAAAAAAATTGTTAGTCTTAAACTTAAGAGGATGCTATACTTGCATTTAATAGTCTTTTAACACACGAGTAACATAGCAAAATTATGTACTTTAAAACATAATCTGGTGTTTAGGTTGAAACATAAATTAAAAAATTTAAAGAGGAGAATATTTCCAAGGTCTATAGAATTTTTTTTAAATGATTATATAAAAAGGTTGGTTATTTTAAAAAATAACTAAAAATTAACTTTTTATATTGTAATTTGTTATAAACATACCACAGTCCTAAGAAATATTCTCTTTTTTAAAAGTTGTTAAATGTATTTTAACTCTAATTTTCACATTAATACCATAATTTAAATTCTAAGAAATGTAATTTTGATATATTGCCCATAAGTTGGATTGGGCAGTGAATACAAGTATACTGTACTCTTAATAATAAATTAAAAACTTGATACACAAATGTTTAATATTTAAATCCAAGTATTAAATCCCATACCCCAAATTAATGAACTTTATTTATTGATTTAATTAAGTATGATGATGGGAGAAAAAAGGTTTTTCCCATAAAAACCTCTAAGAATTAATATTTATGTAATATTAGCCATATAAATATTAAGTATAAAGAGAAGGTTATTGTTACCACATAGAATTTACAGTAGTTTTGTTAGTTTTAAACGAATAAAGAACAATGACAAAAGGCATAAACAATTCATTATTGATTGTGTAAAAAAAATCCTCAAATAATAATAAAAATTATTGTCTTAATAATATTACGACAATAATGTTTGAGAATTTACATTTGTTTAAGAATGTCTGGAAAATCTTGAGTACCGTTGGAAATATAATAATTATTTAACACAGTTCCAAGAAAGGCAAATTAACTTGTTCAATAATCCCAAAGTTATTGCCACAGTAATAATATTAACAATATTATAGTCATTTAATTTATATCTGTACACATTGATAGAACATTGCTAATTAAATTTGTTTACATTTTCATCAACATTTAAGCAGTTATAAAAAAAATATGATTAGTTTTTTTTTTTACAACTATTAATTAATGATATAAATTAGTATGAAGAGCCAAAATAACTTTATCCACATAAATATTTCAGAAAATATTCCAAGAAAATATAATATAAATCAGAAATTTTGAAAAGAGAAAAAAGCATAGCAAAATTGTATGCAACTAAATTATTATTGTTACTTACACGTCCTTTGGGATTTTTATCCGGATGATTAGCTTGGGCAAGTTTATAATATGCTTTTCTTGTAGTGGCTTCATCATAATGAAATCCTCGCTCTAAACCTAAAGCTACATATGCATCGTCTACAGACATAGCAGGTGGCTTTTTTTCAACTTCGTTTTTCCAAGCTTCAAGGACATCTTTCAAAAGTGTTATCTTTAAAAGTATTTATTAATAATTATAATTATATTTATGTAAACAAAAAAAAAAATAGAGATGGTTCGAAAGTGTTTGAAATTTAACTACACTTAGAGTGTTCAATATTTTAACTCAAATACCTAAATTTCAAACAGAACTGAAACTAAAAACCAACTAAGTTCAGTTTGGGTTTTATTAAAATTTGTTTAAATGAAGTTCAGTCACAAAAAATTGAGGTCGACCCATCTCTAAAAAAAAAAAAAAAAATGTATACATTTATCTTAGGCAAAAATGTACCTAGAAACATCTATATCAAGATGCACCTAGAAATTGAATATATGTAAAATATGACCTAACTCTGATGTATGTATATATTATATGCAGAACCTTACCGGATCATTAATGGGCCAATCTGGAAACCTTTGCACATCACATAAATGCCGCAAATAGAATATGTTACAAAATAATTCTGATTGCAGCTGTGGATAGCGCACTACTGGTATAGCACAATAATGGTAGTGTGCTCTATTGTTGCCCCGAAGTTTGGGTGTAAAATCAGCAATATGACATGCAATCTTCTCAATCAACATGCGCCTCATTTCAGCATTCCAAATAGCTTCTGGAGTATCAAATTCTCCTAAAAAGATTTGAGCAAATTTTTCAGGCCCGTGGTTTTCCAAATAATATACCATCGCCTCTGGAAGTAAAGGCCCAAGTATACTTCTTTGCATCAATTCTCCACTTTGCACCTAGTCAAAATCATATTATATATTAAAAAAATATATTTTTAATAAATACTCTTACTTCTTCATTTCGAAAAGCTTGACAGGTATGTGTAAGTCTTAAAAATTTAGCAATTGGCAAGATATTTGAACCTGTATACATGAGTAAAAAGAAAAATACTCCAGTCATGAATAACTTGGCAGCATTTGGATTATCAGATGCAATTTCACATAATAGATGGGCTACTTTTTCCACTAGAATAGGATCAAAAGTCAATAGAAGCTGGACTACATGAGGTAAATGAAGAGTATCGGTCAAAGATCTTCGTATACGTGCAATCGGCCAAATAATTGCTCCATCATTGTCTCTGGAGAGGAAAAAAAAATTTAATTTATTCAAACTAATAAGGACTTACCACTAAATTATATTATGATTATTTTTGTCCAAGCTCACATTGATGAAATAAAATGTATAAGAATAAAATTAAAAATAATGATTACATAATAAACATTTATTAAGATTTAAAAAAAAAAAAAAAAAAAATCTTCCTTTTGGGAAAAATAGATCATAATATGTCTTATAGCAGATCATAAAAGATATTACTAATCTTATATCCTGATCTTGAGGTTTATTTATTTATATCAACAAGTAAGTGTAAGTAATGGCTTATGATATGAAAAACACAAAATATAATTTTGTATTTGTAAATGTTGAACATCGAGATGGTTTAAATGTGTACTTGGGAATATGTCACTCTGTTAGTTTTTAGCTCACAAAATAATACTAGATTGCTAGATTACCAAAAAATATTGTATATTTTTCATTACACAGATTTTTTTTTTGACCCACATTAATGTTAAATGTTAAAATTAAAAAAAATGGTATTGCAAACTTATGGTTTCTAGTTTAATAAATGATTACCTGCTTGGATAATATTGACACATTTTTATCAACATAGACAGTATCAGAGAAGCTAAATCACTTTCATTCATATAACCTTGATCTTTAGCTATTACTGTCCATTTAAACTGGCTTAATTTAAAAATAGGTTTCCATCCTTCCAATCCTGGAGTCCAACATTTAGAAATAGGTTTTAAAACACCTTCTTCATATAAAGTTTTCATCTAATACAAAATAATTATACCCATTATTAATATTTAAAACTAAATTAATTTTTAAAGTATACCTCTTGAAAAGTAATAGGACCATTTGTCTTATCAGCATTTCCCAGTCCATAATACCACTGTTTTTCATTGTCCAGTAACATATCATGTCCAGCTTCAATTACATTTGTTTGTGTTGGAACAACAGCTCTTGTAGTGTGCAAATGGGCTAATGTTAGCAAATCCACAAGAATAGTTACTCCTTTTGATTCGATTATATCTTTTACGTTTTGTTTATTTTGTATAAGTTTACTTAAGAATAAAAGCAACCTGTCTCTTTCAAATTTTTCAACAGTCTAAAAATTCAAAACAATATTTACATAATCCAATTTCAATATTAGTGATTATATAATAAATATTATGTATAGAAATATTATATTACATATAGGTATTATTCCATAATAATATGTATTATGCCAAAACTTTACATACTTTTTCCAATTTTATTAAGATATATTTTGTATCAGTGAATGGTCCAATTTCTTCAAAATATTGTCCATAAATTACAGTCATAGCTTGGAGACATAAACATTTCATTTCTATTTTTAATGCTAACAAAAATCGATGATATAGATCATAAAAAAATCGAAAACTGAAAAAAGAAATTAAATTTTATTTGAATTGTTAAAATATAAATAATATATAAAAATATTTCTTACGGATTCTTTATTGCAAAATCTACACTTCCATCTAACAGTAATCTTAAATAGTATCCATCAATACAAACTTCATCTTGTAAGCTGGGATATAATACTTCAAATTCATCATGATTCCAAGCAATTAAACTATTTGTAGTGAGTTGACGATCTGAATTAAACGCTTGGATTTCTTTTTTCAAAGCATCATGAAGTTCTTCTCGAGTCTATCATAAAATTAAACAAAACATATGATTATATGCATTTTAAATTCTGGAGAAATGAGGAATGTATTGGTTATGAGTTTATGATCAAACAGAAATGCATTAATATAATTAATATATGTATTGCCTCACTCAAAATTTAAAATGAAGGGTTATATTTGAATGGAACAAATTTTGTCAAAAAGTATGATAATTATATTCTGTTCAAATTTGTACACATTTTAGATTTTGAGCAAAGCAAGAAATGTATTGGTTTTACAATGATGTTTATTTATTTTATTTTTATATATTTATATGTAAACAAATTTTCTACCAAAAATCTTGTTCTGATGTAACACAAGTGTAGTACCTATTCTGAAATAATTTTTTTTTCGCTTGGTACTTTAAGGAGGTCTTTTAATTTTCTAAGCAGCTGTCATAATAATTGGGAAAAACAGAAAAATGTACGCAAGTAATGCTTTTATTTTCAAGTTTGTATTTTTGTCCAAATTCATTAGCTATGATTAATCGTTGTGTACAGATAAACATTAAATTCCCTTTACTTTACTCTACTTTCCCAATTTCTCACCTATAACAGTGACCCACGCATCATGTAAAGTATGTTTTTTTTTATAATATGTACAATTATTGCTTTTTAATATTTTTTAGGCCTTTTTTTTATTGATTTTAAGTGCATACAAATCTGTTCCATAATGATAATTTATAAATTGAATTGAATTTATAATATTTTGATCAAATGTTTAAATATAATTTTATGTAACTTTAATTTATTAGACAATTTAAAAACATATTTATATCACTTAAAAAAAAAGTACATTTAATAATACTCAAATAGTTTAAAAAATACCTGATGATTCCACAATAAACTGGGAGATGTATGGTTTTGATTGAATTTATGATAAAACAGTTTCCAATTTGCATGACTTTTAATTCGTTCTCTACGTCTTCGTAATACAATTGGACGGGCCTGTAATTTATCTTCTTTTCTTTCTAAACCCAATGATGCTCCCCAGTGCCCTAAAGCTATTTCAACTTCCTTCTCCAATGAGCGAAATTTCCTTTCTAGAGCGACTAAGTGAGGATTTCGTTGATTTTTAGCTGCATGATCTTGAGCAAGTTTTAAATTATCTCTAGTCATCAAATGGTCTTCATTGTCACTAATTTCTATGGATTCGCTTGATTCTAGAAACCTTAGTAAGCCTGATGGCTTAATTAAGAAATATAAAATATGAATATGATTGTACTAAAATTCTCAAACAGCATAATAACTATTTTACCATCAGCCGTGATAATAAGTCCATAGCAATAGTATTATTTGTAACCCACAATCCAACTAAATGCCTGGAAAGCTGTCTATGTACAAGCATACGTCTATTTTCATCACAAGTATATAATGCTGTTAGTAAATGACTAGGCAATGCAGCTTCAGCTAAAGCCAATTCTTGCATTCGTCCTGATATTTCAGCATCACCTTCTTCTATTATTGCTCTCATAACTAATCCTGCACCTTTTACTACAGTTAATGATGGATGCTGTAAAACAACTTTTATAATTTAAAATATTCATTGATATTATTCCATTTAAAATTTAATTAATGATGAAATAGGTAAAAAATAATAAAAAATAATTCTGTTTACAGATCTCACAAAAGTGAATATTTTAAAAGTATCCAGTAGACTGACATTTGTATATTTTATGTTTCAAATAACAAACATCCCCCTATAACTTATATTTCAATTACCATGTCAATCATTCGTGAATAAAAAATGTACAGTAGCATCATATTAGATAACTTAATTATATCAAATAAACTATAATATATGACAATAACATTTGAAGGACTATGGGGAAAAATGATAACAGTAAAAAAACAAAAATAAATAGGATAATTAATATATTATCATTTTGTCATTTGTTTCTGACCAAATTGATATGCGAATCAAGTTGGGGCATAAAGATCACAGTCAGTGATATAACAAAGGTTAGAATATATGATTTAATATAGTTCTAAAACTTTAAAACTACAATACTGAACATTTTAGGAATATTGACTATTATCGTTCTTCCCCAGTCCTTTATTTGTGTACAATATAAACCAGCAGTTCCCAAACTTTGGGTCACGCAGATGTTTTTAAGGTGGGTCGCAAAAAAATAAATAAGACATATTTTTATCTTTTTTTTTAATTTACTTTAATCATACAAAATAATATTTTGAAAATACTGATTGTATTACAATTTATTTTTACTGGTTTTTATTTAATTTAATTTAATGGCAACAATTAAATATGATTTTACTTTTATTATCAAATGACTAATACAAATAAATAGTTGTATGGTATATATTAAATAAATTATGGCATCATTGGATTATACGACAATATGAATTTATATAAAAGTATATGTTATATTTTATACAACCTTATTGATAAAGATTAATTTATATTCAATTAAATAATGAGAATTAAAACAATGAAGACAAATTGTATATATGTAAATGTTAAAAATAAATAAACTAAACTAATATTTATAATTTAAATTGATGAAGAACGGTATTTTTTTATTTTGTTTTTAATTTGTATTGGTGAATAAGTATGACTGGGTTGCATATAAGTTAATATTTAAATTTTAAGGCCACTAAAAATAAGTTTGGGAAGCGCTGCCATAAACTATACCTTAACATTTGTTAAAAAAGTAGCCATTATTCCAATATTTTTAAATAAAAAAATAAAAATTACAATATAATTCATTAAATTCATTTTTTAAATAATTTTCTATCATAACAACAGTTAACTAGAAAGAGAAAAAATATAAGCTATTTTTAATTCATAAATATGTAAAAATTGTTTGATTGTTAAATTAAGATTTTTTAAATATGTAATTATATTATTGTCTTGTTCAAACATTTAAAACCCACTTAAAACATGATGTATGAAATATAGAATTATCATCTATTAAAAAATTAACCTAATTATTTTAAACAGACAGAATTACCTGAAATAGTTGAAATAAATATCTTCCCCGTTTTGCCACCAATCCTAATAATGTATCAAAATGTGTTCCATCAGTTGTTTCACTATAAGGAACACAAAGCGCAAAAGTAAGTATATCCAACATAGCAGATACTACTAACGCACCTGTTCCACGTTTCTTAACAAAAATAAATAAGTTTAAATTATTAAATTATTAATTTTTCAGGATTTTATAACAAATACTTACAATATGCTCAACCCACATATCAAGTAACGATTCTAAAAAACTAGGAGTGGCCAAAAGTGATGATTTATTCAGCTGCTCTTGTCTTATATCACTGTCACGATGCATAGGCTGCATCAGAGTGCATATCATATCTAAAGCAGCATGAGTGATAGCTTCATGATCACGTTTTAATGCTCGAGTTACTTTTCTTCCTAGTTTGTCTTTAAGTCTAAATTATAATTATAAATATGACAATATCAGTTAAATAAACAATATTTAATAGTTGGAACACAAAAATTAATATATAATAAATTACACACTCTGGTAACATGATAAAAGTAGAAAATCCTGCTTTTGTAGCAAATAATCTTCGTAAAGCGTGAAATTGAGCCTCTAATACTTGAACGGTGATTTCATTCTGATCACCCTGATGAGCAATTATTGATGTCAAAGCATTAACTATTAACTTTTCTTTGTTTTCAGTAAAAAGTTTCTATAAAATCATAAGAAAAAAAAAATAAAAAATAAAATGAAACACATTACTTATTATACATCGTAACAAGTTGCCGGTAATATTGTTCACTGGACAGGTAAAAGTAAAATATAAATCATGGATCATAATAGAGAAGATTATTAAAGAAAAAAAAGCTTATTAAATAGGAAAATAACAAATTCTAATTTGTACAACCTATTTTTTAATATTACGAATAATCTAGAATTTATTTCATTCACACATCATTTTTGTTAAATAATGTTTCATACTTTTTAAAATGTTAACACATATTTGCAACAATAAACATTTATGAAATAATAATTATAAATATAATATAATTATAATATAAATAATATTTTAAGTAATTTTATATTTACAGATTAAAATTCTAATCAATAGTTGATAGAGGTTCTACCAAAAACAACTTGAACAAAAAAGGTTAATGTAACATTTTAGAAACATATGTACCTTAAATTGTCCAAAAAGAAGATTCTGAAAAAAGTTAATAGTTTTTGAGATAATGAATGGCTTATGAAAAAAATAATCATCCTGTATTGCAAAACAGAATATAACACTCTGTTATAATCAAGTATAAATTATGAATAAATATGTTTAAACATAATTATTAAAAATAATATGCATAATGAATATAACATTTTTTTTTTTTGTAATATATATTTATAATAGTATTATAACTTACATCTTCAGAAACAGAATGTATTAAACCACTATATTCAATATTAGCATTAAATCTGTCTAAAACTTCAGCAAATGATTTTCTTGGTGGTGGTTCTTTAATACATTTTAAGTGATTTGATTCAATCTAAAAATAAAACAACATATATACAATACGGAGGTAAAACCGTTTGAATAATCAGTGTAAAAAATATAAATTGTCCAACAAATTTGTGTTTGGAAACTTAAAAACTGAAGTTTATTTACTCTGAAATATTTTTAGAATGCTTTTAATAGTTTTAATAATATTAAACTTGACAAGAGACACCACATATATACAATTTACGCTGTAGTCACTGATCACACATTAAATATCATTAAAGTAGTAAGGTCACATTTGGACCAAAGAAATTATTAATTGCTTTACTCATCGGCTTAATCTTATAGTCTTAAGTGTCTTAAATGATACTGTTAATTTTAAAGCTATTATAGCTAGTATTAAATTAATTTTAACTTACATTAAATCAAGTATCAAAGAATTTAAATTGCTTAAAAAGTTTCAACTAGTTTTGTACTAATGATGACCAAATTTAAAAAGAAACAAAACCCCCTTAGTTTAATTCAGCTTTTAATATGTTGAATTGATTTATTTAATTGTAAGAAAAAATAGATTTGGTTCTTTTTTAAAAATTTCATGAGAAGAGTTTATTACTTCAAGTGACATTATTACAATTTGAACTTTAATAAAAAAAAACTTTAGATGTAAATATTATTGTTTCTGTATAGGAATTTACAATTTTATAACAAAAATTAAATTCTTTCAAAGATTGCATACTGTAGAAAAAGAAGTTCTATTATGCAAGTGTATAATTTTAGATCTAAGGTTTAAAAAAAGATGTCCTAGGATGAGGATGGATGCTGCCACTGTTATAAATAATTTAATGTATACCTGTAAGCAACAATAAACCATTGCTTACGAAAAAACAATTCTGAGCAGAGAACAGTTGATAGTGATGATTTGCAAAGTAAAATAATTAAATAGGCTTTATATATTTTCTTTAATAATATATGTTTAATGTTGTATCGATTTTCTCATGTTTTATTTCAGTTTTTTCACATTTGCTGGGAAAACTCTTAAGAAAATCGAAAAAAAATTATCTCTCTAAAGTACCTCCATAGTAAAATTTATTTTCAGAAACATTGCTATCATTAAAAGTTGAAGAAAAGTTGTCCACAGAAAAATAAATTGTAAATTTTCCTGTTTTTTTTTTCGGTTTTCGCATTTGATGAACAAATCGAAAAATATAAAATCCTTAAAGTACCTCCCCATGCCAATTTCCTTTCAGAAATGGTGCTACACATAAAAATCAAATCAAGTCTTCTGGTAGTAAAGTTGCACATAAATAAAAAAAAAAAATAAACATCTTTGTAAAACCATAATCTTTTTCGCTCCACTCAGAATCTAAAAATGTAATTTTCAATGTCCTGTTGCTGCATCAATTCAATTTAATTGATGAAAGAAAAAAGTTAATGAACACAAATCTAGATTTGAAAATGTTAGGAGGGAAATATGCTGACTAAAAAAATAAAATAAATTTATGGGAAGAACATGATACTATGATTAGTTTAGAAAGTATTAAATACCGCAATAACAAGAGTTAACTGTTAAGAGATTATACCTCTAACCACCAGTGGCAGCACAAACTATTTTTATGAATGGGAAAGCAATATATTTGTTTGATCTATACCTCCATACCACACTCACCAATTTGTATTAAAATAACACATTTGAAACTTCACCCACACATCTAGGTACAACTAGAATTCTATATTTTGAAAGGAATTTAGTACACCCTAGTTTCATAACAGTTATTTATAAATACAAAAAAAACACATTTGCCATTAGAATCTATAAATCTATTGATTTTATTTATAATTTGGTTTATTATCAACTATTAATAACTTCTCAATGCTTAAAATATGATTACACATCAAAGCACACTTTAAACATTATATTCAATATAGGTAAAATAATACTCTATACGTCAAGACTTGGAGTATAAACTATGTAACATAACTTCATAACTTTTTTTTCCTAATCACTCATCCCAATTTATAGATGGGACAATTGACCCAAAAATTCGGCATCAAACTGCCACTTCTTCCAAAAACCTATAATTGATTAAAAGCAATCAATAATTGTCTTAATACTAAGTCAACTTGACTTAGTATTGTTTAATTTATAATATTGTACAAATAAAATAATTTTGAAGACTGCTATGTTAAAAATATTTTCATTTTCTTATTTTAACTTTGAATCTCATAACAGTCAAATATTCTTTATGAGTTAATGATATTCTTACTGGGAATATGGCAAGTGAATACTTCTGAAATAAAACTTTTTGCTAACTCTTAAAGTAATATAACCAAAACATGTATCAAATTTGATATATTAAATTATCAATATTTTCTGTTGATAATTTAGAAACAATAAACATATCACAATTGATGATACAACCAATATTGTTTAGTGAATATGTATAGATTTTTGTCCATCCCAATGGTAAATCACAGAAATCATTTCCATCAAAATAAAAAAAATAAACAATATTTTTTCAAAATTAAAATATAATAATATATTATCCAAACATAAATTTTTGGACAAATTACATGACACCAATATGAAATAAAGTTTTATAATATAACTGTATAGTTTTCTTACTTCTTGATCTGGCGATACATTAAATGGTATGAGTCTTTTATCTCGAGGAGTTGGAGAAAGTTTTACATGAATATGATGATTTCCAGATGATCTTACACTATCTAATAGAGTGGCTAGAAGAGAATCCCTAAAAATTAAATATTATTTATAAATATGTACATTTTGTACACATGAATTTAACAAATAGGTACCTATTTGTAGCAGTGTATGAACGGCATGAAGAATCTGCATACTCGATACAGAATTGTTGTGCATCAACTGGGTCTCGTATTAAAGCAAACACAGATGACAATGGTCTTAATGTAACTACTGTATATGTTTGAGGATCTCTCTCCAGTAAACATACTTCACTCAAGCAAAGTAATCTCCGTTGTGGACATTCTTGGTGTCTAGGAACACCAATTTTTTTTACTTGAAATTCACAAACAGATGTTACATGTTCATCTGAACTATATCGCCCTAGTCGTTTGGTCAAGAAATCATCATGTGTAATATTGTGTCGAAAAAATTCTATAGGTATTTGTAAGTATATCATGGCTCTTTCTTTGACTTTTTGAAATATTTCTTCTCGATTAGAGCTGATAAATAAATGCTAAAGAAATTATTAATTATTAGTTTTTATTTATTATTAAAATTAAAATTTTATTATTTTTACCATTCTTCCATAAGGCCGTGAAATAATAACAAAACCACCAGGCAAATCTTCAATATTTTGTATGGCTTCTATATCCTTGTATCGATAACTAGCAAGAACTTGAGCAGTTGCAGTATCTAATTGATCAATTGAAATAGGAGTGACATTTATAGTGACTGGGAGCCGAGTATCTGACCAATGATACTTTAAAGCTGCATAATTCTAAAATATTCAATAATAAATAGATAAGAGTTTTTAAACAATAAATAAATAAAAAATGTATTACATATATTTCCTCCTGGCCACGTTCAGCGAATTGATGTCTATATTTAAGAGCATCAGTTAATAAATTTGAACGAAAATCAGTAGAAAATCTAAATTTGTCAAGTTTGCTCTTATCCCGAACAGATAACACAAAACCACCAGCATTCTGTGGATCTACTTGTATAGATATTATTTGGTTGTATACATATCGATTGGTCACTTCCAAACTATTTGGGTTGTATGTCGTAACGCCATGAGTACCAACACTAAATATTCTTTTATATCTGTAAAATATAAACCATTTTAAATAGATTAAATAAAAATCATAGTATTATTGTAACATACTTGCCCCTCCACGAGTGTTTTGTTACATAGTAACACACAACATCTGTGTTATTGGGAATTGGTATCATATTATCATCTAAAACAGACAATCACATTGTAATAAACAGAGCTCTTCAAATATTTTAACAAAGAAAAAAAAAAGTTTAATATATAAAATTAGGTATACAGTATACAGAATGAACACTTTTTAATCTTTACAACCAATATAGTTTGATATTAAAATATAGTTTCTTTCTTGCTTAAAAATTGTATGCATTTTCAATTTAAATAAGTTAAACTACCTACCTATAGTTGTTATTATTTAGAAAACATTTAATTTAACTTTTTATATGTCTGATGACTTTTAAGAATTAGATCTTATTTAACATATATGACATAGGTATTATAATTGGTATAACAGCAAAGTAATTTTAAAGTAAATAAATGTACATTCATACAATATTAAGAATTTATTATTTTCGTGTAAACATACTAATGTATTTATTTGTTGGATTACATTTAGGTTTGATTTCATTTGAAACAATTTAAATTTATTAATATTTATTAGATAAATGTCTGCTTTTTGAATAATAGTACAATGCCTTCAATCATTTTGGTGAAGTATAAAAATTACAAAAAATTTATACAGCTAATAAAATTAACAAAAATATTATTGTTTAATCATTTTAAATTAACTAATGATATTTTATATTCATATAATTTAATTATTATATTTACTATTTTTAGAAATTATAAAAGTTAAATAGTTACCTAAATAAATAAAAAACAAAATAAATTATTCAATATGTTGAATGATTATCATTGTCACATTCTATAAAATAGAATAATGTCACTGTCTCATTCTAATCAAACAATTAAAATTAAATAACAAACACCAAATGTGAACAAATTATTATCATACTTCCTGGCATTGAGATGTTTTATGAGTTCAGCTCTCAAATCATTATAAAATAAAATGCAAACTGTTATAAATTTTAAACTAATTTAGTGCACTTAAACAAATCACTTAATAAAACACTGACACTAGTACGTTGTTAGCAGTTCGTTGGTACATCAGATCTAAAATTCTGAACATTAATTTTATCAAGATTAAATTCACACGACGGTACGACGCGATTGATAATAATATATTTCGTTTATCGCTGTGACGCTGTTATCAGTGATGGATGACAAATTACAAAAATACAAGGAGGCAGTAAATATAGTTTAGGAATATTATGTTAGATTGCACTGCTGTCTGCAGAGTGCAGTTTACAGCTTGGGTTAGGATGTTAATTCTTGGACCACAGATATAAAATATTTATTAAAAGTATTTTACATCTGTGGAGCAGACTCACAATTATTTTAGTAGGTAGTCCTATATAGAGCGCATTTAAATCTAACCTATCCATTAGTTTAATTTGCATGTCTATAAACCTGGGTACATTTTTTTCCACGAGATACCTAATAAGATATTTTTAGTCGATTACTTACAGATTTGTCAAAAAAATAGGTCTACATTAGAGGGAAATAATATGCAATCTCAAAAAAGGTAGAAAATTTAATTAACATGTTAAATTTCATCATTAGGGTAGGGAACAAAACAACCCTCGGTTTTTCGTATCGTACCAAAATAAGGTTACTGGTTAAATTGATGTAACCAGTTAAAGCTTCAAAATGTTTGAAAATAATTTGTTTTCGGTTTTTAACATGAATCAGTAACCGATTTAAAGCCGTGAAATTTGTATTAAAATCAAAAGTATGATGTAGTACAAGAGTATATGAGTAACAATGTTATTTTTTTGATTTTCTCCTTGCTTTATTTAAAAATTGAGCAAATTCAAAAATACGTAGAAATTACGTGAAAATTTAGTAAAATAATTATGTTATTATTTAAATTTTGTATTTGTAATGTAATAAAGTTTAAAAGACTCATAGAGACTTAACATTTTAACAGAAAATTTGTGATTATTTTTTCTAAATGTAGTATAATTTTCAAAATATTTGAGTCATTTTTGAACTAATATAGACATTTTAATTTGGCGAGTTATTGCGTAATTTTTATTTAGTAAGTACTTACTTTGAGGATAAAATTATTAGACTAAATAAAAATGCTTGAAAATTTGAGTATCTAATATTTATTGATAAAATTATTTTCGGAGCGTTTATAATATAATAAATTCTTATAATATACAATTATAGTATCAGCTATAATCTATGATTTCCAGTATTCGTTTTCCCATGGTAAAGTTTTGACCATGAGCGATAAGATAAGCTATCAAAATAAAGATACGATTTTAAAATCAATACAATGCAATTTAAGACTATTGCAGCAACTTTCATAGACCACGGAAATAATATTTAGATTTTCTTAAAATTTTGGCCGATTTTTGGGGGGCTGCAGCCCACTCAGCCACACCACCACTCCATAAATATGCCTTAAAGTAGCCCATACACGAAACGATTTGTTGTTAAACCAATTGACCGATCAAATTTCAAACATGATACAGTCCATACATCAAACGATTTGTTTAACGATAAATTTAATTAGATTAGTTTGTTTTTCTACTTTTGCTGTTTATAGTCGGGCGTTTTTTTTTTTCAAGTTTTATTTGTTTTGTAATTTATATATTTTGTGCATAATATACCAACTAACCCGAAAAAAAAAATGTATCGCTGACAATTGCTCTTGTTTTGCATACCTATTATGGACCATAAAAATTATATTCAAAATAAGAGAGAATGGTCAAAAAAGTCGCTTATAAAACGACGTGACGTAATTACACACCGATATGAATTTTACGTAGGTCTTGGTAGTTCGTTTAACCAATCCGGCTCTGTCGTGGCGCAACCTCAAACGTCTATTTGCACGCATCCGTTCAGTATCAGTGCCGTCCGTTC